>CM060709.1:338791977-339391977 GCA_030686995.1 Artemisia argyi
GCAATTAACCAATGGCGTCGGATGAGCCATTGAGAAACTGCGCACGTTGCTCAACTTTAGGTAAGCGTTGCGGGCCAGCTTGCAACTTCAGAACGGCGTTTCCGCCAAATTCTGGGACAGGCCCATTTCACGATGTTTTTACTTTCAAACGGATCTACAAAGTTTTTGAAAAGAGTTTCTTAAATGGTGAATTTGCTGGTATGTTACCCAAAGAGACGTTAGAGTTTCGCAAAACTCTAGAGTTCATTTGTGAAGAATTTTCTAAGGACCCGGTAGGAGGACCGTGAAAGCTGGTTGAGGAACTCAGGCTCCAATTAGCTGATGTCAATCAGAGCAGAGCTAAAGATAGTCATGATGCCATTCGATTGTTAACAGAACTTGAAGATGTTCGTAGAAACAATGCGCTGTTGCTTGAGAAACTTGAACGTGCAAAACATCATATAGCTGAATTGGAAGCTGAACGCAAAGTCACTGATGAATAATCTTACATAATCTCTTATGGCTATGAATATTATGGCTATGTTTAGAACACAAGATTGTGAAGAGATTATGCTTATTTTTTTAAAAATAAGCTACTTAAAAAATAAGCTTTATTTGGCAGACATAACTTATAAGAGATTCTAAAAAAAATAATCTTACATAATCTCTTAAAACTAAAGGTTACTTCATGTAGCTTACTAAAATAATCTCTTTTTATAATCTCCAGCACCATCTCCACTTCCAGCAACAGTTACTTTCGCCAAATATACCCTATATACTTGAAAAAAGAACACGACATTATTAAATGAAATGAAGAGAGGAAATAAAAAAAAAATGAATTATAAAAAGAGATGTAGAAAAGAATGTCATTATTTCATTCGCTGAATCGTTTAGGGAGAATATTTTGAAGAAACGGTAAGCGTCACTTCCCTCATTCAGAAGTCACATTAGTTCTCAATCAAACACGTTGTCTTCTGTCCGTTTCAGCATTAAGTGCTGGCCCATCCCATTAAGAGCCAATCAAACACCCTCTGGACATTCATTAGTAATTTGTACAATTCTTTGTCAAAGAAGCTTGTGTATAAATAGAGAATAAGTGGGAGAGGTAAAGATTAAGTTTATGCACTTAATGCTTAGACATTCACAAATCAAATATTTACTTTCTCCAAAGAACAACACAATCCCTGAGATAGTTCAGTTGGATCTTAATTGTCACTCAAACTTAATTTGAGTTTAGTGAGGAGTGACCATACTTGTCATTTAAATCCTAAGTGTTGTTCCGCAAACACTTGGTATAATTATTTTGATTAATTTCTAATAAAGAATTAAACGTTGAAAAACTCTTTGTCTTATCTTTTACGTTTATTTACTTTTGATAATTAATCAACACGTCGCTACATCATGCAACTTGGTTATATTAACTTTATAGTTAACTTTAACCAAGTAAAAGGGTCCAACAAAATCCAATAAAAATAAATCAAGCTAAATTCATATATATTTCCAGCTTTTGGATGATAATCTATTATATCTAATTTGAAGGATATTCAAATAATTTGACCAGCTATAATCCCACATAAGCCCCTTTATATGGGCTTAGGCTTATAGAGGTATTTATAAAGTTATGGCTTATAAAAGCTTCCCAAATAAAGACTATTTATAAGCTAGCTTATTTTAAAAGCTCAAACCCCTGTAAGCCCGATGCCAAACCTAGCCAATATTGTTATAGAAACGAGAACTAAGGGACAATAGTATTTGTTCAAAGAAAATCAAGTATATTGAAAAAGAGATATTAATCAAAGAGATCATGAAAGTAGTAAATTATTACTTGTTCTTTGGTTCTTTCCCTTTTAGATTAGCAACTTGTGTAAGTGCATGCTTCCATATCTCCATCTTTTGAGCCCATTCATTTTGTTTCTCTGCATTTTTTTCTGCCTCCATCTTCTGTTTATGATCAGCCATCGCATCTCCGAAGCTGTTTTGTTGCTTTCTCACATCGCTAGGATCGACATGATAGAATATGGGGATAACTATTTGGTTAAAGTCCCTATGCTGCTCCAGGATTAACGCCAGTTCATTAAGGCACCATGTGGAATAAGCATAATTCTTTGACACCACAATTATAGAAGCTCTAGATGCTCTAATGGCACTCTCTAACTCCGGCTTCAAATATAGCCCGGTTTCAATATTTTTATCGTCCAAGAAGGTTATGAGATTAGCATCCTCAAGGGCTTTGTGGAGGTGATTGGTGAAACTGTTACGAGTGTCCGCGCCTCCAAAACTTAAGAACACATGTAAATTATGAAAAGCTTAAGAGGAAATACATGTGTGAAGAAATTATATCAAGACTAATACACATACGGACATGACATATGGAATTTGCTCGGAAATTTACAGTCTTTTCGCGATGAATGAGTCAAAAAGAAAAAGTGACATCAATTAATAATTCATGCCATGGCTTATAAAATATCACTAGCAGGGTACCCGCACGTTGCAGCGGCGGGTACCCTGAAATAAATTTTTTGGTAAATCATGTATTTTAGTATTTTTTTTTTTTTTTTTTTTTTTTTTTTTTTTTTTTTTTACAATAAATTTATTAATATCAAGAATTGCATGTGACGTATTTTAACTCTTTAACTAATGACAATGTTTTTAATTATACAATTGTGATAATAATTATTAGAGGTGACAATTTGTGCCTAAAATAAGAAAAAAAAAAAAAATGGGCTAATTTGTAAACGATGTGGGCATATTTTGCCATCGCCTTTTTTTTTAAATGGGCATGTATTGCCTATTGAAAAGTTAAATGACACTAACGTATACATAATTTCTCTCAATTGTATAACATTACAATCGTTTTTAAATAAAAACATATAATAAATTTAATTATTTAAATATAACTCGGGTGTTGCGCTTAAGCAATTTATTTCGTCTTTTTATGTATATTTTAAAGCGATTCGTATAACATTAACCCGTTTGGCCCTGTCTGTTCGGGCTTGAATATTGTATAATGTACTTTATTATTTGTATCAGTGACATTTAATGTATGGATTGTGTTTAATATGGTTGTACAAAATGCTTTATAATTTGTATTTCTTATATAAGAGGTGTTTTAATAACGGCATTAATTGTATTTATTGACCTATTAATTAATTGACTACATTAAATATCTTGACCGCATTAATAGTGCTTTGTATTTTGTACATTAAGCTTTAAGACTTGTATGTCTTAAAATTAAGATTGATGAGAAAGATCATTAATAGTGCTTTGTGTATTGTATAATAAGCATTATGGCTTGTAAGTCTTAATTTTAGAGAGAATTGCATATATACTCACCGAAACTTGCATATTTGCATATTTCCTCAAAATATAAGTTTAAATGCATAATGTACAATGATGTTTAAGCATGTTTTGAGAAAATATGCAAATACACAAGTTTTAGTTAGTATATATGCAATTACTCCTAAATTTTAAAACTAACATGAGAGAGATTCATCCATACATTATATATAGTATAGATTAATAATATTAACTAGTGACTAATACACATACGGACAGGACATATAGAATTTGCTCGGAAATTAACAGTCTTCTAGCGATGAATGAGTCAAAAAGAAAAAGTGACATCAATTAATAATTCATATAATCGTATGCCATGGGTTATAAAATATCATTAATAATATATTAAGGGAAATAATTTGCACACATTACCTTTTGATTTGCATACTTCAATGTACAAACAGTTGAAGTAGGATGTATAAATAGTACAACAGGTTAATGCATAAGTTGGAGTGTGCCAATAAAAAATATGAGTGTGCAAATCATTTCCCATATATTAACTAGCGACTAATACACATACAGATAGGACGTATGGAATTTGCTTGGAAATTTACATTCTTCATGCGATGGCTTATGAAATATCATTAATAATAGTGACATAATAATTCATGCCATGGCTTATAAAATATCATTAATAATATTGACTGGTGACTAGGGCATTATCGGGTCAGACTTGGGGCTTATCGGGTCGGGTCTATCGGGTTTTAAAAACGTTAAACTAACCCACAACCTGACCCGATAGCCTATCGGGTTGCGGGTTATCGGGTTGGGTTTATCATAAGTATATTATCACATATAACTAACTTTAAAAATACAGTATTAATCTGATACATGCATTTCAAATATGTTAGGTCCAATGTTATGTCTTTGATTAGGCAGCAACGACATACCCAATCCCGTCGGGGCGGGGTATTGTATATGTCTTAGATTATGCATCGATGTAATTAGTCAGTTATAGTTAGCTATCATAAAATTATTCCGTACTTCTAGTAAAAATAATGTCTATCTTATTATAATGAAGGTAGCTTTAGCTAAATATTGTGTCGCGATGAACTCACATTTCATTGATTAATCGGTTAAAAGGTTGAAAACCATTATCACATAAAATTTTGATTATTTTGGCTACGAATAAGAATCAATAGCGTATCCGTTTTTGTTAAATGAATCGGTCTTGTTTCTGTTTATGACTTTCTTGACCAAGAACAATCAATAAAATACATGAGAAGACTAGTGCAAGAATAAAAACTTTATAATTCGATTCCTCCAACATTGGGATATATGCCCTTTCAATCATCATGTTTATGCATTGCTATCAAACTCGAGAAAAAAAAAATGACCTTTGACTTAACAAATGGTTTTGTAGAAACTACAAAGAAATAATATGAACTTATGAATTTATTTCATGTCCACATTTTCATTTAATAACTGTCATTTAACAAATGTATATTAAAAAGGTTAAATAAACTTTTTGTAAGATAAAATTATAAGTTTAAGTTGAATATATGCAAAATTTTGAGCTTTTAAAAAGATGTATATGCAATTTCCTTCGATTATTTGACAGTATTTACGAATTGCTACAAATACTGGAGACGTATATCGTGTGACATTACGATCGAAAAAACACACACACAAAAAAAACTTAATCTGACTTCACTCACGATGAATGTCTTTTACTACTCCGTCCGTCGCAAGATTATTGTCACTAGAAGAAAAAAAAACACGATTTAAAAAAGTGAGACTACTACCTTTCGTTTTAAGTTGGTTCAAATAAAAGGTGGACAATCAGTGAACAATAACTTTAAAACGAAATGAGTATTAAACTGTTGTTCATTAAAACATCATTTAACAAATATATATTAGGGGTTCAAACAACTATTTTTTCAAATGTAAAACTAAAAATTTAAATCTTTGTGTTGGCATTATTTTATGTAGTGGGCTAAATAACTTTGGCATCAAATGTAAACTAGAAAGTTGAATATTTTCTTTTCTGCATTACTTTATGTAGGAGGAGGGGGCCATAAAATTGTTGACAAGTGTACATACATGTATACATCTGGCAAAACATATAAAATATACACTTCATATAAAATTTATAAATAGTCATCATTCCTTTTGAAACCAAATCATTCATATTTAACAAATCTTTCCAACGTGTGCATTTCTTTTCCCTCTCAACAAAACCACAATTTGATCAATTCTCTATACAAGTTCATTAACAGTGAAGAATATGTCGACAAGTTTATGCAAAATGGGAAAATATGAATAGCGAATACACGTTCACACATGTTCTAAATGTGTAATGAGTCATTCCTTAGCAAGGTTATAATCACTTCCATTTTTATACATCTTGTGACCAAATTAAGAGCTATAATGAATAAATATTCCGTTATGAAAAAGTGTTTGGGTATCAAAAACATAACTTGATTGCATGGCCTCGTGTGTTGGAGTTCTTCTTGGAGAAAGCTTTAAAGTTAAGTCTACTGACTCTACGACCTGGTGTGCCAGCTCAGCAATATTTTTGTCGTTTAGCGATTTTCGGTGGGGACATAGGCGTCCCCGCCAAAAGCTTCCTCGTCCGTCCTCCTGATTGTTGTGGTGCATCCTGTGACCAATTAAGAGCTATAATGAATAAATATTCGGTCGGTTATGTGTAGTTTTGGTTCGTGTCATTAAAAATTGTTTGGGTATCGAAAACATACCTCCATTGCGCGGCCACGTGTGTTGGAGTTCTTCTTGGAGAAAGCTTTAAAGTGACGTCTCCCCACTGAGATAAAAATAATACTAAAAAGTAATACTCCGACAGACAACTTTTAGAAAATATAGTAAATGGGTTCTACCTCTATTTTGGGTTAGGTAGTATATGTTGTATTCCTGTGTTCTTGACCAAAAAGCAGAGAGATCTCCACCAATGATGTAATTCCATGACTTGTAATAAGTCAACGGATCTTCTTCCTTCTCATTCTTTCCATCATCATACACTAAACTCACCCCACACTCCATTATGCTGCTAGGATTACGATCAAATGTCCCTTTTTCTATATAAATAGTAACTTGGTCACCAGCTTCCATCTCATTCTCCCCAAACATCCAATGGCTTAAGAATGTTAAACTCTTTCCACCTACATTGACTTCATCAATATGAGGCGTGTATAACCAGGAGAGGTTCTTTGTTATATTACTAATTTTGATATGTCGCAAATAAATCAACTGACGACGTGGATATTCAGAATTCCCATTTTGATCTTCAGACCTCCAGTATGGATTTATTAATGTTCGTACATAGGAGAGATTTAACCCTCTGAGCTTATTAAGAGATGATGGGATGGTAAATGAAATTGATGGCCCCTTGCTTTTGTGCGTAATCCACTTTGGCATCACTTCACCCCCATAAATTGTGCTGAATATTCCATGTTCATAATACATCTGCCAAATCACAAGCAAAATTAATCAGAATAAATTATCTATATATACATATTCATATAAACACATACTACATTAGTTAGAGAAACCTGGGTTTGAGATCCCTCTGGTCCTCTTATATGATGATACGTTCCCACACGCCTTTTATAAATGAACTCTAAGTTACTCCACCCCAAACTACATAAGATAGTATCATCAACACCTGCTATAGGTTGGATTTTGATCATTCCTTCAATTTCCATGGATGAAGGTGCTAACAAATCTACCGACATATTTAAATGGAGTGGAGACATTTCTGGATCAAATGAAATTTTCCGCAACAAAGTCATATGGTCCTTAAATGTAAAGAAACTCAAAAATCTTAGTGTACGTGGAGGATGTTCCATTGATACCAGCATTAAACACTTTTCCATAAAAAGCGTCTTGAGCCTAGGAAGGGTTCTCACACAATCAGGCATTGAAACAATTGGATTGCCATTTAAACATAGCTCCTTCAGCATGGAGAGGGAACTCAGGTCCATGGGAAAGGATTCATTGGACAAGTTATTATTTGCAAGCGACAACTTTACTAATGAGCTCGGAAAATAAACAGCAGAGGACTTGAAATCTCTTGGTACAGCCTCCACAACGGCAGCTTCGCCCTTATAATTCCATCCATCTAGTAGTAATGTTATGACCTTTAACTTGGCTAAAGTCCTTGGAAGCTTTTGTAAATCTTTGCAGTTACTGAGATCAATGAAGACAAGCTCATCACAATGGTCAATTGATTCACAGATTTCAATCAAACTCGAGCAATTACGAAGAAATAAACTCTCAAGTGAAGGGAGTTCACAAAAGCCACCGACACGACGAAGCTGTTTACTAAAACTCAGATCAAGAATCTTCAATGATCCAAGCAACTGTTGAAATGGGTATAACGGTTGGTGAATTGAAGTAAAACAACATGGACAAATAACAACTACAAAAATAGATCATGAAATTTCTAACCTTTTGCCTCTTCTCAGCTCGTTGGTGGCTACTACAAGACATATCAAAGCATTCGATACTGCTGTAAGACATCTCAAGAGCAACTAGATTATCCATTGGCAACTCTGAAGTTATAGACTTTGAAGGAAACCCACACATACGCAACCATCTTAATTCGTCTGGAAAGTTCTCATAAGTCCCATTGATTTGCGCATAATCGAGATGTAGTATCATTAGACTATCCATATTACTAAACGCAGCTGTTTTAAGGGGTTCACTTGATCCTCGCAACTTCTCTTTCTCACGCATCTGCATATCAAGGCTCAGGCCTAGAATATTTCCCTTACCCTATGAAGAAATGACCATACACAAAAATATTATTTACATGTACAATGATTAAGAATTTAAAATAGTTAGAAACATCAAGTATTACTATGCCCCTTACCTTTTTTTGTTTCAAAACTTTGAATGCCTCCTTGTGACACCATATTCGGCTACGCTTCCATGGTTTGTCAGGTGATTCTTGACGTACCACGTCTTTTCCCATTTCTTGAATCAGTGAATGCATACGCAATACGGAACTCCAATCGATATCGAGAAGGCATCTGTCAATGAGACGAGTGATCCCAGATCTTGTGTCTATATCACATGCTTCTAATATTTTTTCAGTAAAATCTCTGCCTTTTCCAACAAAAAAACAAGCAATATGCTTAAACAATTCCTTATCATTTTTGGATGGCAAAGATTTATAGCTCATTCTCAACACACTAGTTACATATGAATCTGGTTCTTTCTTTAGCCCTTTTACGCAGTCTTCCCAATAAGTAACATCTTGGTTACGTAGTGACCTGCCTAAAACTTTAAGAGCCAAGGGATGCCCTTTACAGTAATTTACAATATTATCTGAAACTGCTTTGTAACCTTCTTTGAGATCTTCAGACTCGAATGCATGAAGACATAAAAGCTTTAGTGAGTCAATCACACGTAAACTTTTAAGATTGTGTTTGGTATGCTTGGGTTGAACTTGCGGATTGAAAAGTGCACATCTCTCCGTCAATGACCCGTCTCTAGTGGTTATTATGATTTTGCTTCCTGGATGAAAACCTTTATTTCCGAGTAACACATCCAACTGGTCGAGACTATCAATATCATCAAGAACTATAAACACTTTTTTACGGGCTAGTGTGTTCTCAATTGTAGAGGTGTACACAGAAACATCATGAACTGGAATTGAACTTGCTTTTGAAATTTTATCACAAAGTTGTTTTTGTACATCACGCAATCCATTAGATTGATCACATCGCTTACTTATATTTTCAACAAAGCTGCTTCGGTTGAATTCATGACGGTGTAAGCTAAAGACATGTCTGGCCAAAGATGTCTTCCCGATCCCACCCATACCGAATATAGTGAGGATATCAGTAGTATGTTCAGATCCATCTCGGAGCCATGAACTGACGGAATGAATGGAATAATCTATCCCAATTAGTTCTTGTGGCATATTACTCCCTAGGAGTACGTCCAATTGATGATAGATGTCCTTAACAATTTCTTCGATAAAATCCGTCTCTAACCTGAAATAAATTTTACATATTAGAAGTAGAAAATTCAATCCATGCATCTAATAATCCAAATTTTGATAGTTCAGTCATATGTTTTTTGAAATGGTCAAAATTATAGGGCTTAATGTACCAAAAATAATACTACGTAATAAATCACAGAACACACAAATTTACGTATTCCACAAAACAAATGGGTAATTGCATATATATATATATATATATATATATATATATATATATATATATATATATATATATATATATATATATATATATATATCTGTTAAAAAACTTAAAATTACTTATACATTCAACTTCAACTTATAATTGCATTTATCTATATCAATACTACATATAAAGTAAAAATGGTCAATTTCACAGCTGACTCATTAAATTGTATTCCCACCATTTCACCATTACAAAATTCATGAAATTCAATCAATTACACTGAATAAAATAATCTAATTCAAAATCTAATCCTTGCATTTGATTCTAATTTCATTTCTGCATCTAACGATATCAAAATCCCCAAATTTGGTACAAATTTACAAAAACCCAGTTTATGTAATTTTGGAGCCAAAATTGGATTTTTTCCAATTCGATTGAATGGGCAATTCCTGCTTGATTTCTTTGTTTCCTTAGTTTCTAAGCAATATCCTTTGAGTGAATTGTGATTTAATTATGTTCTATTGGTTCAATTTGAATTTTCCCCAAATTGTCAAAACCCTAATCATGAGGAATAAGCGTACAACAAAATTGCCTGCACATTTTGACTATTCTGTAATGACTACTAGTAGGAATAAGCATATGAAGAAAAATGAATCAAAAAATAGTAATAATGAGAATGAATCCACACAAGATCTGAATGATAATGGTAAGAGGAGAAAAGATAATGTGAATAGAAAGGAGACAAGTGCAGGGGAGAAGAATGTGATTGATAATTGGTGTAATGATGTTGAGAAAGAGAAAGTGGTAGAGAAGAATTCAAGTGAGAAGAATGGGAAGAATGAACAGATGGAGAATGAGGGTATGAAGTGTAACACTGGAACATTTGGTAATAATGAAGATAAGGTGACCGAGAATTGTGCTGATGGTAATACAACAAGTTCCGGCAATAATGTAAGTACTTCAACTCTGCCTGTGAATGTACAGTGTGAGACTGTTAAAACTAGTAGAGTCGATAGTGTTACTGTAAATGGAACCAAGCCAAGTTATGTTGATTTGACTAAAGAAGGTATGGGGAATGTGAATAATAAACCTGTTAGTGCTATTGCAAACAATGCTGAAAAGGTGTTAACTAGTATCCCTACTCAGATTGATAGCAATGGGAATGAAGTAGTAATATTTGATGAGCTTATGGTTATAGAAGGGTCTAAGAAATGAGGTTTAACTTTGTGTGGGTACTTTGTGGGATGTAGTATGTCAGTGAATGAACTCAGATTCAATCTTAGGAAAATGTGGGCTAAATATGGGTTCAAGGACATTGTTGACAGTAATAATGGAATCTTCTTCATGAAATTTCACAATGAGAATGGGCTGAATTTTATAGTAAATAATGGTCCATGGATGGTCAATAGTAAACCTCTTATTGTGCAAAAATGGGATGTGACTATGTCTTTGGATAAAAATGAGACTGATAGTCTACCAATATGGGTCAAATTATGTAATGTGCCTTTGGAAGCATGGACTACAAAAGGTATTAGTGCACTTGCTAGTAGAATAGGTAGGCCTATGATCATGGACAATATCACTACTAACATGTGTAAGACTGGAGTTGGTAAAGTTGGTTATGCTAGAGTTCTTGTTGAAGTGTCTGCTAAGAAAGAATTGCCTGAATTGGTGGAAGTTGTTTATAAGAATGAGCTAAAAGAAGAGATCATGAGGAAGACTATCAAGGTGATATATGACTGGAAACCTACTCAATTTGAAACTTGATGTGTTTTTGGTTACACTCCTTATAATTGTAGGAAGAATGCCGTTGTGAATACATTTAATAAGAAAGAGGAAGTAATAACTGGTGCTAATGAAGGTAGAAAGAATGAAGGTGTTAATAATGAAGGCTTTCAGGAAGCAAATAATTGGAAGAGGGGAGGTTTAGATAATAAAGTCAAAAGACCAAATTTCAAACATAACCCTCAACTTAATAAGACTGGTGGAAGTAAACAAGGAGTGAATAAAGAGAAACCTGCTACTAAGTATGAATTCCAACCTAAGAATGCTATGAGAAATGAGGATCAAGAGAATGAAAACAAGAGCCCTGATAAGAATACACAAACACAAAAAACTGCAGAAGTTAAATGTGGTAGTCCAAACAAGAAAGCCTAGTCTGTGCAAGGTGAGATTTTGAAAGCTATGAAAAGAACATCTGATAAGTATTCTATCCTTGAAATGTATGACATAAACAATCAGAATGAGTTACAGGAGTTACACAATAAGGAAATTGTTGACGAATTCTTAAGCAATAGGAAAACTCCTACTGAAGAGGAAATGGAAAAGTGGGATATTAACATGTATGCATATTACAAAAAGAGTATGGAAATAATATAAGGCAAAGGTGAAAAAACCTGTTACAGAGGAGGATGTATTTGAAGATACTTGTGGAATTGCTCAAAGTATGCAGGATAATGTAGTATGTGGAATAGATAATGGAGTTTTGGAGGGGAAGGATGTGATATGAATATTTTTTCATGGATTGTAGAATAGGTGCTTGGAATATCAGAGGACTTAGTACTTATGATAAGCAAACTGAAATTAGGAAGTTCATTATGGATGAGAATTTGGTAGTATGTGCAGTATTAGAAACTCATGTGAAGAATAGAAAGTTACAGAAAACTGGGGATAGTATTTTTGGAATTGGAATTGGAGGTCCAATATGATCCAGTGTGATAAAGGTTGCAGAATAATGGTTGGGTGGCATAGTGATGAAATTAATCTGACCATTATACACAGTGCTAAGCAGTCCATTCTTTGCAAAATTGATTCAGTGGATGGCAAGATTACTATTTTTTGCATGCTGCCAATAGTGGAATAGAAAGAAGAATGTTGTGGAAGGATTTAAATATCTATAAAATTAAAGGATTGTTGGTAATGGTTGTTGGGTTCTACTTGGTGAGTTCAATATTACTCTTAATTCTAATGAGCACTCTGCTGGAGGATCTTGTATGACTAGTGATATGACAGAATTCAAAGATTGTGTTAATCAAGTTGAAATTGAAGACATTGCTAGTAATGGGTTGTTCTATACATGGACCAAAAACCTTCATAAAGTGAGATCAGGAGACTATGCAGGAGTTTTAAAGAAGCTAGATAGAACTATAGGTAATGAAGAGGTCATCTGTAAGTTTCCACAAATCTATACTGTCTTCTTACCATACTTAATATCTGATCAGTGTCCAGTGCTTCTTGTTATTCCAAAAACTATTCACAAAAAGAAGAGATCTTTCAAATTTGCAAATTTTGTTGCTGAGAAAGAGGAATTCTTACCATTGGTGGAAAAGTACTGGGTAGATAAATGGGATGGTTGTCATATGTTTAGAACAGTAAAAAAACTAAGGAACTTAAAAGTACATTTGAAGAAATTCGCTTGGAAGAATGGGGACATTTTTGCTAATGTTGTGAAGTTAAGAGAAAAGCTCAAGGAGGTGCAAACCAGAATTGATAAAGATCCAAATGATAAAATTCTTAGAAAAAAGGAATGTGATGTTCTTAAAGAGTATGAAGAAGCTATGAAGGATGAGGAAAAATTGCTATTCCAGAAAGCCAAGGTCAAATGGTTAAGTTTTGGAGATAGGAATAACTCATTTTTTTACAAAACTATAAAGAACAGGCAACAAAAGAATAGAATTGGGGCAATCAATGATGAAATGGGAAATAAATATGAAGGTGCTGATGTGGCTGGTTAGTTTATTAGTCACTTCCAAAATTTTTTAGGAATTTCTACTCCTGTGGTTAGAATTAATCATTTAGAAGATCTATTGGTGAAAAAATTGACTGATGGTGAAGCTAATGATATGGTGAGGAATGTTAGTGATGAGGAAATCAAAAGGGCTATGTTCAATGTTGATGACAACAAGGCTGCTGGACCTGATGGTTTTTCTTCAAAGTTTTATAAAAAAGCTTGGAGCATAATTGGTAAAGACATTTGTTCTGCAATGTGAGAATTTTTTTATAAAGGCAAGTTATTGAAGGAGATTAATTCCACTCTCATTACAATGATTCCTAAGAATAATTCCCCCTCAAAATTGTCTGAGTACAGGCCTATTGCTTGCTGCAATGTCCTGTACAAATGTATTAGTAAGATTGTTACTGACAGAATGAAAGGTTCACTTAATAAGCTGGTTAGTATGAATCAAAGTGCATTTATTCCTAAAAGACAAATCCATGATAATATCATTTTATCTCAAGAGCTGTTCAAAGGGTATGACAGAAATAATGGTCTTAAGAGAGTTGCTCTAAAGATTGAAATACAAAACGCTTATGATACAGTTAACTAGCAATTTTTAGAAGACATTTTAAGAGGTTTCAATTTCCATGATAAAATGGTGGACTGGATTATGAAATGTGTTACTACTATATATTTTTCAATATGCATAAATGGTGAAAGTGTTGGCTATTTCAAAGGTGGAAAAGGATTGAGACAGGGTGACCCAATGTCACCATATCTATTCACTCTTGTTATGGAAATTCTGAACTTAATTGTAAAAAAAAGGTGGAAGAGTGTGACAATTTTAAGTACCATTTTGGATGCAAAGGGCTCAAGATTACACACATCTGTTTTGCCGATGATTTACTTATGTTCTGTCATGGAGACAAGGATTCTGTCAAAGTTTACAAGGATGCTATAGAAGAATTTGGGACATTTTCAGGTTTGATGCCAAATTATAACAAATGTACTGTTATATTTGGAAATCTTAATAAAGAAGTGAAACAAAGCATTCTGGATGTGGTCCTATTTAGAGTTGAAAAACTTCCTGTAAGATACCTTGGAGTCCCTTTAATCACAAGAAGACTTGGAGTTAAAGACTGCAAGGTATTGACAGATAAAATCAGAACAAGAACTGAAAATTGGAGGAACAAATGTTTGTCTTATGCTAGAAGATTGCAGCTTGTTGCTTCAGTATTGGAATCTATTCATGTGTATAGGGCCTCTGTATTTATTTTTCCAAACACTGTGATTAATGACATCAACAAGTTGCTCAAAAAATTTCTATGGAACCATGGAGATACTTCATAAGGAAAAGCTAAAGTGGCATGGGAGAATGTTTGTAGACCTAAACAGTATGGAGGATTGGGGTTAAAAGATTTAAGTATATGGAATAAGGCTATGATAATAAAACATTTGTGGCACATTGCAGTAGATAAAAACTCTATATGGGTTAAATGGGTCAATACTGTCAAATTAAGGGGAAGAAGCATATGGGCCATTAATGAGGAAAAAACTGATAGCCGGGGGTGGAAAAATATATTGAAGCAAAGACAGGATATTAGAAGGAACATGATTGTAAAAATTGGCAATGGGAGGACAAGATCATTATGGTTTGATTTCAATGAAATTTTGGGAAAAAGTCAAGGATAAACTGAGAATGAAATGTGAAGCTGCTACATGGAATGAAATTGTTGATTTCTTTTCAAGTCAGACAAGTTGAAACAATATTACCAGTATTATTCAAAGACTTGGATTGGCTGCTAATGTATACTTGATTTGGCAAGAGAGAAGTTATAGTTTGTTCAAGGGTGATAGAAGAGAAGTGGAAGATCTTTATAAGATTCTTGAAGAAACCATTAAGATAAGATTGATAAGCCTAAAAGTTAAACCTTCAAGAGCTGTTTATGATACTCAAGAAAGATGGAATATAAAGCTAAATATTGCTTATAAAAGCAGTACTGCTATGCAACAATGAGAACTTGACTTGAAAGATGATACAGAGGATTTAAAAGTTGAGTATTGGTTCCTAAGGGGTGTTTGGATGCAGGTATAACAACATGATATGGATAATTGCTTACCCTGCTACTTAAGGGGGTGTTTGGATCCTTGTGTAACAGCAACAAATACCTCATTAATTTGTTGTTGTATTCATAATCAGGCCATTACTGTAACAAGATACCTTGTACCTTGGAGTTCCTGTGCTGTAAGACTGTACCTATGATAACCTCTAGACTAGATCAATTTGGCCTTGGGAGGGAATTGAAACAGTCTTGTTTGGCTAAATAGGAGGTCTATATCAGTTGGAATGTACCATAAAGTAGGGTCTTTTACTGTAAATGGTAAATGGTCTTGGAAGATGGTGTATGATGGGTAGAATAGAGAGGAGTGAAAGATGATCCTTCTTGGTCTATCCAATACATCATCACAGGAGCTAATGGTTGGTCCTCCCTCAAAGAGAGTGTCTCTAAATGTGCGAAGCCATTTGTAAAGATGGAAATGTAGCACATTTGGAAGAGCCCTTGATTGGAGGGGTTATGGGTTCCTAGTGAAGCCTTACTCCAATTCTACTATGCTACTGTGGTGGCAGGTTGAGTGGTGTAGTGGATTGGAGATGGGGAAATGTAGCTAGATGGGAGGTGCAACAAAGGTGAATTGATGAAAATGAATGTGACTGTTCTTCAGTTTGAAGAAATGGAAGCTTGAATGGTAGAGACTCTGTTTTGACAGAGTTAATATGGTCAGATTTAGTGGTATCCGATATCTGCTAGTATGGAAATGTATGTGAAAGTTTAGTATAGTTTAAGCTTCTGTATCCAAGATTGGGTGTTGTCCATTCTTGTCCTTATTCTTATGTTGTAAATTTGTTGGAAGTTAATATAATACATTCACCTTTGGCACAAAAAAAAGACAATTTCGAGATATTGAAATCTTGAAAAATGGTCAAACTTTTAGCATATTTGGAAAGTATTGAAATTAAGCCATACATTTGGAATGTATTGAAGTGTTGAAATGTTTGCTATTATACACATCGAAAACCGGGTTAACTCGGGACGCTTCAAACCCGGCGGTTTGACCCGGTTTAATTTGACCCGTTTTTTCGACCCAACTTGTCGGGATAACCCGGTTTAAATTGACCCGTTTTTCGACCGGAACGGTTCAACCGGTTGAACCACCCTGGTCAAACCGGGTTTCAAAACATTATGTTTAATCCCCATATCCTCAAATTTTTATTATTTTTCGTTTATAACTTTTTTAATCACTAAGGCTATCTGCCGCTATAAAATCTCGTTGCTATGCACGGATACTCGTCTAGTATTCTCAAAAAACTAAAATACTACATGTATATAAAACTTAAACTAATAATTTCATGTATGTCATTTCTAAACCTTCGTAATTATAAATATATTATTTCTAAACCTTTAATATGTCATATATATTAAAATTATTATGCAATATAATTATAAACTCTAAATTTTGGAAATTTTAATTTTAAAAATAGCAATAACCACAATTGTTTCAAAAACACGATGTCACGACTCACGAGGTTCAAAATAAATTAGATGACTAAAATAATATATCGATACAATATATAACCTCACTAAAAAGTCACCTTATCTAATATATAATAAGAATACATGAAATAATCCTTTCATAGATATCATTAGGGGTGTCACAAAAATCAACCCGGCCCGAACCTGAATATGGCTTTTCGGGTCGGGTTAATTGGGTTCAAAAGCATGTTTGGGTCAACCGAAATTGACCTGAGTTCTACACAAAGTCGAGTTCGGGTTTAATAAATGTCTCTTACTCGGGTTCGGGTCAACCCGAGTGACATAAATTTTATTTCTTTCATTCTAATTTGTATGTAATCACCAAAATTGTAAATTTCTAAACGGCCTAGACCCGAACCCGAGTTGACCCGAACCGAATTGACCCGAACTCAAATAACCCGAGTTCTAAACAAAGTCGGGTTTGCGTATGTTTTTTTTAGTCTTGACCCGAATTGACCAGACCCGAGTGACCCGAACCCAATCGGGTCAACCCGAATAATAACCCTAGATATCATGAATGTTATATAAGTATAATAGATAAAATATTTTTACAAGAAAGCGTATATTAATGCAACAAGTTTATAAATAACGAAAAAATAATCTAAAAAGTAATAAATATTTTTTGTAACTATAGTTGTAATGTATTATAGAGCTGTGAATTTATAATATATAGTTATTTGGATGTATATGACATATTTAAGGTTTAGAAAAGATGTGTATGCAATTATAACTTTTAAGTGGATATAAATGCAATTTTTGAGCTTTTTAGACGATATATATGCAATTATTATTTTAAGTTGTATTTATATGCAATTTTAAGCTTTAGAGAAATATATATGCAATCGCTTTTAAGAAAGAATCATAAACTAAAGGACAATATGATTCAAAATTATATTCAGTTTAAATCTTTGTTAAAAGAAAAGAATGTGATATTGGTACCACCTAAAATACAAGTAACACTCTCCTAATTTTTATTTTTATAGTTTTGTTTTTATTATAAAACTACTAAAATAGAAAATTAAAAATATAAAGTTTGTCAAGTCAAAAGTAGTAAAACAGAAAATATACAGAGCAGAAAAGCATAAAAATTGTCTTATCTCGTTAATAAAGTGTGTAAAACCGTTGAAAAAAATACGGAACATAAAATATACTCCCTCCATCCAATAAAAACTGTTCACTTTGATTTTTTTAAGTCTTTTTTTTCCACTTTGACCTTAAATATTTATGTTTGCGTTATATAATACTTGATGAAAATTATACCAATAAAAATATATTTAAATCTTAATTCATTCATATATTTATCAAGTGTTACATAACACAAACATAAATATTTAAGCTCAAAGTAAAAAAAAAAAAAAAAAAAAAAAAAAAAAAAAAAAAAAAAAAAAAAAAAAAACTTTAAAAAGTCAAAGTGGTCAGTTTTTATAGGCCAGAGATAATAAGATTTAACAAGTCAAAAATATAAAAAAAATAAAATATATAAAAAAAAAACTATTAAAAACTGTCTTTAATCATTAATAAAGCGGGTAATAAAGTGGTGGGAGCGGTAAGGGGTATGGGTGGTACTATAGCCCCCCTTTACTTTCTTAACCCTGATGATCCACTCTATTGATAGAATAGGATACTTTTTTTTTTTTTTTATTTGTTAGTAACTTTTTGTTGTTTTAACTTGTTAAAATTTATATTTTATGTTTCGTACATTTTTGACAGTTTTACTCACTTTATTAATAAAACAAGGCCAAAGTGTATTTTGATACCTCAAACTTAGTTAACCGGTTTTTTTACTACCATAAATTTTTAATGGTGCATTGTAGTACCTTGAACTTGTAAACTCGTTTATCATTAGGCCTTTAGTTGGTCACATGACTAACTATAGTTAGTTTTTTTAACGAAATAAAACGGGATTTAGGTTTTCACACTTACTCATTCTCAAGATAAATATGTGATTCAAATTAATTATATAATGAATATTAATCAGCAAATAGTCTATTGTTTTGGCTTTAGTTTATGCAATGACAACATGTTTTAACTAACATATTTTACCAAGAAACGTGTGGTCATATTTTGATGGTTTGAATGGTAGTTATACCTAATGTAATACTACATAAAATATGCAAATAACAATGCCTCTTTACTTCACATATTCTGTTACGGAGTTCGTTCTTGTAGAATAAAAGATTGTCCTTTAAAACTGGGGCAAATTATTTAAAAAAAATATTATACTTGTCACTGTTTCATCTTCTGGGTAGCGAACAATTTTTTTTTCATTTTGAGGGTAATTTTCTTTCAAATTCATCATCTTTATGGTAATAATATGTGACATTTTTGCCCTTCGGGTAAAAAAAATTTGTATTAGCTAAGAGGGGCAAAAATGTCCAAAAATTTCGCAAGATACCTTAAAAATGATGAATTTAAAAGAAAATTACCCTCAAAATGAAAAAAAAAAATTGTTTGCTACCCAAAAGATGAAACAATGGCAAGTATAATACTTTTTTTTATAATTTGCCCTTAGATCTGAGACAAAGTTATTATTTCTCAAGCATATTAAAAACATTAGTTTTGAAAGCTCCAACGTGTTATAGGCGTATCTGATGTAGTGCTTTTACATGGGATTAATTAAAATCTTTATGAAAGGTATGATATAATATCTTTACAAGCAGATACAACGAAACAAAAACCAAAGACCAATGAGTTATTAGTCACGTGACAGCATGTGACTGAGTCAAGGCCCATTTATAAGCGACTTTACAAGTTTAAGGTACTACACCGCTCCATTAAAAAATTAGGGTAGTAAAAACCCCGGTTAACTAAATTTGAGGTATCAAAATAAACTTTGGCCATAAAACAATACAATTTTTAGTGGTTTTGTGCTCGGTATTTTTGATGTTTTATTACTTTTGATTAATCAAATCTACATTTTCAGTTCGGTTTTATTATTTTGAAGTTTTATAATAAAAACAAAATTCTTAAAAATAATAATAAATAAATAAAAGAGATAATCAAAGAGATGAAAGTAGTAAATTATTACATGTTCTTTGGTTCTTTCCCTTTTAGACCAGCAACTTGTGTAAGTGCATTCTTCCATATCTCCATCTTTTGAGCCCATTCGTTTTTTATCTCTGCATTTGTTTCTGCCTCCATCTTCTGTTTATGATCAGCCATCGCATCTCCGAAGCTGTTTTGTTGCTTCCTCACATCGCTAGGATCGACATGATAGAATATGGGGATAACTATGTGGTTAAAGTCCCTATGCTGCTCTAGGATTAACGCCAGTTCATTAAGGCACCATGTGGAATAAGCATAATTCTTTGACACCACAATTATAGAAGCTCTAGATGCTCTAATGGCACTCTCTAACTCCGGCTTCAAATATAGCCCGGTTTCAATATTTTTATCGTCCAAGAAGGTTATGAGATTAGCATCCTCAAGGGCTTTGTGGAGGTGATTGGTGAAACTGTTACGAGTGTCTGCCCCTCGAAAACTTAAGAACACATCATACATTTTATGTTGATCGTTACTTGATGAAGATGGTTCTGAAATATCTGTAAGAATGACCATTGTAAGTTATGAAAGCTTAAGAGGAAATACATGTGTGAAGAAATTATATCAAGACTAATACACATAGGGACAGGAGTACATATGTCAAAAAGAAAGTGACATCAATTGATAATTCATGCCATGATACGGACAGGACATTGGACATATGGAATTTGCTTGGAAATTTACATTCTTCACGCGATGAATGCGTCAACAAAAATAAGTGACATCAATAATTCTTGCCATGGCTTATAAAATACCATTAATAATATTGGCTGGTGACTAGGGTGTCAATCACGTTATTGGGTCAAGCTACCTACAATCTGTGATATATGTGGTATAGAAACTGCGACGTCTACGTCTTATAAATGACACACTATTATGTCTATGAGCCTGGTGGTTTTGTTAGGTTGAGGGACGTTAAAAATATCAGTATATGCTTTAGCCACCTGTCATAAGCTACTTATCCAACACGCGTTTTGTTTTGCGGCAACACCAAACAGAAATAGAAGTTTCATTGCTATCCATGTTCCTGCATTGAAAGATCAGTATATATATCAGTATATGCTTTAGCCACCTGTCATAATTAGCTACTTATTGAATACGAGCTTAATTAAGCCTCTTTAGTAGCAATTTTTATTTAATGATAAGCATCCATAATAACTCGAGTACGTCTCAATAGGCAAGATTACAAATTGGTAGACCGTCATATATTTCTTCTACACATAAACATTGCAGAATATATATGCTATGCGTTATGTTACTCAAAATTTGGTCTTAATCATACAAATTTTCATTTGGTTGTCGATCTCCTATTTGTTAAGTTTCTTTTATGTTTTGTCACGATTAAAAATTCTTCCTGTTTATTATCGTTAAAGGAACCGGCTGAGAGAATATTGCTATATATATGAGGTTAATCAAAATATAATCAAACATGCTTAATTGGTTACTGAAAAACCTAACTTTGTCTACGATATAGCTAATAGCTTATTCGTATTATGGTTTTAGTCTTTGATACCACTGCAAGAGACATGAGTTTTGTGTTGTTATAAGTTAAATATTCTGATGCAGAACCGTGCCGAAAGTAAGTTTAATATCATTCCTTGTTAACCTAAATGCTAAAAGTACGTATTTCCACAACCTCACCTGTTTTGAAGTAGTTCAATGAAATTTGCGGATATCCAATGCAACATAGTATATGTTGCTGTAACTAATTAATGAAACACGCCTAAATCCATTACAACTAAGTAAATGCAACATAGTATATGTTGCTGTAACTAATTAATGAAACACGCCTAAATCCATTACAACTAAGTACTAAGTATCTAGGAAATCATATTCATGTTACGAAACCAAAACGACAAATTCACATAAATACAAATGCACGTACACTTTTTAACGGTAAATTTATATTAAAGCAAACTAGCAAGAAGCTAGATGTTACAAGCATCAAACCCGAAAACCACAAAACAACCTAAACCAAACCCGAACACAACCACATAAAACTATGAGAAAAAAATACCTCACAAAAGCCTAGACCAACTAAATAACCTTCGATAAACCAATTAACCCTAAAAGGACATTGTACCATCGAGAAACCAATAAACTACCTCGCCATATCACGTAGCAACTCAATTGCTCTGGATGACCTCAATCTTGGATAAGCTTTTTTTAATTCTTTAAACGGTTTTTTATTTGAACTAGCTTGAAAAGAATTATGGTTTTCATCCTTTTTCCTTCGATTGATGACGCATTGCACGTTTTAGAGGAGCTCCATCAGTTCGTATGTTTTAGCATACACTTTCTGTTAGTCCTACATAAGATCAATTGTGTCATATATCGTCAAAGCATGTCCAACTTCAATAGTTATTTTTAGCAAGAGCTGACCTCAACGATACTCCAATTCACATGTACATGTACATTCCGTTGCATAACCGTTTGGAAGAACATGGTAAGATTGAACATAAAGCTAAGATGATTGATTGCAGCAGCGAGGGTGGTGTTTGTAATGTCTGTAATACGAGAAGGCATATATTTACGGAATGTAATGATGTTCACTGGCTTCGTTGCATTAAGTGTGGTACGACTTGGCATTCGGGCAGAGCAGCCTGTAATAATGATTGCATTAAGTGTGGTAAGGTTGGGCATATTGCTAGGCGCTGTTGGGCTGTACTTTGTTTTTCGTGTGGTGAGATGCATCAGAGTCTGAACTGTTGGGATGGTGGTCGTAGTGATGTTGTTTGTACTTGTTGTGGTAAGAGAGGGCATATATCTATGGAATGCAATGATGTTCCTTGCCATAAGTGTGGTAAGGCTGGGCATGTAATTAGGGACTGTAATAATGATGGTCGTTGCGTAAAGTGTGGTAAGGTTGGGCATATATTTATAGAATGTAATGATGTTCGTTGCATCAAGTGTGATATGGTTGGGCATACAGATACGGAATGTTATACTCATATTGGTTGTTATAAGTGGGGGAATGGCCACGTACTGTTGGACTGTTTGTACCTCGTGTGGCCTGAGACGCAGCAGTCTGAACTGTGGGAGCATCAGGGGTAAGGACTGTTGGTAAAGATGGGTTAAATTTTAAGTTTTTAATATGAGAATGACTCACAAAAAGGTTTCACAAAACAATTTATAAAATAAAATGGCATAAAGTGATTGTATCATCTATTTTATCTAATACTAGCTTATAGGACCCGTGGAATCCACGGGTTTTTAGAAGAATGAATGCATAAAGAAATTATACGTGTAATTACAGTAAGAAAAAACAATGAAGGCAATAAGTCAATGATACTATAAACAAATATGGATGTAACTGTTAATCTAATAAACATCCATCCATGCACGTGGACTCCAACCTTGATGGTCTTGAAAAATAAATGTATATAGTGAGCGATAATTAAGTGATAAGACACTAAACATTTCGTGAGCACCTAATAAGTTTAAACAAAAAAAAAAGTGTAAGTAAAGATGTTTGTGATTGATAATACATGTAAACAATAAAAAGTGGCATAAAACATATCATATGTATATTTGTACATACCTCTTGAAACTTAGTCATAGACCTTGAAAAACTTCTTTGTCAAATAGTGTCGTCACAATCTCAACCGTTTAAGTTTGGGAAGCAATACTCTTCTATTCTGAGAATATTGTCATGATATGATACAGAGATAGATAATGATGTTAGGAAAATCGAGTGTACTAAATAAATAGCCAACTTATATAAGTATACAATAGATGTACCACCAAGCTATGTCGAAAATGTTGAATTTGATGTTTGCGCCCAATGGATTGGTGTAGTCGCAGATTGTGTGGTCTTATTTGAGTAGAAAGCGCAATATGAGCTACACATGTACAACTAAGTATTACAAATAAAATTACTTTGAGTCTAAATTTAGTATCCAATTTTTTTTTTTATTCTACCAAATTGTGGAGGCGTTGGTAGACTGTGTTTGGTAGAGATGGCATGTCTATTTTGAGAAATGCTTCCTACATCTATTTATATAAATTGAATAACAATGGTCTACGAAGAATTAAACTTGAAGAAAATAAGTAAAACAAACAAAGGTACTTATATAAGGAGGGTAAACAAACCTTGAAAAATGTCAAAGAGTGAAGTTGTTGTTGATCCTCCTAAAATTGAAGATGTTTAAACCACTGTGGAAGATATGCGTCAAAAAATATTTGTACACTTAAGCATATTTGTTACACATGTACTTGCGTAAGGAGTATCAAACAAAGTTGTATTTTCACATAGCTTTAAAAAGCAACTAACTATTAGTAACGTCTGAAAGCGGCCTTTGATGACTTGGTTATAGACCCGCGGAATTACGGGAATTTTTAAAAAATTATTCACTAAGGAGTTACGTGTGTTAATAAATTTACAAACAACAACGAACATAAATAAGTTTCATCATTTTTTTAAGGGAATATTAAGTAATGTGTTAATGATACAATAAAGATTTTGGTTTGTAATTATTAAGAATTTGTTTAAACTTAGGCCCAATCTAAGTGTTTATGCTTCTTAGCTTATTTACTCCCTAAAAAGGTATGAGCATGTTGAAATACACACCTTCAAAGTACATAATGGTTTTATCAAACAAAAATAAGCTATTACACATCGAAAGATAAGCTTACCCTAAGACCCCCTTAAATGATTATCAACCAAGTTTTATCTTATAGTTTCTAATGTATTTTAAACAAACATTGATTTTGGACAAAAATACCTGAAAAACATATACTGTAATACTTTTGCTTACTACCTTGAAATACATGTTGCCTCATTTATGAAAAACTTACAATGAATAAGTTTGATATTGTTGTCTTCATATGGGGCAAGATGGTGTTTTCATGGGAATCATAGCTATTGCTAATGGCTAAAGGAACACCATGGGAATCATAGCTATTGCTAATGGCTAAAGGATATCCTTTATCCCCCAACCTTTTGTTAGCTTCATATACCCAAACAATAGTCCTAGTGATAAATTTATATCCCACACAATAAGTTATAGTTATTACCATTCAAACCCTTGTTCTGATGCGTACATAACCTTCTAAATGTTACTATTCGAATATATATGTTTTAGTAATAATGTTATGTTAGAAAAGAATGAAAATATAAAATCACCATCATGGTGGAGAGAACTTTTTAAACTTCCTGATTTTATAAGTTGTAACTAAGGCGTATTACATTAATGTAGGAACAAATATTACATGAAAGTTAAAATAAAGTAGTTGGTATAATGAATTTATAGTCATATAATTACAAATATATTTATACCAACTATTCCACATTTGTGCCTATAATCAAATTACATTAGAATATAGACTATCTCCATATGAATGTCTCTAATTATTACAATCACATTGATCAACACCGAATAAACCATGAGTCACCCACTTGAATGGGTCAAAACATATAAATAAGAAGCTGTTCTTAAAAAATTTAGTACAAATTGATGCAAATTTTCTATGACCATAATACAATTATAGAATTTTATTCAAAAGCTACAAATTTTAGCTCAAGACATTCCACCAAAAAACTCAAAAGATGTTGTCATCAAAGAAGGAAACACCACTTGCCTAAAAGTTGTTGAAGACCTCACAGAAAAATTACTTATTATTGTCCCTGCTTATAAACTTGCACATACTTCACAACTAACGACAATAACTACCCAAAAAATCTGAATCGATTGCATGAGAAGGCTACTCCGACTCTGACTTGCACTTCTAGCAGGTCAAACTTTAAAAAAAAAATGGAGATAAAGGATATTTGTCAAATTAACGGGTTTGGCAATTGTGTACTCTATTAGCATAAAAAATGCTAATACAAATGGTATATATACTTTTGCTAAGAATCTTGCTTGAATTCATCCTGAACATGACAAATATAGAAAAAGATAGCAGTTTCATAAATTTACCTTGGAGATCCCTGTTTTGAGTAAAAGTTACAGTATATGTTAAATCGATCATAAAAGTAAAACATTAAAATTAGTACTAGTCTCCAAATGCATGATAGAAGGCTACATGATTTTTTTTTTTCAATTTTTATTTATTTATTTTTATTTTATTTTCTGTAGAAATGGGTCTCCATAACATATGTACATGTTTCAACTCTCTTGAGTAACACGGTGACATAAAAAGTGTGGGTGAGTCAGCAGATGTTAACCAAACCCGTTTTGACATGTGTGTACCAAAATTACAGATAACTTCTAATTTCTGCGTACATGCATCATTGCTAATAAATATGGATCTAAAGGGAAGATGAGTAATGTACCCGCTTAAGTACATCCTACAAACAACCGTTTTTGACCCATACTCAACGCATAAAAGAAAAAAATAATACACATTTCATCATCTTTGCTTCAATCCCTGTATCTTATGGACAACATGTGATTAATCCAACATTCCAAATTAATATTGGAACATTGAAAGTAGCTAACCATTCAAGATCGGAGTTTCATTCCATCTCTACCACATGCCTCCTCTTCTTTGGTTTTTTTATCCTGTACACAACATTACAATACATTACCATACATGCAAAAATTAGAAGTTAAGGAAGTGTAAACAAAACGATAAATGTATGTACATCGGCTTTAGCTTTGCAACGTTGCCTCTCAAAATCATTATTCATTTTCTCTCGCTCTTTCATGAGATTATCATATTTCCTACAATGTTTCACAATTTTTCATGCACTATGGTTAATTTATACACCATATGAAATAAGATCAAGATGCTTTATTATTGAAGTGTATAAAGATGTTTAGAGTTTTAGATTAAACTGAACATGTGTTACAGGCATGCATAAAACTGAAATTGCATTCAAAAACGTATACTTGATGTCCTGATGTTTAATAAAATTATACAAACCTGGACAACAACTTCAAAGTTAAGATCCCGGGTCTCCCTGAACATCTTGTTACTGAATTAAGATCAAATTACAAAAAGTATAAGCAATAGGAGAAAGTGTCAAAAGTTACCCTAAAAGCTGGTAATAAAACAAAATCGTCATTGAGAAAATATGGATAAAAAATTAGAGAACTTTATCAATGAACAATGATGAACAAACAGAAAGTTACTCACATAGAAAAATAGAACCATAACAAATTAAATTGCTAAAAAACCATCACGATAACAAAGAACGTGTAAAACATTCAATCACGATAACAGAAAGCCTCCCACAACATCAAAGTTAAAATGAATCAAATACTTGCATACCATCGAAAGAAAATGATGCTTGTCTTTGATATGCTTAAATTCATTGCAATTTATCAAACATTGCATTTCCATCTGTAAGAAAAACAAAGTTATGCAATTAGGATGAGAACAACTTTGCACATAATCAATCAAGAATATTTATATTACATGAAAATTTATTAAATACAAAATGATCTATTACTTTACCAGTTTACCTTTATTGACATACAAATACAAACATATGAACAAAGAAGTAGAAACTGCAGACTTGATCGATTTGTATTGATTTAAAATTTATTGTATGACTCAACCTCAAAAGATAACAATATTATATCTAGTGCAAAAATATATCAAAAAAATAAATCGTGGACCCTTTTCTTTTGTAGTTGATAAAAAATGAGCTTCAATGACATTTACTTCTGGACTAAAGTGGACTTTTTTCTTTTGTAGATGAAATTACTTGTTTTTACCCGTTTGAAATAAGATATTACCCGACTCTCCATATTCGTTTTATCTGTCTAAGAGGTACATGTCTAATAGCATAATCAATATATACTCTTTGACTATATGTACTTGAACTTTAGTGCTTTTGCACGGTGAGCCCTAAGCTTTCCACTAATAATCATGTGAGAATGATGAAGAATATTAGAGATAGTAACACAAGTTGTCATAGAGGACTAAATAGAAATAAGCACATATCGTAACATACCTCCCAACCCTTTGCTTCATTCGCCATAACAAACCTCAAAACACCATTGCAAGCCCCATATAAAGTTGAACCTAATACCAGTCAAAAGACTTATTAAACGTCAAATTTTTATAAGTAATGACAGAAATCATTAACAATTAGAAACCTACAAACAGCCTAGCATCCAAGATGCTTGTATCACAAAGACTCAGCTTAAGCAATGGCACAGAGCCCTCAGTTGTTGATTCGTTCAGCATAGAGTTAAACACCATTTGTGTACAACTTGAATCGCTTTTGAACTATAGAAGTCAACTCCCTTATTCTCCTTCTCTTCTCACTTGCAAATAGAAGGTTCAATTTGTGTGACTATCTTAACAGTGGTTGCTGAAATTATTAGATAACATAATTTTACAAAATTGCTATTATAGGATAATATGACATATCTGAGATATGCATATATCAAAACTAAGCAAGCAAATAGACCTTTTGTATTCAACACACATGCAGACCAGTTGCTACAAATACGACTAAAAAATAAACATAGACATGAGTAATATTAACTACATAAGTTACGATTACTTTTAATAAAGGACATCAAAAGTTCACTTAAAATCATATATAACATATAATACTATATAAGTCACAAACCACCAAAAATTTACTTAAAACTTGATTTATTTATTTTATCTAGATATTATTAAAAAGAATACTCGTAAAGCCATCTTTTTGAGGTTGTTCATTGCATAGAACTGCTTCAAACCATGCCGAAAAAAATCATTTAACCCCATACATATCTGCCTCAAATGATTAACTCTAAAATCAATTTCAAGTCAATTATAATCAAACTTGGACTTATAACGTAAATAAAACTTACCAGTGACCACTTGAGAGCCTTCCAAACTTCCAAATATCCGCTTCAATTCATATAAATAGTCTTCCCCAAATATTTTTTTTAAGGTTTTAATAAAATAATGACTTAATTGATCTTAATCAAAGCAAATATATTAAATTTCAAGCATATTAAATTAAATATGCACAAAATTAAGAGATAATTACCAATTTGAAGACTCTTTAGCAAAACACCCACTCCATAGATCGACTAATATCGATTCAACTGCTTAGGGTTGACGAATCTGGTTGGGCAACAAAAAACTGTATGAAATCGAGATTAAATAAAAAAAACGCATAACATATTTTAGGGGTGATTTGAATAACGCGTATGGTAATTAATGTGTTCTAAAAAAATTAATGTGTAATTGAAACTGATTAGCTGTGATTGAATGACTTTACAAAAATAAATCAATCAGTTACTTGATTAGCTGTGATTTGAATTTTTATTGATTAGGATTGAATGAATTGGTTGAAGCGTTTGTTCTTGACACTGATTTAATGTGTATAGGAGATTAGAATGTGTAAGGAAGTATTGCATTGAAAGGTTGTACGCATTAAATACTCCACCAATCACAACGCATACACATCAGCACATTAATTGCATCGGCTGCTTTAGGGTGCTTGTAAATTATTCTGGTTTATTAGAATTTATAGATAATAAGGTTTTGTACAAGTCCTTCTAAGCACGGAGCATTAAAAATTCGTTTAATGCTATGATGTGGATTACCTTATTTAGCGAAAATGTACACACCATCCACTGCACAAATTATTTAAAAGTCATCGTTCATTAATATGGGAAAGTAGTAAAGGGCAATAAATACAGGTTTCTCTCCATTATTTGATTCAGTTACAGAACTTATGAAACGCTCCTCATCAATCATCAATCATCAATCACTTCCTCCTTAAGTTTTGGTGTTTTTAGGGTTTGTATTTAAATCCGGTTGTAAAACTAATTTGATGTGTTTTTTTTTAGGGTTTCGATGCAATTAATAATATATTTGGCTTTGATTAATTTCAATTCAATAAAAATGACAATTTTCTTTTTTGATTATGCAGGTTAAATGCAATCACCGCATCTAAACATTTGTAAGTATCAATTTATCTTCTTTTCTTTAGTTTGAAATTGTTGTTGTATAAAACTAAGATTTCCAGGTTGTTTGTTTTGTTTTTTCTTCAAAGAGGTTGTTTGTTTTGTTTTTTCTTCAAAGGTGGGACTTGAATGATAGCACTTATATGGTTCTTTAAAAGATGGTACTTCGCGTAGATCATTTGTAGTATTCTTCATGGTAAGTCTGTTATTAATTCTAATTCATGATTATTTGATCTTTAGATTATCCTTTAGCATTATTTTGGATTGCAAGTTATTCTGCACTTAATATGTTTGATGAAATGTCCCTGAAATAAAATAAGCTGCAACAATGCTATTATGTTTTGATCTAATAAGCACTTTTGTGTTTTTGGGTAGAACTAAACAGCTAGACATTAGGTGATCAGCCAATCCGAACACTATTTTCCTCCACAATCACATAATACAACATTTGTGATTGAATTATAAAAAAAATGTGAATGTAGGATCTAAAAAAAACGTTGCACTTTGGTTATATAGTCAAAAACTTTGTATACAGATTATCATAATGCAATTTTAGTTGCTAACTCAGAAATTTTTTTCCTTTATGCATCATAATCAAGCTTATTGTCTACCTTTTGTAAGTGCCTTAAATTGTTGTTATGTCAATGTTCAGATTTGATGTCTTGGGATAACATTCTCAACACCAAACAATTCAACAATGGCTATGAGAGGTTATGTTACATCTAAAATTTCTATAATGTGAGTGTGATATGTTGGCCGCATGGGACATGGCATATCTCTAAAGTGTATGCCAAAATACAACAAATTGTATATTTTAGGCTCGAGTATACCTGATTAAAGCTTACCGAGTATTGTATTGACAAATATTCTCTACTGATACACATTCTATTTGTTTTGCAAGGGACTACATTGAGCGGATTAATAATTATTCTTATCCAGAAGTGATTAGTATTATTGGCATGGGAATGTAAGTTGGAACCAGGATGAGGGTACAAATGGTTCTGCATATTATACCATATCATGTTTCTATAACTATTGTCACAAGTAGTTTCTGCATTTTTTCACAAGGTTATATCTAAAACTATACATTGCTGCTACATAACATTTATGAGCATATTATACCATACCCTAGTTCTATAAATATTGCCATAAGTAGTTTCTGCATTTTTTCACAAGGTTATATCTAAAACCGTATCATGATATTTTCAGGATCTTAGTTGCTGGACTGACTGTTTGTGAGCGTACTGTTGACACATTTGTTTCATGGTTAGACCATAACCTATACATTGGAAATATATGGCAACTTCTTAAATTGTTGTTGTATATTTCGAGGACCTTAGGCTTAGATTCATTAAAATGGTATTAAGTATTTGTGATTTATATTTCAATCTTAAATCTGTATCAACTTTTCCACTATATCAAAGTTTTGAGCTTCTGAAAGCATAGGTTAGATCTCAGGTTGGTCGGGTTAAGGGTAAGTATTTTATGGTCGCGTTGAATGTAATTATGCCAACAGTGGGGTTAAATAACCTTTTTGTTTTATATTTGATTGTTATTGTGGTTAGAATGTTTGTTGCATCGCGTATCCTTTAGATCACCATGGTACATGTTTAGAGATAACTTAATGTAGGTCCAGGTTGGGAAAGGGTCACGGGTTAAAATGGGTAGCTTTTGGTAGAGGTCAAATTGTAGGCGGGCTATGGTGAGATGACAAAATTGTTGTCTAAATTTTCAAATATGTTACTAAAATATTTTTTTTACAACTATTAGTCAGTTAATAGAAAATGTTTATGTACTTATCAATTTTTTTGTTTTGATTTTATTCCAGCATGACTTCTATTCAAGCATGACTTTATTCCAGCATGACTTCTATTAACTCATAATTTAAAATTATTTTGATGCTCAAATTTTTATCACTTCATTTACGTTTTACTATAGTGGAATACGGAGGACTAAGCTTTGGTTAAGGAGAAGATTCATGGATTCTTATCAGTTAAAGTTATATATTTTGTTGCCAAGTTTAATCATGCCAATCAAAGTTTGACTTTGTTTTGATTTTTATACTGAAGTTCGGTAAATATTTATGATTATAGATGCTTTTGTAGGCTGTGTTTCTAAAATCATAACATGAAGCAAATAAATTATCTGCTAATGTGCATAGGGTGTTATGTTATTAGATATTAAGTTCATTTATGGTTGAGTGTTTAGAATGTAGTTAGTTGATTTTTATTTTTTTCTTCTATGATTAAATAGAGGGAAACGCAAGTGAACATTTATTTCAATAATAAATCTACTAAGCTCTAACATAGGTCATCTTAACATTTGAAAAAGCATCTTAAAATGATTGTTTGACCAGTTACTCAACACGCCTAACCCATGTTGATACCTCGAGTCTTAACAAAATACACATAAAGAAATTAGGGAGCCATCCACTAAGCTACCTCATGTATTGGTCGTGTCTTACCTTATGCTATGCGACACTTTTGTTATACAAATAATCTCTTTGGTATTAGAAGAAAACTTATCATGCCAATTATCTTGAGTTAACCAAGCATGTATGATGATGTTGTGTTACCAGGTCTTATGAAGTAGTCTGCAAATAAGGTTAAGCCCATGCCACATAGTAAAACGCAACCGCCTCCCTGGTCAGCTTGAATTTGCGTAGGGAAGAGCTACTAAAGGTTGAAGTGGCAAAATTAAGAGAACAACTTCCCTTGGTGATGATGCTGATGTTAATGGCCGTAAGGACACAAGTTGGTACAAAGATACATCCTGCTCCAACATACGTATTAACCGTCTCTGACCCTTTAATTTTTTAATAGTCAGTTTCACTACCATTCTAAAACATGAGTACAAATTTTGAACACATGTCCAATCAGTAAATTGACCAATCAAATTGATCCTTCCAGAAATAAATGTCTCAAAATTTTAGTCAGCAATAAGTCGTTTAAGTTGTCAATGATATCGTAATCCATGTATTTTTAACTATATTATCATAACCATAAAATGGATGGGATCAGATATGTAGGTTAAACAAGTAGATCAATGGAGTGCTTTTTTAACGTGGGTTGGAACACGCATTAATTTATCTTGCTCAAATGGGTCAGTTGATATAGCCAAATGTATATGTTCAATTTATCCAACTCCTATTTATGTCTACTAACGTGGGTTGGACCACGCATTGATTTATCTTCCAACACTATTTTTTATTCGACGAGGAAATGAATAACATGTTTTTATGATCTTCTGGGATACCTATGTAAATGGGTCAACAGAAGGGTAAAAGAAGGGTCATGGGTAAAAGGTGGGTAAGCAAAACACCTCTCTTGGGCATTGAAATGACGCTATATAATTTTGTAGATTATTAATTTTACTATAGATTTTGTTTGGTGGTGTTTGTGATTAGGTCTCCACTAATTGCAATGTTTGCATGCTGTTAAAAGAAGATAAGCGTTCTTTTAGTGTTTAGATGAAGTTGTTTAATCCAATGTAAGGGGTGATTGGGATTGCTTTGTAAGTATGTGTTTATTGCATACTTTTTCATTGACTAACCAAGATGAACACCACAGATGAAATGCAATATTTTCATAGAGTTGTTGCAATCATCAAGTATGATCAAAAGATATCGTGGAAAACGAAATAGGCTTACCATCTGATATGTTGAGGAAGCAAGACCACACGTTCCATCTGCACCATACATCATCATGCTTTTCTAACTATGGTCACACAGTCACCACATGTATGAGTTGATGCTGGAGAGCTTAGTGAAGGACCTGTTGTAAATTTTGTTTTCGTTTTATGTTCTGCTACAAAGATAGAAGGTATAGTATGGCCTTATATAAGATTACTTTGGTTTATTCATTCAATTAATAGATACAGTAACTTATAACTAATATGTTTTGGTGAAAAACTTCTTCAAACCTTTCAACAAAGGTTCCAATGAGAAATTCGTTAAGGTGGTTTCTTAAGTTATTTTATATATATATATATATATATATATATATATATATATATATATATATATATATATATATATATATATATATAAGACAATAGTTTTATTTATGTTGTAGTACTCTATGAAATTTTTGTTATATTATTTCGGAAAAGAAAGTTACAGTAGTTACCTACCTTACAAAGTTGTTAAAGATATTAGAAGAAATAATCATTTCTGTTCATGAAATGGAAATTTTTGGCTCAAATAGTAGTGTAGTTGACATATTGAAAATGACTGGTACATAACCAATCATTTAGACGAGACGTTTATATCATGTACGAATACAATGTTAAATTTTAAGATTCGACACATGAAAGATAGAGAAATCGTTGAATAAGTTGTAAATCCTCATCATGCATTTATGTTGCAGATTTTGATTGAATGGTATGAAATGTTTGGATGATGTAGGGTATGTTTGGCATACAAGATTATTGAGAGATTATGATTATTTTTTCAAAAAATAAGCTAATTAAAAAATAATCTTTGTTTGGTAGACATAACTTATAAGAGATTAAAAAAAAATAAAAAAATAAATCTTTCATAATCTCTTAAAACCAAAGATTACTTCATGTAGCTTATAAAAATAATACTGTATCTTTTTATAATCTTTATCTCCAGTTCCAACAACAGTTAATTTTGCTAAACATACCCGTAGTCCTTGCAAGAGCATATAGTTAAAATCATCAATCAAGGTTGTTGCTTATTAGAAGGTTCTCATTATGAAACACGCCATTTTCTATTCGAGACAATCAATTTTAAATTCGCCAATGCTTGGACGTTTTTTAGTATAATTGTAACAAACTCAATTGCTTATCGGATAATTGACGCTCATTTTTTCTTTCATATATTAAATATAACATGTTTACGTTATTACTTTTTTTATTATCTCATTTGACCTATTTCTTTAAAATATTACCCGGTGTCAACGGGTCTCTAAGCTAGTTTCTTTTAATATATAACACATGTCACCCGTTTATTAAAACTAACTTATAAGCCATTTAATAATATGTTTGTTTTTATTTACACAAACTTCGATCAAATAATTCGAATACCTATCAAAATGGCAAGAATTCTTTTGATGATATTTAGTTGCGCTTAAAACAAAAGTATAATTGGGTAATTCACACTAAACTTATTCGTATTACCTTGATAATTGATATGTTAAAAGTTGGTTTCATAGTTAAGCTTTATAACTTTCGGACATAAATTGGTTGGAGTTAGTGTAAATTAGAAAAATACATAATTGGATGACTTATAAATTTATTTTAATAAATAGGTGGCTTATATCTAAAAATTTAAAACATTGGTAGCTTTCTTATATATTATCCTTTTTTTTAACATCATTTTAAAAATATTTTAATCAGTCAAAATCTATAATATGGACAATATAACGCAAACTAAATGTACGTGATTTTATTTAGGGCTGAGCATCGGGCCGGATTCCGACCCGCCCCGCCAAATCCCGATACCGAAACAAAGCTAAAAACTATACCGACTCCCGAACCAATTAATAGTCGGATCAGTTCGGTTTAATTCGATTATATCGGGCCGGGTTTCGGTATTTGCAATATTGTCCCGAAAAACCTACGTGAGACCATGTATAATAACAAACTATTGACTTTTTATTATTATCCTTAACACATCAAACACCCATTACTGATATCCAAGTTCAAACAAACAACTACAAATCCAATTCTATCCTAACACATCACCTTCAATCCCATTTCCAAACAACCTCAAGAATCGAATCAAACAAGACACGATCAAAAGACTACAAGAATAAATCTCAGACTCGTTTCACTTTATATCTTAAATATATTTTTTTAGTGGAACTTGTGTCATCACAGATCCTTGTTAAAACACAAACACGTAAAATATATATATATATATATATATATATATATATATATATATATATATATATATATATATATATATATACTAGACGAGTACCCGTGCATAGCAACGGGATTTTATAGCGGTAAATAGTTTTAGTGATAAAAAAGTTTATGGGTTATAAATGAAAAATAATAAACGTTTGAGGATTCGGGGATTAAACATAATGTTTTGAAACCCGGTTCGACCCGGGTGGATGAACCGGTAGAACCGTTCTGGTCAAAAAATGGGTCAATTTAAACCGGGTAAACCCGACGGATTGGGTCAAAAACGGGTTTAATTAATCCGGGTCAACCCGACGGATTTGAAGTGTCCAGGGTCAACCCGTGCATAGCAACGGGATTTTATAGCGACATATAGTTTTAGTGATAAAAAAAGTTTATGGGTTATAAACGAAAAATAATAAAAGTTTGAAGATTTGAGAATTAAACATAATGTTTTGAAACCCGGTTCGACATGGGTGGTTCAACCGGTTGAACCGTTCCGGTCGAAAAATTGATCGATTTAAACCGGGTCAACTTGCTATGTTGGGTCGAAAACGACGGGTTTGAAGCGTCCCGGGTTAACCCGGTTTGTGATTTGTATTAATTGTTTTAATTGGTTGTATTTAATTTGGTAGATACGTTTTTGATTAGTTGTAAAATGTAAATAAATCATTGTACTTTTAAGTAATTGGGTGTTTTAATAAGAGTATTAATTATATTTCATAATTTCCTTTAATAAGATTTTTCAACATTTCACATTACTTCACTTTTCACTTTTCCACTTTGACCATTTTTCCTTTATAGACGAGTACCCGTGCATAGCAACGGGATTTTATAGCGACAGATAGTTTATTGATAAAAAAAGTTTATATGATATAAACGAAAAATAATAAAAGTTTGAAGATTTGGGAATTTAACATAATGTTTTGAAACCCGGTTCGACCCGGTTGAACCGTTCCGGTCGAAAAATGAGTCGATTTAAACCGGGTCAACTTGCTAGGTTGGGTCGAAAACGGGGCAAATTAAAGTGAGTCAACCCGTCCGGGTTTGAAGCGTCCCGGATCAACCCAGTTTTGTTTTAATTGGTTGTATTTAATTTGATAGATATGTTTTTAATTAGTTGTACAATCTGAATAAATCTTTGAACTTTTAAGTAATGGATAATGTTTTAAAACCCGGTTCGACCCGGGTGGTTCAACCGGTTGAACCGTTACTGTCGAAAAATGGGTCGATTTAAACTGGGTCAACTTGCTAGGTTGGGTCGAAAATGGGTCAAATTAAACCGGGACAACCCGCCGTGTTTGAAGCGTCCCGGGTTAACCCGGTTTGTGTTTTAATTGGTTGTATTTAATTTGGTAGATATGTTTTTAATTGGTTGTACAATGTGAATAAATAATTGTATTTTTAAGTAATGGGGTATTTTAATAAGAGTATTAAATGAATTTCAATATTTCCTTATATACATTTTTCAACATTTCACATTTCACTTTCTTGACTTTTCCACTTTCACCTTTGACCATTTTTGCTTTATATATATATATATATATATATATATATATATATATATATATATATATATATATATATATATATATATATATATATATATATATATATATATATATATATATAGGGGGCCTTTATTTTCAAAACCCTGTTAAGTGCGGGAACTGCGAAAACTTCAATTTTGCATTAGAAAACATGCATGTTCATATAAAACATGTATGTTTTCTTACATACACCTTAATAAACATGCCTGGGTATTAAGGTATATGTAAGAAAACATACATGTTTTATATGAACATGCATGTTTTCTAATGCATAATTAGAGTTCTTGCAATTCCCGCACTTAACAGGGTTCTTAAAATAAAACTATTTTGCATTGATCTATTGCACTTAACAAGTTTTTATATGAACATGTATGTTATGCATATATGTGTATTAAGGTGTATGTAAGAAAACATACATGTTTTATATGAACATGCATGTTTTCTAATGCAAAATTGGAGTTCTCGCAATTCCCGCACTTAACAGGGTTCTGAAAATAAAGATAAACTATATATATATATATATATATATATATATATATATATATATATATATATATATATTACTTTAGTCAATGAAATTTTTAGTTCAAGCAGAATAATATATTTTATTTTATTTTATTTAGTTGAATTACTCCCATAATATATTTTATTAATACAATACTCCCCGTACGAAACAATATCATTTCTAGGTAACTTCTTTTGAGCACATATGTCTGACTAACTCGATTGTTAAAAATGGTAAGTCAAACTGAATGCGAAAGAAATGTTGACTATTTGCTATTCTTGCTTTCATATCTCAAGTCAACTAATTGAAAATCCTGTACATGATACATAACGCGTTGAATATTTGCTTCGTTCTAAATACCCATTGTTTTGTGAAGATTATATAACACACAATCTTAGCACATATAGGCTTGCTATAGTGTTTCGATGAACATTTATTACGTCTAAAACTATGTCTTTCACGTTGCATTCATTAAGACGATATTCCTTAGCTGCTACTTGTATTCCTTGATTTAGAACAATTTGGATAAGTGGATGATTGCGTATATGACCGGACGGTCATAATAAATATACCGGACAATTATCAAGAGTTCCGGACGATCGGGTTAAGACCAGACGACTTATCCTTCCCTCCGGAAAGCGCGTGCCTGACACGTGACTCAATCTGATCTGACACTCTAGTATAGGGGTGGCCCACAACGCCACCCCCTATATGTCGGGAACAGTAGCCTACTCGCAAGTGGTAAACAGTGATAGGTCAGTGGTATAAATACCCCCTGTGTACTTTCATAATTTTTTAGCATTTACTGCATTATCATTACACACACTTATTATCATCACCCTATACTCATTCTTACGCCGGAGCTTGGTCCTGGGATAACACCCGGGGCGAGGCTAACGCGTTTTGCTGTGATCCACAGGTTCGCATCAACCGTTCGGAGGACTTCACAAGGACTATCGACGGGCTACAGGATTTTACTCAAACAAATTGGCGCCATCCGTGGGACCCGTATTCAATCTGCCTAAGCTATAGGATGGATAATACCGGTCCTATCATAACTGAGGGAGACGACACCCCTTTGACGAAAGAACAGATCGAAGGATACGTTTCCACCCTCCGTTCCCTGATTACGACGTATAATAGAGGGAGAAACGTCTCCCCCATTCGGTTGAATTTTGATGATCGGGAGCCGAATGGGAGACGGAACGAAATTGCAACCGGAGAGAAAGTATCCGACAAGGACTTGGGAAAACCTTTCAAAGAGCTGTCTCATTCACCCTTGACTCGACGGCTTCTGGAATTCTCGGCACCGGAACATAAGATGCCGTCCCACATTAGGCTTTATGATGGGTCCACTGATCCGGAGGATCATCTCAGCCGATTTTCCGGCGCAGCCATGCAGGGGTCGTGGCCCATGCCTGTATGGTGTCGCATGTTTCAACAAACATTGGACGGCAATGCCAGGGGATGGTACGACAGACTCCTGTCGGGTAGCATCGACGAATGGACTAGTCTCCGTCACCAATTTATCACCCGTTTCTCCTCTAGGAAGAAGTGTTTTAAGGATCCTACGGAAATAACTCGGATTGCGAGGCGTGCAAATGAATCTTTGCAGGAATTCAAAGAAAGATGGACCACGGAGACAGGGTTCATACAAGAGGTACCAGAAATTATGAGGATCTCCTCGTTCATGGACGCATGTAAAACCCCTAAGTTGGCTAAACGCTTCGCAGATAAAGTGCCTAAGACGGTGGAAGAGATGATGACACGGGTCGATGACTTTGTCAGGGCAGAGAAAGCTTTCACTAATACGGAACTACCTCGAGGGGAAAGATCAGAAACAGCAAGAAGATTTCCGGATAACGGCCCTCGTCGCGTGGACAGGCCATTTCGGGGCCCATACGGGGGGGGGGGGGGGGACCGAAGGAATGGTGAAAATAGAACGGGTTATCACGGACGTGATGGATATTCCCCATACCGGCCGAGAGATAAAGCACCGTTACTACCTCCCAGAAACGATTATCATACACGTCCTAATAACCCTCTCCCGAGACTCACCTTGAACGCCCTCACCAAACTCCCCAAGGAGATCCTATCTGTTGAGCTATATACCTTGATAGATCTTCTTGAGCACTCTAGAATCGTTAGTAATGTCACTGTAATCAATAACACACTAATAGACAATCTCTGCAACTTGTATTTATAAAGCGGAAACAAAACACAAGCTTAATACTAAGAACTCTTGATCCTCTATGGATCTTTTTAATTATAATAAGAATTTTCTAAAAGTTATTCAATACATAAACCGTGTGTTCCTTTTATACTCAAGGAACCCTAAACCGTTTCTCAAGAAACGTATATTCTAAAACTTCTAAAAGATATGCATTATCACTTCCTAAATAAACTCATGCATATCCAAACTACATTACATAAAACACGGAAATACTATATCCGCAGAAACTAATAAAGTTGAACTATGTCTTCAGCAGATACACTGCTTCAGCAGAAACCAACTCTTCAGCAGGATCCTTTCAGCAGAAACAGCAGCAGAATTCTTTCTACACAGAATTCCCAACAATCCTCCCCTAATCTTGAATTTGACCTAGTTAAGTTCAAGATTCTTGATAGATCTAGTAAAGTAACATACCAAGAGGATTGTAACATAGCACCAGCAAAGAATGATCATCGGCCGAATCTCTATGATCAGCATATACTTGAAAGCTCCATTCTTTGCAGCAACAAATGACTAAATGTACATCAAAACAAGTTAGTTTCATACTATTCTCATCACTTCCAGGTGTGTTAACTCCTGTGAGAGGTGAATCATTGAAAATAATGGATTTGATGTCTCTTTACCAATAGCCATCACTACTGGAGTAGCCAAGTGTTCAAAGGTACACTGATAACCACATGATTTTTAGCAAATCATCAGCTATAAACGGATTTGAGATGTCTTTACCTGTAGCCGTTTGCTCAGGACTAGCCAATTATCTTGATGAAAATCATCTTGGTTAACTGATTACCAAATATGGTTTTCCACTGCCTTTACCACAAGCCATATACATGTGGGCTAGCCAATTATTCAGAATCCATAAAGGAAAAATCCCTGGTCAATTGACAACCATTTCAACTACTCAGCAACAAAGCATTGGTGAGTTGAAAACCCTATGGTTTTGAGCAAACCATTACAGCTATCAACAGATTTGATGTGTCTTTACCAAAGCTGTACCCTTTGGACTAGCCAACTTTATGATGGAATAGTCAACATCAGGTAAGTTGATAACCAAACCTGCAGACAAATACTATACAACAAATTGTTAGCGCTTTTTTTTTTTTTTTTTTTTTTTTTTTAATACTAAGAAAATACATATACAACATAATATCTCTACTCAGATACTGCTCTGGAAGTCTTAATTCTTTGTTTGAAAACCTTCACCAAAGATTCAACAAACAATCTTGTATTACCAGCTGGATCAGGAGGAATTTCCAACTTATGTTGTAACATTTTCTCCATCAAAGATACCTTCAGAGGATATTTGTGAATAATATCCATGATAATCCTCAGACCAGTGGTAGTTTCCAGCACATGCACATAAGACATAGGATAGAACTTCCAACTCTGAACTTTCCATTTCTGATTATTCTTCCATATATCATAACTTGCACCAGTAGGAGTAGAAGAATCAAACAACACTTGAAGATCACCCAACAAATACAATCCTGAACCTTCAGGAGTATGAGTGGCATAATACTTAGTAACCAACTCATGTAGAGTAACCAAATCTTGATCATTTACAAGATGAAGAATCTGCTGAAGAAAAGCAAAGGATATGGATGTCATATCCAATCTATAAATGGTATTGAGTTGACCATCTTGACTTAACTCCCAACTCACCAAAACAACTCTATTTCCTTCTGGCCAATCATCAGATGATCCTTCCCTTATAAATGAAGCATCAGAATCATTCACATTAATTAGAATTTGTGATGATCCTACTTTAGCCATTCTCTTTCCTCTTCTTCCAGGAACATAAATAGCATCATGAACTGCTGCTTCAGCAGAATCACCTTCTGCAGCTTCAGTATCCACTGATGGAGTATCCACTTGATCATCAGCAGAATCTTCAGAAGATTCAAGTACAGCAGAGGCATATTGTTCATTGGTGATGTATTCCTTGTGATTTTGACTATTTAACCAACTAAGACATGTTTATTTTTGTTTTTCTGGACTAATGTAATACTAAATGACTTGTATACACTAAAAATTACAACTATACTAAGCTGAGTAACTCAGAACATGTAAATCCAAACACCCCTTTTAACTAGTCTGTTTTATGATTTGTGAGGTAAATGGCTTACAAAGCTTATTCTACTGATCCAACATGACTTATTATGATATTTTAGATGTAATTAAGCACTTAGAAACAGATAATTCCCACAAATACACAAGAACACAAGATATGATATGTTGACTGTTTGATTTTCTATTTTTTAGTAAATAGGAATTCCAACAAACAAGATACTAATTTTATGTTATACTATCACTAACTAAATCTGAATAAGCATTAATAAGCTGAGAAAGCAAGCAATAAGCAGAACAATAATACACAAGTAAAAGAGAGAATTTTTATAACTTACAAGTAAGCTTTCCTGCTCATAACCAAGAACCAATAACCAAGAACTTTTCCTAACATCCACCAATGGATACTAACCCAGATTCCACAGCTTCTTGCTTCCAAATCACTCTTGAAACCCAGAAATCAAGAACAAATGCCACAGTTGACTATCATTGACCAATTTTGTATTTTGAAAATATTGATGAGTGTCTAAATACTCATCATTTTGTACCAATCTGAACTGCCAAAACGTACAGAAACACTCAAAAATGCATCATAATACTTAAAATATCTCAAAAGAGTGTTTTATATGTTTCAAATACAAAATATGCAAAAACAAATGAAAAACATACAAAGTTTGCATAATTGGCAGTTTCAGTCCCTCAAGTTTCAAATATTGTCAAAACTAGTCCCTGAAGGTTTTAAATGAATAAAAAGTCAACTTAAGTCCTTGGGAAACCAAAAATGTTCACAAAACATCCCTGGATAAAAGTTTACACAAACTGGCAATTTTTACCCCTCAAGTTTCAAAATTGGCAAAATAGTCCCTGGGTATTTAAAACTGAAATATTTACAAATAATACCCTTGTACTATGCATGAATGACAAAATGGAACAATTTTGATAACATTTTGAGAAATTACAAGTTTAATCCCTTAAAAATCCAAATTTGCAATAATGGTCCTTGAAGTTTGTGGAATTGGCAGAATTGGTCCCTGAGGTTTAAAATAATAAAATTCATATTTGTGGTCCTTGTACTAATGGTTAATTGCAGGTTCAGTCCTTATTTAAAGTTTAGAAAAATCACAAACAACAGCCCTCAACTTTGGAATAATTACACATTTGGTCCTTGTGATTTTCTAAGCTAAAAACCAACCGGACCCTTATATTAAATCCAAAACCAAATCCAACCCATCCTAATCTACCAGCCCACCTAGCCCCTAAGCCCAATACACCCTAAGCCCACGCACCCTTTTTATTTAAATCCAGCGCTGACCCGCGTTGACCACCCAAAACCGCCAACCACTGTTCATCTCCCACCTTCACCCCTGCATTCATCATACCAGGTGGTTTCACCACCACCACCTCACCTCTCCAGCTCACCCACATCACCTTTCCACCTCACACATCAACCTAGATGGCATTTAATGCCTTCTCCACAACTTTTCACTCCCAAACCACTTCCACACCTCTGTTTTCATACCTAATTCCCCAACTTGCTAAAAATCTATCTCTTTTGTCTCCTGACACATCCATGTACTCCCAAAGTTCTTTAATTGCAACCCTTTGCCTCCACGTTAACGTGGAGGACTTTGGCGCCAAAATCAACTTTGAACGATCATGATCAATTGGACTAAATTGATGGCTCAGATGAAGTGGGAAAAGATCAGAGGAGGTTTCTAAACCTAATTGAAGCCTATAAAGACCAAGAGAAGCAGAGGAGTTCACCACCTAGTTTATTTTTAATATTTGTATGTCGTATTAATATTTTCAAAAGTTCAAGTGTAATTGTAAGCTTTCAAGTTTAAGTTTAAGTGTTTTCAGTGTACTAGTGATCTTTTTATATAATAAAATTCAAGTTTGTGTTGATAATTCAAGTTGTGCCATTTTCAAGTTCATATTAAGAATCTCAATAAGCTTTATACTTGTTACTGTTTGGTTATATGGATTGAAATAGCTCATATAAGCTCCCATAAGCTCAATACAGCTTTTAGTAACTTACTAATCAGCTTAACATAAGAAATCTCACAAAATACAAAATTGGTCAATGATAGTCAACTGTGGCATTTGTTCTTGATTTCTGGGTTTCAAGAGTGATTTGGAAGCAAGAAGCTGTGGAATCTGGGTTAGTATCCATTGGTGGATGTTAGGAAAAGTTCTTGGTTATTGGTTCTTGGTTATGAGCAGGAAAGCTTACTTGTAAGTTATAAAAATTCTCTCTTTTACTTGTGTATTATTGTTCTGCTTATTGCTTGCTTTCTCAGCTTATTAATGCTTATTCAGATTTAGTTAGTGATAGTATAACATAAAATTAGTATCTTGTTTGTTGGAATTCCTATTTACTAAAAAATAGAAAATCAAACAGTCAACATATCATATCTTGTGTTCTTGTGTATTTGTGGGAATTATCTGTTTCTAAGTGCTTAATTACATCTAAAATATCATAATAAGTCATGTTGGATCAGTAGAATAAGCTTTGTAAGCCATTTACCTCACAAATCATAAAACAGACTAGTTAAAAGGGGTGTTTGGATTTACATGTTCTGAGTTACTCAGCTTAGTATAGTTGTAATTTTTAGTGTATACAAGTCATTTAGTATTACATTAGTCCAGAAAAACAAAAATAAACATGTCTTAGTTGGTTAAATAGTCAAAATCACAAGGAATACATCACCACAGTTAACTGTGGTGATATTGGAGTCCATAACTCATCAAATCTACTCACAAGTTAGTAATATAGCTTATTTCAATCTTAATATAGCTTAATATAACCTATAAAATCTGTAGTGATCATTAGAAATCCAAATTAGTCAACATAGTTCATTTTCATCAAAAGTCAAAATTACCATTTTCAGATTTTCTCAAATCTTAGGAGATTTTTGTAGATTTATGTGTTAAGAATTACACTTTAGGCTTTTCAGGTTTAGTAGTCTACCACCTCTAGTTTAAGTTCCCATACAGCTTATATTTTTAGCATTTTTACACTAGGCCCCACAGACCTTCAAACTTACTTGCAGGGCAAAGGTGTGCCCTGCTCACTTGAACCCAGTTCATCACCACAACTTTGTTGGTAATTTCTTATCAATCCAGTGGACCCCACACCCCAACCATTAGCTTAATTTAAAGCTTATTAGTCCAGCTTATCTCATCTAAGCTTAGTTTAGCTTTTAGCTTATTGTAGAATAGCTTTTAAAACCAAACTTGTAACCTTTGTGAAACAAGCTACACTGATTACTCAGTATATGATCACCAATCCATAGGGTCACTCTGAGCTTATTAGGAATCCATAAGTTTAGCTTATTAGCTTAATCTGTAGCTTATCATCCCATAGTTGAACCCCTAGGCTTATTTTGAACCTTGTTTTACTCTTGTGGACCCCACAACTCTTAGAAAGTGGACTGCAAGGCAAAAACTTACCCTGCACATCAGCAAAACACCACCACACCACCAACTTAAGTGGTGGCTGCAGCCCACATCAGTGGACCCCACACCTCAGACCTAGCTTATTACAACCCCCCTCCTACCCAAGTTCAAATATTGACCATTAGTTTGACCTTTAGACCAGTGGACCCCACCTTAAATCACTACCAATCTCTGTCCCATTTCTGAGTCAGAAGTTGAATAAGCAAGTGCTTATTTGGTATTCTCAGCTTAATCTAGGAGCTTATCTCATCACACTTAGCTTAATTAAGTATAAGTAACTTAGATAAATTAGATTTCACCATAGTGGACCCCACATAACCTCAGTTTAGCTTATTTCTTCATTTAGTCAACCTTAGTCAACTGTTTAAGCTAATAAGCAATCTCAGTGCTTATTTTTGATTTCCTAAGTAGTTGTCTTTATTAAAGTTTCATTATTTAAGTATTTAAGTAGTTTTGTAAAAGAAAAACCAGAAAAAGCAAACATAAAAATAGTGATAGCTTCTATTTAATAGAAATTATCTAATTAATTTTCATTTTTAGCTTATTAATAAGCACTTGTCCAATTTTATAATTTTATAAATTACTTAGTACCTTAAAGTAGTTAAAATAATTTTCTTAGAATTTTCCTAAACAGTTTACTATTAATTAGATTTAAAACTAGTTTAAATAATTAAATAGGCAATATTAGTTATTAAATAGATTTATTTAATTTTAATTAACAAAAGTAGAATTTTATATTTTTCCTAAGTTTTATAATATAGTTAAGATTTTTAAAAAATAGTTTCATAATTTCCACTGTTCATTTAATAATTTTCTTATTTAAATTAATTAAATTAGTTTAAAATTAATTAAATAGTAATTAATTAGTCAATTAGTTTAAATATAATTTTTAGCAAGTTTTTATAATTTTGTAGTATTCCTGTAGTGTTTAAATAATTTTATAAATTTTATCATAATTTTCTAAGGTAATTTAGTATTAATAGTAATTTAAAATAGTTAAAATAGTTTAAATAAGTTAAATAGTTATTAATTAATAAAATACTTATAAAAAGACAAAAATATTTATTTTAATTTTTTATACTTTCTTCAAGTTCTTAGTTAAGTTTAGAAATTATTTATTTAAAGTTTTTAAGTTTATTTGTAATAGTTGTAATTTTTAGTTAAATTAAATTAAGTCTTAAATTAGATTTTAATTAGTTTTATTAATTAAATAGAAATTAAATATTATAATACTCATTTTCATAACTTCAAATTCATTTTCTATTTTCTTTAATATTAAGTTTCAAAAAGTTTCACTTTTAGTCCCTGTAGTTTGTAACTTGTTAAATACCACTTTTCTCTGTCTGTTATCTGATTATCTGATTTTGTGTTTATTTCTGTATTTCTGTTATAATTTCATATTTTCCAAATATCAAGCAATCAGTAGTGTAATCAACTCTCAAAACATATTTGTTACTGTCCTCAGTACCACTCACTTTCCTATCCGTCAACAAATACAATTTCAATCTCGTTGGGATTTAACGATCCGGGGATTTCCCTATATTTCCACGGTCAATATTAACTTGCACTTTCTCCCAGGTGGGCCTAACAGCTTCACAAGGCTGACTGGTTGGTTTGGGAGGAGTCAAAATTTGGCGCCGCTGCCGGGGAGGTTGTTGCGTATTTCAAAACGGTAAAAGTCTAGTGGTTTTCAAAAACCCTCCTGTACAAATATCACCACTTTGTAAATTTTCAAGAAAAGCAAAATCATATCTGAAAACGTTCATTAACATTTCTCCTGAAGTGTTAACAACACCAAACAAATCATAAACAACAAAACAAACTGTGAAGTTAAATTACTTCGTATCTTTACGATTACAACCTATACAGTTGGTTTAAGGTAAGTTCTGACATTAAATTGCGAACTTAAGAGGGATCCATTTATTTCCTCCCGCCAGCCTGCAAGTAATCTTAAAGGAACGATTTCGGTTAACGAATCAGCTCCAAAAATATTTTCCAAAGTTTTATCACCCATACACGAAAAGCCAAAAACATTTTGTTTTATTGTGAAATAAATTAATACCTTCAAATAAGTTCCAAATCATAAGATTCAAAACTTACCATTGTATCCCTGTGGATAGTGTACCTTTTTTAAAGGAGCTGTTCATTTGTGATTATTGGGTTTAAGTTCACTGTAGTTTTGCCTCTATCTTGTGTTGAAAACTAATTTTTGTGCATGCGCACTCGTTCACAAGCAAAGAACAAAAAGAAGAAAAACGTACCCGAGTTACGTACTGTTACAGAAGAACACACAATCAAAATGAACGACGAGCCCCCATTCCTTCCCAAGGATGAACCAGTTCCTGACACCCGAACTATGGAGGAACTGTGTCAACCTACTATGCAAGGGAGGGGTGGACCAATTGCACCACTCACTATTGAAGCCACAGATTTTGGATTAAAACACCACATGATACAACAGATCCAGAATTCGTGCCAGTTCCACGGATTGCCGGGTGACGATGCCAACAGGCATCTCGACAAATTTTTAACTGTCACCCAAAGCATGAAACAAAATGGCGTCACCGATGACGGCCTACGTTTATACTTGTTCCCCTATTCTCTCGCTCATCATGCGACTTCCTGGTTTGATCGACTTCCAAAGAATTCGATCCACACTTTTGATGAGATGATCACTAAATTTCTGGCCAAATACTTTCCACCATCTATGGTCACAAAACTGAGGAATGATATCAGCAACTTCAGACAGCTTCCCGACGAGTCCTTATTTGAGGCTTGGGAACGCTACAAGCTTGCTATTGATCGGTGTCCTAACCACAATATGTTACAAGTAACCATAATAGATACCTTCTATAATGGTTTGACATTGAGACACTGTGATATCCTCAACGCTGCTGCTAGCGGGACCTTTATGAAAAGACGTCCTGAAGAGTGCTATGACTTAATTGAAAACATGACCGCCCACCATAACTTTTGGGATTCCTCTGCTGAGAGGGATGAATCATGTAAATCTATCACTCCAGCATCTTCTGAAATAGCAGCTCTCACTAGAAAAATGGATGATATCTCTACTGGTATGTTGAGGATGAACCAAACACTTCAAAATCAACAGGCCAAAATTGTCAATTGTGAAACTTGTGGTGGTCCACATCCGTACACAGAGTGCCCAGCCTCCGGTGGCTTAGCTCGTGAAAACGTGTACGCAGCTCAAGGTTCCTATAATGCGGGAGGTAATTCATACCAACCGCAAGGAGACCGAAACCTTTTGAGCTACCGTTCTAATAACTATCTTGGACCACCAGGGTTTAATCAACCTCAAAACAGGAACCAGAATTTTAACCAAAATCAGAACCAGAACCGAATGAACCAAGGTTATAACAACCAAGGGAATTTCAACTCTGGTCAAAACCAGGTTCACCAAAATCAAAACCAGGGTAATTATAACAGAAATCAAGGTCAGAACAATTACCCACAGGGTAATTCTCAACAACAAAACCACTTCCAAGGCAATAACAATCAGCAACATGGGAATTTCCAGAACAATCGGGCTCAAAATCTTCCAACCCAAAATCAAGCCATTGTTCCAACTGGACCATCACATGAGGAATTATTAAAACAGTTTATGAAATCCCAAGAAGAAATGAACAAAATGCTGATTAATCAAATGTCTAATTTGCAGAAGTCTTTAAATGATCGACCCTCGGGCTCAGGTACAACTTTACCTAGCAACACGATCGCTAATCCGAGGGGCGATGTAAAGGCGATCACCACAAGAAGTGGAGTTTCTTACCAAAGACCTACAGCTCCCTCTACCTCATCTCCTATCCCTGTAGAGGAATGTGAAACTGAGGAGACTACGGATAAGGTACTTCCTAACGGAGGTACCAATGACATCCCTCCTCCAGTTATCCCGGTCCCAACTCCTCGTAAAAAAGTCGTGTTTGAAACTACCAAAGGTCCTGTTGAAAATTCAAAAGCCAACCAAAAACCAACAATTCCATATCCCTCACGATTGCAAGACCAAAAGCTCCGTGAAAAAGCCAATCATCAGATGGAAAAATTCTTTCAGATTTTCCAAGAACTACACTTCGATATTAGCTTCGCGGATGCTCTTGTTCTAATGCCCAAATTCACATCGACAATCAAAAACCTGTTGAGCAATAAAGAAAAAATGTTTGAGATGGTACGAACTCCACTCAATGAGAACTGCTCTGCGGTTCTATTGAAAAAGCTTCCCGAAAAGCTAGGAGACCCCGGGAGATTTCTAATACCATGTACTTTCCCGGGTATGGTTGAATGTTTTGCCTTGGCCGATCTTGGTGCAAGCATCAACTTAATGCCTCATTCAGTTTGGAAAAAGCTCTCTCTTCAGGCACTTAGTCCCACATGCATGACTCTCGAGCTTGCAGACCGTTCAATTTCACGTCCCCTCGGTATTGCCGAGGACGTATTTGTGAGAGTGGGACAGTTCAATTTTCCGGCAGACTTTGTCGTTGTTGATTTCGATGCGGATCCAAGAGTTCCTCTCATTCTTGGGAGGGGATTCTTAAGAACGGGACGTGCATTAATCGATGTTTTCGATGAGGAAATCACGTTACGAGTTGGCAATGAAGCGATAACGTTCAACCTTGATCAAACCTCGAGATACTACTCTAATTATAATGCTGATTCGGTCAACCGAATTGATGTCATTGACATTGCATCCGAGGAGTATGCTCAGGAATTCCTTGGATTCGCTGATAATTTTCAGAGTGGCAATCCCACTACTCCTTCTCATCCCATAATCGCTAATTCTTCCCCTTCCCTCACTCCGTTTGAGGGAAGTGGTTTTCTCCTTGAGGAATTAGAGGTCTTTCTCAAAAGTGATTCAGTTCCCGAAGGAATTGATATCCAAGAGATTGACCTGGAGGAGGATATACTTCTCCTTGAGAAATTATTGAACAAAGATCCTTCTCCCATTCCTGTTCTACCTCCACAACTTCATAAAGTGGAAGTCAAATATGTTGAGAAAAATGATGACTTCCCCGAGGTCGAACTTAAGGACCTGCCTCCTCATCTAGAATATGCATTCTTGGAAGGTAACGATAAGTTACCGGTCATTATTGCAAAAGACTTAAAGGATGAGGAGAAAACCGCGCTGCTCAAGGTTTTAAAGTCCCACAAACAAGCAATTGCTTGGAAGCTCTCAGACATAAAGGGTATTAACCCGGATTTTTGTACACACAAAATCCTAATGGAAGAGGACTTTAAACCTACCGTGCAGCATCAAAGAAGGGTAAATCCAAAAATCCACGAAGTTATAAAAGCTGAAGTTATCAAACTTCTTGATGCAGGATTGATTTATCCTATATCTGATAGTCCTTGGGTAAGCCCAATTCATTGTGTTCCAAAGAAGGGTGGCATCACGGTTATCACAAATGAGGACAACGAGTTGATACCAACTCGTTTGGTTACAGGGTGGCGAGTATGTATTGATTACAGAAAACTTAACGAAGCCACCCGCAAAGACCATTTTCCTCTGCCCTTTATGGACCAAATGCTCGAAAGACTAGCAGGAAACGAGTACTATTGTTTCCTTGACGGCTTCTCGGGTTACTTCCAAATTCCCATTGATCCACAGGATCAAGATAAAACTACCTTCACATGCCCTTACGGGACATTTGCCTATCGTCGCATGCCTTTCGGGTTATGCAATGCTCCGGGCACTTTCCAGAGGTGCATGATGGCTATTTTCCATGACATGATTGGAAAAACCATGGAGGTATTCATGGATGACTTCTCAGTCATCGGGAATTCTTTCGACTCGTGCCTCTCCCACTTAGAAAAAATGCTTCAACGTTGTGAAAACACTAATCTTTGTCTAAACTGGGAGAAGAGCCATTTTATGGTTAAAGAGGGCATTGTCCTCGGCCATAAAATTTCAAAAAGCGGGATTGAGGTCGATAAGGCCAAAATTGATGTTATTGCTAAACTGCCTCATCCCACAACTGTTAAAGGAATAAGGAGTTTTCTCGGACATGCCGGATTCTATCGGAGATTCATTCAGGATTTCTCCAAAATAGCCCGGCCTATGACTCATCTTCTTGAAAAGGATGCTCCTTTTATCTTTTCCCCAGAGTGCATCGAAGCTTTTGAAATTTTAAAGAAAAGGCTTACTGAAGCACCAATCCTTGTTGCCCCCGACTGGGACTTACCCTTTGAACTTATGTGCGATGCTAGCGATTATGCTATTGGTGCAGTTCTGGGGCAACGAAAAACCAAACATTTTCAGCCAATACACTACGCAAGTAAGACCATGAACGAGGCTCAAACACACTATACCACCACAGAAAAAGAATTATTAGCTGTGGTATATGCCTTCGAAAAATTTCGGTCTTACTTAATCTTAAACAAAAGCGTGGTGTATACGGATCATTCGGCTTTGAAATACCTGTTCACTAAACAGGATGCAAAGCCAAGACTGCTCCGGTGGGTCCTGCTCCTCCAGGAATTCGATATTCTCATAAAAGATAAAAAAGGAGCAGAGAACCTTGCAGCTGATCACTTGTCCCGGTTAGAAAATCCTCATCAGGATATTCTCGAGAGAAAAGAAATTAATGAAACTTTTCCTCTGGAGACTCTAAATCTCATCTCTAACCGGGATAATACCACCACCCCATGGTTTGCCGACTTCGCAAATTACCGTGCGGGAAATTTCGTTGTGAAAGGGATGTCGTCCCAACAGAAAAGAAAATTCTTTAAAGATGTAAAACATTACTTCTGGGACGACCCCTACTTGTTTAAAATATGTGCGGATCAAGTCATCCGACGGTGTGTCCATGGCCAAGAAGCCATGGAAATTCTTAAAGCTTGTCATGATGGACCCACGGGGGGACATCATAACCCAAACTACACCGCCAAAAAGGTGTTTGATTCAGGATTCTTTTGGCCCACGATATATAAAGACGCCCATGAACTTATCAAAACCTGTGAGGCTTGCCAGCGTCACGGGAATATTTCTAAAAAGAATGAGATGCCGCAAAACGCCATCCAAGTCTGTGAAATATTTGATATGTGGGGCATTGATTTTATGGGGCCATTCCCGTCTTCACGAGGGAATAAGTATATACTCGTCGCTGTCGACTATCTGTCAAAATGGGTTGAGGCAAAAGCCTTACCCACCAATGATGCCCGAGTAGTTTGTAAATTTTTAAAATCTCTCTTTGCCAGATTCGGGACTCCTCGTGCCATTATCAGTGATCGTGGTACTCACTTTTGTAATGAACAATTTGCAAGAGTAATGCTGAAATATGGTGTAACTCACCGTCTTTCTACAGCATACCACCCCCAAACAAGTGGGCAGGTGGAGGTTTCGAATCGGGGTATTAAGAGAATTCTCGAGAGGACGGTTGGTGAAAACCGTGCCTCTTGGTCGGATAAGCTGGACGATGCACTATGGGCTTTCCGCACTGCTTACAAAACACCCATTGGGTGTACTCCATATAAGCTAGTGTACGGGAAAGCATGTCATCTTCCGATTGAATTAGAACATAAGGCCTATTGGGCCTTGAAACATGCAAATTTCGACCTTCAGACAGCGAGTGATCACCGTAAAGTTCAATTAAACGAACTAAATGAATTACGTGATCAAGCTTATGAAAATTCTTTAATCTATAAAGAAAAGACTAAGAAGATACATGACTCTAAAATAAAGAACCGCGTTTTCAACGTTGGTGACAGAGTTCTTCTTTTCAATTCAAGGTTGAAAATTTTCTCGGGAAAACTAAAAACCCGTTGGTCTGGACCATTTACTATAACCAAAGTATACCCATATGGAACTGTTGAGTTATTACAACCCGACGGTCCCAATTTTAAAGTAAATGGACATCGGCTAAAACAATATTTTGGAGGGGACATACAACCAATGGTTGTCCCGGATCTCCAAACTTACCCCATGGACCAATAAATTCGGGGTCGAGTCAAGCTAGTGACTCGGAAAACAAAAACACTAGTATCATGTACATAATAATAAGTAATAAATAATGAATTTTGTATTTTGTTCAAATTTCTATCCTTGTATGTATATTATACTTTATCATTCAACTTCCGGGCTGTCAGGACAAATTTATAACAGTTAATCATTCACAAGTGATTAGCTTGCGTGGTAAACCTGACACAAGCCTGGGAGGTAGTGATTACATATATTATATTATTTCATAAACAATATAAAATGCAAAAACATTTTTCCTATGCACACAACTTGCCCAGTTTGATTAGCCCCTCAGTTACAACATTTGGTTGTTGGCTGTTTTCAGTTACTGAGCTCTGTCAAACCCAGATTCCCTTTCAAGGGGCGGTTGTTAGGAATTTTCTTTCTTTTGTACATATATATATATAAATCTAAAAATACAAAAACATTTATAAAAGATAAAAACCAAAAAAATAATCTCCTTTATCTTATCATTTCATAATTCTGTGAGTGGAAATCCCACTCCTATTTCTCACCCAATCTTTGAGTGACAATTTCACTCCATTACCCCAAGGACAATTTTAATTCGGGGTCGAGTCAAGCTAGTGACTCGGGAATCAAAAACAAGCTACCTCATGACAAGTCAATTCGAGGTCGAGTCAAGCTAGTGACTCGGTAATCAAAAGCATAGCAATATGGGTTTTCACTCATATTTCTGATTTCTTTCTCTTTTCTAACACCCTAGTGTGGGGGAGACGAACCACATGTTGTACATATGTAAAATGTTTTTTTTCAAAAAAAAAAAAAAAAAAAAAAAAAAAAAAAAAAAAAAAAAAAATGGTATAAGACAAATAAAAAGAAAAAAGTGAGTTTGTATGTAAATAGAGTAAAATAAAAAGGTTAAAAGTATTGCCTCCTTACGTTCTAAAGTCTTGGTGGGACACCAAGTACTGTGAATATTGAGGGCAATATTCAGTTCTAAGTGTGGGGGAGCGTTCTCACGAATGCAAAACACATGTTCCATCAAGAACCCCCATTTGATCAAAATTACCAGTTTTTTCACACTTAGAAATGAGATAAAATGGTATCAATCCTCCATGTCTAACCCACAACAGGATTGGCTAGTCCAGGAGCAAACGGCTCTTGGTAAAGACATCTCAAATCCGTTTATGGCTGGCAATTTGCCAAAAATTGTATGGTTCCTCAGCTCCCCGAAAACAAATGAGTTGGCTAGCCCGCAAGATTATGGCTTGTGGTAAAGGCCGTGGAAAATCCATAATTGGTAATCAGCTCACCAAGATGTTGACTTAGTCCATCAAGAGTTGGCTAGTCCAGAAGCAAACGGCTTTTGGTAAAGACTAATCAAATCCGTTGACAGCTGGTGATTTGCTAAAAATCACACGGTTATCAGGTGTGCCACAGTTCTTACACCTGGCTACTCCAGAAGTGATGGCTTTTGGTAAAGAGTTAAAATCCATTAATTTTTTCTCAAATAGATTGCTAGGGACTAGCAATAGTTTAGTATGGGGGATTGATGAGTGTCTAAATACTCATCATTTTGTACCAATCTGAACTGCCAAAACGTACAGAAACACTCAAAAATGCATCATAATACTTAAAATATCTCAAAAGAGTGTTTTATATGTTTCAAATACAAAATATGCAAAAACAAATGAAAAACATACAAAGTTTGCATAATTGGCAGTTTCAGTCCCTCAAGTTTCAAATATTGTCAAAACTAGTCCCTGAAGGTTTTAAATGAATAAAAAGTCAACTTAAGTCCTTGGGAAACCAAAAATGTTCACAAAACATCCCTGGATAAAAGTTTACACAAACTGGCAATTTTTACCCCTCAAGTTTCAAAATTGGCAAAATAGTCCCTGGGTATTTAAAACTGAAATATTTACAAATAATACCCTTGTACTATGCATGAATGACAAAATGGAACAATTTTGATAACATTTTGAGAAATTACAAGTTTAATCCCTTAAAAATCCAAATTTGCAATAATGGTCCTTGAAGTTTGTGGAATTGGCAGAATTGGTCCCTGAGGTTTAAAATAATAAAATTCATATTTGTGGTCCTTGTACTAATGGTTAATTGCAGGTTCAGTCCTTATTTAAAGTTTAGAAAAATCACAAACAACAGCCCTCAACTTTGGAATAATTACACATTTGGTCCTTGTGATTTTCTAAGCTAAAAACCAACCGGACCCTTATATTAAATCCAAAACCAAATCCAACCCATCCTAATCTACCAGCCCACCTAGCCCCTAAGCCCAATACACCCTAAGCCCACGCACCCTTTTTATTTAAATCCAGCGCTGACCCGCGTTGACCACCCAAAACCGCCAACCACTGTTCATCTCCCACCTTCACCCCTGCATTCATCATACCAGGTGGTTTCACCACCACCACCTCACCTCTCCAGCTCACCCACATCACCTTTCCACCTCACACATCAACCTAGATGGCATTTAATGCCTTCTCCACAACTTTTCACTCCCAAACCACTTCCACACCTCTGTTTTCATACCTAATTCCCCAACTTGCTAAAAATCTATCTCTTTTGTCTCCTGACACATCCATGTACTCCCAAAGTTCTTTAATTGCAACCCTTTGCCTCCACGTTAACGTGGAGGACTTTGGCGCCAAAATCAACTTTGAACGATCATGATCAATTGGACTAAATTGATGGCTCAGATGAAGTGGGAAAAGATCAGAGGAGGTTTCTAAACCTAATTGAAGCCTATAAAGACCAAGAGAAGCAGAGGAGTTCACCACCTAGTTTATTTTTAATATTTGTATGTCGTATTAATATTTTCAAAAGTTCAAGTGTAATTGTAAGCTTTCAAGTTTAAGTTTAAGTGTTTTCAGTGTACTAGTGATCTTTTTATATAATAAAATTCAAGTTTGTGTTGATAATTCAAGTTGTGCCATTTTCAAGTTCATATTAAGAATCTCAATAAGCTTTATACTTGTTACTGTTTGGTTATATGGATTGAAATAGCTCATATAAGCTCCCATAAGCTCAATACAGCTTTTAGTAACTTACTAATCAGCTTAACATAAGAAATCTCACAAAATACAAAATTGGTCAATGATAGTCAACTGTGGCATTTGTTCTTGATTTCTGGGTTTCAAGAGTGATTTGGAAGCAAGAAGCTGTGGAATCTGGGTTAGTATCCATTGGTGGATGTTAGGAAAAGTTCTTGGTTATTGGTTCTTGGTTATGAGCAGGAAAGCTTACTTGTAAGTTATAAAAATTCTCTCTTTTACTTGTGTATTATTGTTCTGCTTATTGCTTGCTTTCTCAGCTTATTAATGCTTATTCAGATTTAGTTAGTGATAGTATAACATAAAATTAGTATCTTGTTTGTTGGAATTCCTATTTACTAAAAAATAGAAAATCAAACAGTCAACATATCATATCTTGTGTTCTTGTGTATTTGTGGGAATTATCTGTTTCTAAGTGCTTAATTACATCTAAAATATCATAATAAGTCATGTTGGATCAGTAGAATAAGCTTTGTAAGCCATTTACCTCACAAATCATAAAACAGACTAGTTAAAAGGGGTGTTTGGATTTACATGTTCTGAGTTACTCAGCTTAGTATAGTTGTAATTTTTAGTGTATACAAGTCATTTAGTATTACATTAGTCCAGAAAAACAAAAATAAACATGTCTTAGTTGGTTAAATAGTCAAAATCACAAGGAATACATCACCACAGTTAACTGTGGTGATATTGGAGTCCATAACTCATCAAATCTACTCACAAGTTAGTAATATAGCTTATTTCAATCTTAATATAGCTTAATATAACCTATAAAATCTGTAGTGATCATTAGAAATCCAAATTAGTCAACATAGTTCATTTTCATCAAAAGTCAAAATTACCATTTTCAGATTTTCTCAAATCTTAGGAGATTTTTGTAGATTTATGTGTTAAGAATTACACTTTAGGCTTTTCAGGTTTAGTAGTCTACCACCTCTAGTTTAAGTTCCCATACAGCTTATATTTTTAGCATTTTTACACTAGGCCCCACAGACCTTCAAACTTACTTGCAGGGCAAAGGTGTGCCCTGCTCACTTGAACCCAGTTCATCACCACAACTTTGTTGGTAATTTCTTATCAATCCAGTGGACCCCACACCCCAACCATTAGCTTAATTTAAAGCTTATTAGTCCAGCTTATCTCATCTAAGCTTAGTTTAGCTTTTAGCTTATTGTAGAATAGCTTTTAAAACCAAACTTGTAACCTTTGTGAAACAAGCTACACTGATTACTCAGTATATGATCACCAATCCATAGGGTCACTCTGAGCTTATTAGGAATCCATAAGTTTAGCTTATTAGCTTAATCTGTAGCTTATCATCCCATAGTTGAACCCCTAGGCTTATTTTGAACCTTGTTTTACTCTTGTGGACCCCACAACTCTTAGAAAGTGGACTGCAAGGCAAAAACTTACCCTGCACATCAGCAAAACACCACCACACCACCAACTTAAGTGGTGGCTGCAGCCCACATCAGTGGACCCCACACCTCAGACCTAGCTTATTACAACCCCCCTCCTACCCAAGTTCAAATATTGACCATTAGTTTGACCTTTAGACCAGTGGACCCCACCTTAAATCACTACCAATCTCTGTCCCATTTCTGAGTCAGAAGTTGAATAAGCAAGTGCTTATTTGGTATTCTCAGCTTAATCTAGGAGCTTATCTCATCACACTTAGCTTAATTAAGTATAAGTAACTTAGATAAATTAGATTTCACCATAGTGGACCCCACATAACCTCAGTTTAGCTTATTTCTTCATTTAGTCAACCTTAGTCAACTGTTTAAGCTAATAAGCAATCTCAGTGCTTATTTTTGATTTCCTAAGTAGTTGTCTTTATTAAAGTTTCATTATTTAAGTATTTAAGTAGTTTTGTAAAAGAAAAACCAGAAAAAGCAAACATAAAAATAGTGATAGCTTCTATTTAATAGAAATTATCTAATTAATTTTCATTTTTAGCTTATTAATAAGCACTTGTCCAATTTTATAATTTTATAAATTACTTAGTACCTTAAAGTAGTTAAAATAATTTTCTTAGAATTTTCCTAAACAGTTTACTATTAATTAGATTTAAAACTAGTTTAAATAATTAAATAGGCAATATTAGTTATTAAATAGATTTATTTAATTTTAATTAACAAAAGTAGAATTTTATATTTTTCCTAAGTTTTATAATATAGTTAAGATTTTTAAAAAATAGTTTCATAATTTCCACTGTTCATTTAATAATTTTCTTATTTAAATTAATTAAATTAGTTTAAAATTAATTAAATAGTAATTAATTAGTCAATTAGTTTAAATATAATTTTTAGCAAGTTTTTATAATTTTGTAGTATTCCTGTAGTGTTTAAATAATTTTATAAATTTTATCATAATTTTCTAAGGTAATTTAGTATTAATAGTAATTTAAAATAGTTAAAATAGTTTAAATAAGTTAAATAGTTATTAATTAATAAAATACTTATAAAAAGACAAAAATATTTATTTTAATTTTTTATACTTTCTTCAAGTTCTTAGTTAAGTTTAGAAATTATTTATTTAAAGTTTTTAAGTTTATTTGTAATAGTTGTAATTTTTAGTTAAATTAAATTAAGTCTTAAATTAGATTTTAATTAGTTTTATTAATTAAATAGAAATTAAATATTATAATACTCATTTTCATAACTTCAAATTCATTTTCTATTTTCTTTAATATTAAGTTTCAAAAAGTTTCACTTTTAGTCCCTGTAGTTTGTAACTTGTTAAATACCACTTTTCTCTGTCTGTTATCTGATTATCTGATTTTGTGTTTATTTCTGTATTTCTGTTATAATTTCATATTTTCCAAATATCAAGCAATCAGTAGTGTAATCAACTCTCAAAACATATTTGTTACTGTCCTCAGTACCACTCACTTTCCTATCCGTCAACAAATACAATTTCAATCTCGTTGGGATTTAACGATCCGGGGATTTCCCTATATTTCCACGGTCAATATTAACTTGCACTTTCTCCCAGGTGGGCCTAACAGCTTCACAAGGCTGACTGGTTGGTTTGGGAGGAGTCATTCATCCATAGCCTTCCTGATTTGTTTATTTCTAGCAGCTTGAATTTCAACTTCTCTTGTCTTCAGTTCATGAAATCTAGCAAGCTCAGCCCTTTGTTCAGCTTCTTGATCTTCAGTCAACTTTCTAGCAGTTTCTTCACCTAATCTTTCCAGCTCCAGTTGTCTCCTAGTTCTTTTCCTAGTTGGAGCATCTGATGTTGTCACTTTGGCTTTACCTTTATCCATAGAAACATCAACACCAGTAGAAGTAGTAGGTAAAGATACTTGTTCAGCAGCAATATGAATATTCTCAGATGAATCATCATCAACATTTAGAAGTGGAATATTCTTTGAAGCATCCATTTCAGCTTTAGCATTCCTAGTTTTGATTCTATTATAAATCTCAACTAGTTTGTCAAATGGAAGTCCCCATACTTGTTTCTTAGACCAAGCAGAATTATATACTGAACTGCTCTGATTTTTTACATATGTTCTCATATACTCTGTTTGCTGTGCTTGAGTCATGGGTTTTTCCCTTTTTGCTTTAGCTTTTAATTCATCAGCTGCCTTCTTCCTCATCTTTAACATTTTCACAATCTCAGATTCATAATCTTGTTCCCCTACTCTCTTTCCAATAAGCTCAGCAGTTACAGTAGGATTAGCAAGCATCTGTTTTCCAATCATCTGCCAGTCTGACTCATCAAACTCTAGAACTGCTGCATCCAACTCCCTTTGTCTTGCAATGGGTAAGGTAGAAACATATCTTTGAGTCTCTGAATCTAATTTTGCATCAAACTTAGCTTGTACTTCCTCAGCAAGATTTGCACTCTTCATATAATTTTCCCATTCTTGTAATAATTTACCTTGACCAGCTCTATCTTCAGCAGTTACAATCTCATCCAAACCATCATGAGGAACATTAGCTGCAGCAACATCATCATTAGACACATGCACATCTGCCATAGGTTCATCATGTACATCCTGAACCTCATTATCAGTAGAAACTTGTATGTTCTCAGATGAATGATGAACAGGAGAATTCAAGTATTCTTTCCCAGCTACAAAAAATGTTTCTCCTGATGTATTTCCTTTGTCAGCAGATTGATCAGCAGTAACCCTTCTTAATGATTGTTTCTCCTGAAGTATATCCACAGCTTCAGTCATCAGCACATCATTATCATTACCAGATACTTTTGAAGCTTCAGCAGCTTGTCTTGCCAAATACTGTCTTGTACTTCTTCTTTGAACTAGTATTATTGGTTTAGATTGAGGTGCTACAGCAGCTTTAGGAGGAATAACATGAGACTGTCTAGCAACTTCAGCTAGAATCTCAAGAGAATCCAAATTTGTCTCCTTTGCCACTTCAGTAGAGTCCAATCCATCTTTGCTTTGCTTCTGCTGACTCAGTTGTGTCTCCAAATCTTTGACTTTGCTTTTCAGAACTTGAATTTCATTACCAAGAGTAGTCTTGGTCTCAGCAAGTTCTTTCTGGAGATCTTCAGTCATTTTCATATACCTGTTAAGAGAATCATATACAAATGTGAGAGTAATAGGGTCCTCTGCTCTACCACCAGATTGCTCAGTGGTATGAGGAGCTTCATTGAACCCAGCAGGAGAAACAGACTCATGTACAACATTAGGAGAACCTACATTAATTTGCTCTCCCAAAGAACTAGGTGAAGGTAGTCTAGTAAGATCAGGTTCAAAAGTCTGTAAATCATCTTCAAACTCATGAAGTTGCTCAGTTGGAGCATCCTGAATTGGTGAGATGGTAGGGATAGGTGACTTTTGTACAGGGGTAGGTGGTGGTGAGTCAGTAGAATCAGGTAAAGGTTCAGCAGTTGTAGCTGGCGCTTCCTCCATTACCACTGAAGGATTACCATCAGCAGCAACGCCAGAAGATGATGGATTACCAGCAACATCACCCTCAACTACATTAGCATTGCCTTGTGGCAACATTGCTTTCAACATAGGGTAATGTTCCCTAGTATAATTAGTTTTCATTGAGGCAAACAACTTAGAACCTAGACTTTTAATGGGTGTATGGGTCACATCTTCAGTGGTTATGTCTAAGATTATCTGTAAGAATCTAGGGTACATTAAAAACTTATGTTGTTCCTTATCTATATTTTCTAGCATATTTTCAAAAATAAACTTAGAAAAATTATAAGTTTCACCCTGAGAAAGACAAACAATACCACAACCCAATTGCAGAGAGAACTGGTTCCATCCACCACACTTGTTGCTCATACATTGAAGCAGAAGATGCACCAAATACCTCCACTTAGGACAAAATTGATTCTTGTGCCACTTGGATGTATCAGTACTTTGATATCCAGCTTCTCTTAACCCAGCAAGAATCTCTGCAGTGTTGGAATGATACACACCATTTTCATCATCCAACTAAAGCTTTGTCCTTATCAACCCTTCTGTCACCACATATTCTACACCATCTATCTCAGCTACAATCTCTGTAGCAGATCTCTTAGTAGCAGATGCCCAAAATTGTTTCACCAAGGATTCACACACCAAATTAGGACAATAAGTTAAAGCATAATAAATCTTCGACCTTTGTAAAAATTCCACCATCAAATTGAATTCTTCATGTCCCTTCTTTGTTGTTAGAATAGCGTATTTGTTATGATCTCCCTTCAAATCAAGTTGAGCCATTTGACTGAATGTGTGTGAGAATGTGATGAATTTCTCCAAAGAATAATGGGTTTATTTGAAGTGATAAGCGAATAATTTTGATTCGTAAAGATATGCAGAGTGAGTTAAATTTGGAAGTTCCCCAATCGTGGTCAAAATTATCGGAACAACTTATTGACCAAGTCTGACAAAACTTCTAATTTGAAAATTAACCCTTCAGCAGCAATGAAAGTCAAACCTGCTGAAGCATAGTCAACTATCAGCAGAATCAACCAAAGGTAAAAATATCTTCGGTCAATATCTTGATTTTACTGTGCCACCCAACTCGCATTAAATATCGTAACTCCTAAAATTAGCTTATTTAATCACCCCAAATCACACATCTCATTCATCAAATTTCCCAAATTATCTTTCAAACCCTAATTTCTATTAACCCCCAATTCACCATTCAAAACATGTCTTCACACCCAGAAACCTCAGATTCAAATTCCTCTTCTCCATCATCAGAAGAAGATATACCACCATATCCTTGGGGAGTTGAAGATTCTGACTTTGCAAGAGCATTGGAGAATCGATGTGATGCACAAGAAAGACAATGGAATGCTCACTTGAAGGGTGAACCAAGCAATGCACCCAATCCTGCTGAGAGAGAGCTTGTCTCTCCCTTCATCTATACCTCTGATGAAGACTCTTCAGATGAAGAACCTGAAGATCCACCCTTTCTTCCTCCTTCCACACCAGAGAGATCCCAACCAAGATTAAGTACTAGGGATCCATCTCTTCCAACATCACAAAATTTGGTGTTGGATCTTCCTGCTCAAGAACATATTGGACAGAGCAAGAGGTCTGAGATCATACGTAAGGGAAAGGAGAAGCAGAAGTAGGTGATTGAGGAATGTAACCATGGAACAAAGTTCTTGAGTATTTTCTTTACTTTGATTCATGAACATCTTCTCATTCTTCCTTCTCTTCTTTTTCCATTTTCATCTTCAGCTTCTTCATTGTACTTGTCATAGCCTCAAGTATTTTGTAATAAGTGATAGAAGCTTGTAGTACTGGATTAGCCAATAGTTTAGGAATGGTCATTGTATCTCAATTGCAACATTGAATGTAAGCTGTAACTTGTTTCTATGAATGTATGAAAAGATCTTAGTTGAATTTATCCATTGTGTAAGACCTTCAGCATGATTCAATTGATCAGTAGAAACCATGTTCAGCATATTGACCACATTCCTTTGACTTTAGCTCTTGGTGACATTAATCATGGAACTTTCATTCTCAGAACATCTGCAAAACAACCATCAAACAAGCAAATACACCAAACAACTTGCACAACTGTTAGAGGGTTAGTGTTAAAAACTTGTTAAAAACTCAGAAATTATACACCATATATAAATAATCCAAAGTTTACAGTCATCATCCTCCCCTGAGGCATATGCCTCCCCTGAGGCTTATGCCTCCCCTTAAACTTTGCAGTTAAGGGTTTAACATTCCAATATGGACCACCAAATATTGAAACCTTGGTCCATCAAATGCCTTGGTTAATAAATCTGCCACATTTTCATCTGTGTGAATTTTGACCACTTTAACCAAATGTTTCTCATAAGCATCCCTTATAAAATGATGTCTGATTTCAGTATGTTTGGTTCTATTATGAAAAACTGGATTTTTAACAATGCAAATGGTACTTTGATTGTCAATGAAAATGGTAGTATTCATGAAGTTATACCCATAATCCAGTAATTGATTATGAATCCATAGAACCTGGCCACAACAATTTGCAGCAGCAACATACTCTGCTTCAGTAGTAGAGGTAGCAACAATGGTCTGTTTCTTGCATTGCCAAGAAATCAGTCTTCTTCCAAGAAATTGACAACCTCCAGTTGTGGATCTTCTATCCAAATTGGCCCCAGCATAGTCACTATCACTATAAGCTGCTAGCTGAAATGGAGACTCTTTGGGATACCAAAGACCTAATTGTGGTTGGCCTTTAAGATACTTAAAAATCTTCTTGACAGCATTCATATGAGAGGTAAGTGGATTGACTTGGTGTCTTGAACATGCACTCACAGTAAATGTAATATCAGGTCTTGAGGCAGTCAAGTACATCAAAGAACCAATCATAGACCTGTATAGATGAACATTCACAGGAAGATCAGGAGTAAGATTGTTCTTTGGTTTGGGAGCCTCATATGGAGTTGTGGCAGTCCTGACATTTTCCATAGCAAACTTAGACAACATATCTTTTACATATTTCTCCTGATGTATAAATATACCATCAGGTTTCTGCTGAACTTGCAAACCCAGAAAGAAAGTGAGTTCTCCCATGGCACTCATCTGAAATTCTCCCTTCATCAAATCCTCAAACTCTCTACACCAGGCTTCTTTGGTAGAACCAAAGATAATATCATCCACATACACCTGCACAAGAATAATATCCCTAGAATCTTTCTTGAGAAATAAAGTCTTGTCAATGGCACCTCTTCTGTAGCCATTCTTCAGCAGAAATGTGGAGAGTCTAGCATACCAAGCTCTGGGAGCTTGATGCAGTCCATAGAGAGCTTTGACAACTTTGTACACATACTCAGGATGATCAGGGTCTTCAAATCCCTTGGGTTGAGTCACATAAACCTCCTCTTCAATCTCTCCATACAAGAAAGCACCTTTTACATCCATCTGATAAACCATAAAGCCCATATAAGAGGCATAGGCCAAAAATATCCTTATTGCTTCAACTCTGGCCACTGGTGCAAAGACCTCATCATAGTCAATGCCTTCCTCTTGTCTAAAACCTTGAGCCACTAGTCTTGCTTTGTTCTTCACCACAATACCCCTGGCATCTCTTTTATTCTTCAGAATCCATTTTGTCCCAATGGCATATTTCCCATCAGGAAGAGGAACTAAAATCCAAACCTGCTGATTCTTAAATTGCAGCATCTCTTCTTGCATTGCTTCAATCCAACTTGAATCAGCCAGTGCTTGAGGAACACTAGTTGGTTCAATCTGAGAAAGAAAACATGCAAACAGACAATGTTTGTAGTCTGTGTGATTGTTCCTCTTTTGATTGTAGACATAAGAGATAAAAGCAACTTCTCCATATTTTGTATTCTTGACAGTGCGTCTAGTTCGAACAGGGTCATTAGGATCACCAATAATCTTGGATAGGGGATGAGCATTGTGAATCCTTTTGGTAGCAGTAGGTGGAACATCAATGTTGGCATCAATGTTGGTGAGTGTAGGCTCAAACTCAGTGTCATAAGAAGCTGAGTTAAACAAGCCAGGCTTTGGTTGATAATTTCCAAGGTCAGAAGGACTAGGAAATCTGGTAAAAGGCTTATCAAAATCTGCAGAGACTTCAGTAGAGAGGGGAGAGTGAACATCAGCAGAATCAATATTCTTGACATTATCAGTGGGAAGAGGTGTGCCTTCAGCAGTATCCTTGTTTCCACTGACTGCTTGTGCTGACTGATGTAGGATAGCCTCAGTCTCTTGTGTAACCTTATCATTGAGTTTCTGAGCTTCCTTAGTAGCAGCATGTTCCTGCTTCTGCAATCTTGCAAGATCTTCTGCATAATGTGACTCATCATCTTGTTCAGCAGCAGAGTGATTACCTACAAAATGGTTAGGTGGAAAAGATGGTACAACAAAAGTATTCTCTTCGGGCTCAGACTCACATTCTGAGTCATCATCCATGGAACCTGCAGGATTAGAACTTGAATCTTTGGTACCTGCAGCAGGATTAGAAGCATGCCTAGTATAACCCAAATAGTCTAGGTCAAAATACCAAGAATGGCCTTGTCCCTGAATATTAGGCTGATCTTCAAGAAATCTCAGATTAAGGGTCTCTTCAATCCTTTTAGCATTCAGATTATAAACCCTATAGGCCTTGCTATGAGCTGAATACCCAACTATATAACCTTCATCAGCTTTCCCATCAAATTTACCCAGTATATCAACAGTATTCAGAATAGTCACCTTGCATCCAAAAGGCTTAAGGTAATGTATGTGTGGAACTTTCCCAGTGAGAAGTTCATAAGGTGTCTTGACATAAAGTCTAGTGATGGATACTCTGTTCAAGACATGACATGCAGTACTGACTGCTTCAGTCCAAAACATGGTGGATAGTTTGGAGTCTGCAAGCATTGATCTTGCTGCCTCAATAAGGGTTCTATTTTTCCTTTCAGCAACCCCATTTTGTTGTGGAGTTCTTGGAGTACTATAGTCCCTTCTTATCCCTTTAGACTTACAGAATTCTATGAAGACAACATTTTTGAATTCTGTACCATTGTCACACCTAATTCCTTTCACCTTTTTATTCAGCTGGTTCTCAACTAAGATAATGAATTCTTTCAGAATTGGAGTTGTTTCATCCTTAGTTTTAAGAAAGAACACCCAGCAAAACCTGCTATAATCATCTGTAATAACCAGGCAGAAGTACTTGTGATCAATACTTCTAATGGGGGTTGGACCAAAAAGATCCATGTGCAGCAACTGAAGAGGTTTTGAAATGGAGCTCACTGCTTGGACTGTTTTGTAAGAGGCTCTATGTTGCTTTCCCTTGTTGTAAGCAATACAGTTGTGTTCATTGGTGAAGAGTTTAGAAGGAAGGCCCTTAACAAGACCAAGTTTTGATAACTTGTTGATGGTCTTGTAATTCACATGTGCCATTCTTCTATGCCATTTATTAGATTCATCCAGGGAAGCTTTGGCAACCAAACATGTTAGATCTCCTTCAGGCTGAACATCATTCAGATTGAATGTGTATAAGTTGAAGGTTCTAGGAACTCTCAGCAATACAGTTGTGTCTTCTGGGAGTTTGAAGTCCTTGGAAAGTAAAAGACACTCATCTTCAGAGAAGAAAACCTTATGCTTAGTGTCACAAATTTGTGATACTGAGATATGATTAAAATTCCCCAGTTCCTCCACATAGTAAACATTTTCAAAGTCTAACAAGGGTGTCTTTATGGTTCCTTTCCCTGTTATTTTGCCATCTCCACCACCAAAGGTTACAGTGCCTCCTCCTTCAATGGGCTCAAAGTCATGCATCTTATCCTTGTTCCCTGACATACTTCTAGAACAACCACTATCAAAAATGCCAACTTCAGTACTTTTCAAAGGATGTTCCTACAACAACAAGAAAATATACAAAATTAGTACACATTGGAGACTCAAGTCATTGCTGACTTGAGCCTGCCTTGTGGATCATCAGTAACAGGCCATGTAGATGTTTTAGATCCACCATTGTTCTTGGGCCTGTAATGCATATTAGGTCCCTTGTTTGTCCAAGAACAACCTGCTGAGGGCTTCACAGCAGTATTCCATTTCCCACTATTACACATTGAGGCAAAGTGATTAGGCCAATAACCATTATAAAAGAAAGAACTAGTGAGTCTGACATATGGTCTAGTACTGGTTTTTCTCCATGAAAAATGAGATTCAGCAGAATTAGGTTTCTGCTGATGTGGAACAAAAGATGGTATTTCACTAACATTCTTCCACATTTGCCTAGTTTTTCTTTGACTAACACCTGCACCCATTCTTTGCTCATGATATGTACAATCCTTAATCAAGTGATATTTACTTCCACACACAAAACACTTCTTCTTTTTAGAAGATTTATTCAAACCAAAAGAATTTCCATAACATGAAAAAGTATTCAAATCACCATGACAAACAGAATTGTTTTTAACAAAGCCAAAAGTATTATTATACAAAGAATTGAAAAGCAAGTCTTCAGTAGAAACTATCTTGTTATCAGCAGCAACTCTAGAAGGCTTGTGGGGAGTCTTGGGTGATGTCTTTGGTGTGGTCTTGGGCATGGTCTTGGGCAGGTTCGACTTCTTACTTGAATCACAGCTAGCAAATGAGGTAGACCCTTCATCAGAAGACTTGTCACTGTTACAACAAGAGACAAACTCATTAGATTTCACAATAGGGTCTTGAAAGTCAGTTGACTTTTTGCCATAGAGATGGTGTGATCCATCAAAGTCACTAGGTATGGATAGGTCAATAGGCATATGTTCCCCTCTTATAGGTCCAGGGACAGCATGTAAGTTGCCTTCTTTGACAAAGTTAGCTAAACCTGCAGGTGTGGATTTACCTAGGTCATTCTTAGCCTCTAAACCAACATATTTTTGAAATCCCAAACCTATTTTAGAGTTCACAGCCTGACTACCATAAAGTTCCCTAGCTAGACTATCACCTGATATTAACCATTTTTTATTTCTAGCTATCTCTTTGTCTAATTTAGCTTGTAACTCTTGGTTTTCATTTTTGTTGATATAAATAAATGACTAAAAACGTTATTCATATCTTTCGATATCTCTATGTTTTGATAATCACAAAACGTAAACTCATCAAACCAAAGGTTATGACGTAAACAAGTATTTAGTAGTAAATACTCACTTTCACCATTTAATCACTTAAGGTATGAATAAACAAAGTGATTAGTGCATTATAAGATCAAAGGAAATCTTGTCTTAAGACATAACATTTTATAAAATGATTTTAACATTTTATATATATTTGTAAATCATTTTTGGTAAAGCTTTATTAAACCACAAAAATATGATTTCAAATTTCCAACCAAAAAGGGCAAATTTTATCCAGAGAATCTTTTCAAACGTTCAGGAGGGCGGCCCCCTTAATTTTACTAGGCGGCCCCCTTAATCATTAAGGGGACCAGCCTATAATTAAGGGGACCGGCAACGCTCCCGAACAGTAAAATCTGGCCCTTTAAATACTGGATCATTTTGCACATTTTCCTTACCTTTTTGCACCAGAAACTTTCAGATCTAAACATCCATTTCCTTTCTCTAATAATCCTTTGATCTTATATACTTTGATCTTTGTTTCAAAGTGATTCAAGCCTCAACATTCAAAGTGCAAAGAGAAGAATACTTCTATTAGGAGTATTACAACTTAGTATCATCTTGCTATCTAAGTTGCTTGTTTATATTTTCTTGTAAATCTTTCATTCATTGGTGAATAAGGTGTATGTATTAGTTAGCTAGATTTGGTTGAAGAATCTATAATTGGTGTAAGTGTAAAGTGGAACTTGAAGTGGAGAAGAAGAGTTAGATAGTATTGGTGATAGGAGATTGTAGCAATAGGAACTTGTTGTGAAGATATTGAGGGTTCCTAGTGAAGAAGACTTGAAGACAATAGTAGATTGAAGTTGTGAAGACTTTAGTGGCTTGAAGGTGTCAAGACATTAGTTGCTTAAAGGTGTGAAGACATTAGTGACTTGAAGGTGTCAAGACATTAGTGGCTTAAAGGTGTGAAGACATTGGTGGCTTGAAGGTGTCAAGACATTAGTGCCTTGAAGGTGTGAAGATATTTGTGGTGTGAAGTAATATTGAAGTAGTGCAAAGGTGTGAAGAAGAAGTGGTGTGATATTTGGTGTGAGATTGGTTCTAGCTACGATTAGAACTCGACATCTTGCTTTGTGTCGTTAATTGGTGTAAGCTTTTGGTGTGTACGGTTTTCTCCGCCATAAGGGAGGTTATTGACTTAGTGAAGAAAACTCTCGAGTTCGGTGCTCGGGGAGTGGAGTAGGGCAAGGAAGGTGTCCTTGTAGCCGAACCACTATAAATCATTTGTCTCTCGGTTTGATCTTTCCATCTCTCACTCTTTACTTGTTTACTTACTAGCTTTTCATATATTGCTAATATTGTGTGTTGTGCATATATTGATTTCACATAAAGATCAAACTAGGTTACATTCAAAACATTAATTATACTTTGGTAAAATATAAGTATAAACAATTACTAAGACACACACACACATATATATATATATATATATATATATATATATATATATATATATATATATATATATTAGTACAAACTTGTAATTAAGTGAGATATATGAAATTATAATTTCTATTCAACACTTTAAACAAGTAGTGTATATATATATATGATATATGTGAATTAGGTTTGTATCTATACTTTAGCTTCAAAGGTTTTTATAATTAATATCAATTCTTTGAAAAGCAAATTCTTATTAAACGAAAAAGACGCAAAACTATTCAACCCCCCATTCTAGTTTTCCACAATTGGTACCAGAGCCACGTCTAGCAAGATTTTTAAAATAGACTGTATTTTAAAACTTGTAAACGATCTATGGAATTTGAAAAATATTTAGAAGGGGAATTTATGCAACAACCACCATTATTTGAAAATGATCATTTTCTTGAATGGAAAAACAAATTTGAAAATTATGTGAAATCAATAGATCTTGATCTTTGGCATATCATTTCAATTGGTGATCTTAAATCAACCAAAATAGATTTTGAAAATCAAAATAATAATTTTCAAACTAAAATTGATAAAAACACTAAAGCCAAATTACTTATTTTCAAAACTCTACCAAAAGTCAAATATGAAAGATTATTTCATTGTAAAACGGCAAATGATATTTGGAAATGTCTTTTAAAGATTCACCAAGAAGAATGTAAAACCAAAGATGATAAACTTGATATTGTAAAAGAAATAGTTAATCTAGAAAATTTAGTAAATAAATGTTTAGTTGAAATAAATACATGTACTACTAGTTCAAATGTGATCATTGAAGGTATCTACAACGAATAATACATGAACCAAATCCAAAGAAAGAGCGTGAATAAATCATGGTACAACAAGTGCAAAGAAGACGATGATAACACGGCTTATGAGAATATTCAAACAAATGAGAACACAAGTATTGATGGCAAGAACTACATGTTTCTAGATCCAAGTGAAACTACAAACAAAACATGGAGCGACATGGAAGATGGAATTGATCACCATATAGCATGTGAGGAGTGTACAACTACAAAGAAGGTACAATCCAAAACTAAACATTTTTGCTATGATCAATTTATATTAGAATTTTTAAAAATGGAAAATAACTTCAAACATTTTTGCAACATTAACTCAAAAATTAGTTTTAAGAACGAATTTTCAACATCCGCTGAAAACAACTTTGAAAAAGAAATCATTTTAGAAGATAAAATGTCTAGACTTAAAAGTAATATCGAAATCGATCTTGAATGTAAAAAATGTCGAGACTACAAACATGAAATCAAAATTGAAAATGAAAAAGCAAAAACATTGGTAAAATTCGAAAATAGCTCTAAATCTTTAAAATATCTTCTCGACATTCAAAAGCCATTTTATGATAAAACCGGGTTAGGATTTATCATAAATGATCCTTCAACAAATGCATTAAAACAAATAAAATTTGTTAAATCTAGTGAATAAATTTAGAACTAATACTATTAACATTCATTACTTATTATTCTAGTCAAGAAAGTCATTGTTTGTTAATTAAAACAAACTATTGATGAATTCTTGTACTTATTGACGACATCCCCATCATGTGCATTCAAATGCAATGGATGTTCTCATCTAACCATCTAGGACCCATGAGAATCTGGGTACCAAGCTGTTTATCATGTTTAGGTAACTAACGAATGAGGAGTCTATTACGTGATGATTTTCTCATCTCGCTCTATTACGTTTGACGATTATTGGGTTCTATCTCGTTGTTTCACATTCTGCAATTGTTTCACCTATGACGTTCTTGCGGGAATATTCTTGTCTCGGCATTGTGCTATTCACTGTTGGAGCATTGGTATCATGGTGTATCCGTTACTTTCTCAAGTTGAAGCCTCCTACGTGCTACTTCTTTTACCTTCACGACTTGTGATGATTGTTGTGATCGATTGAGCATCTCGGATCTTGTTCCCTTGATTTCTATTCATGTGAATACTGCTTGGCCACTTCGACATGTTTTGGACTAACTCTTAAGATTTCTTCTATCACCGTCATGCCCACTCTCTTTGAAAAGCTGGACCTGAGATAAGTTTTCTTTTCAAAAACTTGTCAATGTTACATTACATTTTAGAATGTTTTTAATTAGTGTGTCAATACGATTTAACTGATAAGTTGCCATGCTTTTAGATTATTAACACTATTATATGCATATATGATATTAGCATTATTAACCTTCTTGTTGTTTAGTATATTATCATTTTTCTTAATCTTCTATGATCTATAGTAGAATTCTTCCACTTATGCTATATGATCTTACTAGTTGCATTAATAGATATATTATAATTGATATGTGCTTGCAACTTGATATTATGATGTTATTTGTATACATATATACATACATTTATATATATATATATATATATATATATATATATATATATATATATATATATATATATATATATATATATATATATATATATATATACACATGTCTATCTGGTATTCATGAACTATTTACCTTGCTCTTTCCTGTCCCGTTGCATTTAGATTATAAATATCTATTATTTCACGTTAATATCTTTAGGTATCATTAAAGATGATTGTATGTGACGATGGGCTTAATTGATTCTCCTGAGCATGATAAGTTTCCATATCAAACCCCTCACTTGAAACTTCTTGATTATCATGATCAAAACATCATGTTCAAAACTTTTCTCTTTTACAATGAAATATTTTCTCTAACAATTTATTTGACTAAAATTTCCTTCATAACCATTATTTTACTCAAGAACAAGATTAAAATATTTTTTTGTTACACGTTAAGAAACAAAATTCAATTTATGTTAGTGTAATGCATACTTGAATTCACTTCAAAAACATTGTTGAATAAAACTAAAAACGTTTTGCTTAAAACACATTCAACTCTCTCAAGTGTCATACACCTTTATTGGAAATGACATTTACAATTTAATCAAATCATTTCATGAGAATCATGACTTGCCCATATGGATCTTGTTTGTAACAAGTCTTGAAGTCCATAGAATCATATCCACCTATTTGTTACTTGTCAACAATCATCAACATGTTTGCTCTAGGCTAAATGTTATCATCTTCATATAGTTGCTCATTTAGCTTATTTGGCTTATTGTCTCCTTTGTTGCATATCTTAATTGATAAATTAATTGATAGCATGATTATTAGAAATTAATTGCCTATTTTAATTAATTCTATATCACTCTATACATTCATGAATAGTATGCCCTATATTGCCTCAAAGAGTTGAACTTACTTGAATCCAAAAACAAAAACACAACCTTTTTGAAAATTTTCTGCCAAAAACCCATTTCTGGCATTCTGGGAATCACCAGATGGGCGGCCCCCTTAATTATATAAGGCGGCCCCCTTAATGATTAAGGGGACCGGCCCCTAATTAAGGGGACCGGCCATCTGATGGTCGGGGATACTGTTTTCTTTATCACTTTTTGACCCACTTCAGCCTATACTTCCTAAAATTCACAAACATATTTTGTCTCATGCTATCCCTCAAAATTTACCTTCCTAAACCACATTTCTCATACACTATAAATACCCTCTTCCCATCATAAATGCCATCACACCCAAACATGTCATCTCCCAACAACCAAAAACCTAAAATTTCAAGAACCGCAAGGATCTCCGTCAAACCCGTTTGGAGGAGGAAACTTGATTCTTGTCAAAACTCAAGTGATGTTGTTCCAAGTCAACCAACTACTAAACCTCAAACCCACAATAATGATTCATCACACAACCTATCACCCACTCATTCCCTCATTCATGCTTCTTCTTATGATGAGCATGCTCAATCCCAATCTCTCAATCAATACCTCACATGTTGCTCATTCAACAAAAACATCACTCACTTTTGGAGAACCTCTTCCACCCATTTCATGTTTTCATGACTACCCAAGCTCAACCATGTCTCCACCACCAAGAGTACCACCACCACATCCTACAACCTCACATGCCACTCCTATGTTGCATGTTCAAACCTTCACCCAAGACAACTACCATGTTCCACCATCATCACCTTCCTCCGAACACTTGAAGTTCGTTGAGGAGCTAAAAGAGGCTCATGAGCTTAGTGCTCTTTTAGCATTACATCTTGCGCAACGCAATTTGGATCCACCCCAATCAAGCTCACCATCATCAGCACATGACATCAACCAAAATGAGAAGCATGTTAACAATTGCCCTTGTTGCATCTTCCTTCAACAACAAACCATTGCTTTGAATGAGCACTTCACTTGGATTGAGTATCTTCTTACTAGATCTCAACAAACACCATCACTTGAACAACATCAAAACCCTCAACCAACAAACCCAACTTCAAATCCACCACCTACAAGTTCCACATCTCCAAACTCACCAACATCCATGCAACCAAAAGTTTATCTCCACTAAACCACTAAGCATTTTACATGCTTATGTTTCTCATTTTCAAATAAAACACCTCAACCATTTTGGGATTCAAGAAAGTTTGATGACACTCTTTGTTGGCACAATAGGATATTCTACTTTGTATTAGAATTCTATCATTATGGGTTTTATAACAATGATTATGTGGTTGACATAATCATCTTGAATTAATGAATGCTTTTATATATGTTTTAAATTCTTTATTGCCATGCTTACTATTAGTTGTTATTATGCTATATGTATTTGCTTGTGTCTCTAATATTTTTCTTGCAAGAATTCCATATCTCAAACCCTTGGTGCCCTCAAACGAGGGGGAGCTTACATCAAGGGGGAGCCTTTACCTTATAGGCTTAAACCTTTTTGATTCTACAAAAAGGGGGAGAAGTGAATATAAACTCACTAAATACTTGTCTAAAAATTAATTTTTGGTTTTAATGAGTTTAGGTTTTGTAATCATCAAAAATGGGGAGATTGTTGATATAAATAAATGACTAAAAACGTTATTCATATCTTTCGATATCTCTATGTTTTGATAATCACAAAACGTAAACTCATCAAACCAAAGGTTATGACGTAAACAAGTATTTAGTAGTAAATACTCACTTTCACCATTTAATCACTTAAGGTATGAATAAACAAAGTGATTAGTGCATTATAAGATCAAAGGAAATCTTGTCTTAAGACATAACATTTTATAAAATGATTTTAACATTTTATATATATTTGTAAATCATTTTTGGTAAAGCTTTATTAAACCACAAAAATATGATTTCAAATTTCCAACCAAAAAGGGCAAATTTTATCCAGAGAATCTTTTCAAACGTTCAGGAGGGCGGCCCCCTTAATTTTACTAGGCGGCCCCCTTAATCATTAAGGGGACCGACCTATAATTAAGGGGACCGGCAACGCTCCCGAACAGTAAAATCTGGCCCTTTAAATACTGGATCATTTTGCACATTTTCCTTACCTTTTTGCACCAAAAACTTTCAGATCTAAACATCCATTTCCTTTCTCTAATAATCCTTTGATCTTATATACTTTGATCTTTGTTTCAAAGTGATTCAAGCCTCAACATTCAAAGTGCAAAGAGAAGAATACTTCTATTAGGAGTATTACAACTTAGTATCATCTTGCTATCTAAGTTGCTTGTTTATATTTTCTTGTAAATCTTTCATTCATTGGTGAATAAGGTGTATGTATTAGTTAGCTAGATTTGGTTGAAGAATCTAGAATTGGTGTAAGTGTAAAGTGGAACTTGAAGTGGAGAAGAAGAGTTAGATAGTATTGGTGATAGGAGATTGTAGCAATAGGAACTTGTTGTGAAGATATTGAGGGTTCCTAGTGAAGAAGACTTGAAGACATTAGTAGATTGAAGTTGTGAAGACTTTAATAGCTTGAAGGCGTGAAGACATTAGTGGCTTGAAGGTGTCAAGACATTAGTGGCTTAAAGGTGTGAAGACATTAGTGACTTGAAGGTGTCAAGACATTAGTGGCTTAAAGGTGTGAAGACATTGGTGGCTTGAAGGTGTCAAGACATTAGTGCCTTGAAGGTGTGAAGATATTTGTGGTGTGAAGTAATATTGAAGTAGTGCAAAGGTGTGAAGAAGAAGTGGTGTGATATTTGATGTGAGATTGGTTCTAGCTACGATTAGAACTCGACATCTTGCTTTGTGTCGTTAATTGGTGTAAGCTTTTGGTGTGTACGGTTTTCTCCGCCATAAGGGAGGTTATTGACTTAGTGAAGAAAACTCTCGAGTTCGGTGCTCGGGGAGTGGAGTAGGGCAAGGAAGGTGTCCTTGTAGCCGAACCACTATAAATCCTTTGTCTCTCGGTTTGATCTTTCCATCTCTCACTCTTTACTTGTTTACTTACTAGCTTTTCATATATTGCTAATATTGTGTGTTGTGCATATATTGATTTCACATAAAGATCAAACTAGGTTACATTCAAAACATTAATTATACTTTGGTAAAATATAAGTATAAACAATTACTAAGACACACATATATATATATATATATATATATATATATATATATATATATATATATATTAGTACAAACTTGTAATTAAGTGAGATATATGAAATTATAATTTCTATTCAACACTTTAAACAAGTAGTGTATATATATATGATATATGTGAATTAGGTTTGTATCTATACTTTAGCTTCAAAGGTTTTTACAATTAATATCAATTCTTTGAAAAGCAAATTCTTATTAAACGAAAAGACGCAAAACTATTCAACCCCCCCTTCTAGTTTTCCACAATTTTCTAACTCAGACTTCTCTTTTTCAGTACGTTTTAAGTCTATCTTAGCAACCTCTAAATCACTTTCTAGAACTCTTATTTTTTCATCATATTTAACTTGATTCTTTTGAAACCATACTTTTTGTTTTTCTACAGTTTTTAAAGCCATTTTATAAGACTCTACCTCTATATAACACTCATTGTACTTTGGTTTCAATTCATCAAACTCTTGTTTAAGCTCATTGTATCTTACACTACATCCAAACACACAGTTGGTTACCTGAGAGATTCCCATCAAGGAGACTTGCTCCTTCTTGTCTTCTGAAGGTGTGAATGCCAGCAGATTCAATTGTGAAGAAGTAGCAGCTTCCTCTCCAGCAGGTTCATTATCAGCCCAATCAATTTGGTGATCCAGAGTCACCATAGCCTTTGAAGGTACAGTCTTGTTATTCCCTGCTTCCAATGGATAAGAACCATATCTAACTTCATCTCCAGCCTTTCTATCTTTGCATTCCCTTGAAAAATGTCCCACTTGACCACAAGTGTAGCATTTAACCTTCCTTCTATCGAACCTTGCTGCTTCTTTGCCATTAAAACCAAACTTTCTTCCAGACTTGGCTTCAAACCTTCTGATGTTCATTGAGATCATTGCAAGCTCCCATTTCAAGTGCATCTCCTCCATTTCCAATGGATCTACCTGTTCAAAGTCCTCATAAGCAATAAACTGCTGAGGTTCATATTCAGCCACAAATGAATGAATAAGATCCTCCAACACATTACTTGATTTTGATTTAGGAGCAGTTTGATTATAAGTTTGAGAAGATGCTCCTGATGAATATGAACTTGAGGCTTGATGCACAGGTTTAGTAGAGGCACCAACAAATGCAGAATGAGTGGATGGACGAATGGGACTTCTAACATCAGGCTCAAGGGATTTAAGCCTATTGTAGAGGTCATCAAAAGACATCATGTCCAACCCACCTTTGGTCTTGAGAGCAATACAAACTTGTAACCACGATGGCGGTAGAGATCTCAGAAATTTAGAATTGCAGTCTTCATTGTCGGGTCTAGCCTTCAACTGATTGAGTTGACTCAATATTCGATGAAACCTGTCATAACCCTTATGAATACCCTCTTCTTCAGATATCTGAAATTCTTGGAATTTTTGCTTCAGCAGAGACTTCTGTAGCCTTCTTGATTCCTCATTCCCACCAAATCTTGCTTTTATAGCCATCCAAATATCCTTGGCATCCTCCATAAAATGGAAGTCACCCATATGGTCATCTGGTATAGCTTGGAGCAAAATAGTTCTGACTTTACTCTCCCTCTGCACCGCCAGAATCTCTTCAGCAGTTTTGGGTCCTACAATAGTTACAACTCCATCAGCATCTGTAACATGCTTCTTCAGACTATTCCCTTTCTTAACAACCTCCCATAGATTCCAATCAATGTTTGTGATCCAGTTCTGCATCTTCATGGACCACAGATGGTAATCTTCTGCATTCTTCAAGTATGGAAACTTAGCATTACTGTTGGAGAGATTGAGTTGTTGAAGGGTAGTGGTGTTAATGTTCTGGGTTGTATCTGCATCATCATCTAATCCAGGCATGTTTGTTGATTTGTTTGGATTGTACAAGTGTAAGATTTGTGATTCTTAGTATGGCAGAGGCTCTCTCGAGGCTCTGATACCACTTGTTGAGCTATATACCTTGATAGATCTTCTTGAGCACTCTAGAATCGTTAGTAATGTCACTGTAATCAATAACACACTAATAGACAATCTCTGCAACTTGTATTTATAAAGCGGAAACAAAACACAAGCTTAATACTAAGAACTCTTGATCCTCTATGGATCTTTTTAATTATAATAAGAATTTTCTAAAAGTTATTCAATACATAAACCGTGTGTTCCTTTTATACTCAAGGAACCCTAAACCGTTTCTAAAGAAACGTATATTCTAAAACTTCTAAAAGATATGCATTATCACTTCCTAAATAAACTCATGCATATCCAAACTACATTACATAAAACACGGAAATACTATATCCGCAGAAACTAATAAAGTTGAACTATGTCTTCAGCAGATACACTGCTTCAACAGAAACCAACTCTTCAGCAGGATCCTTTCAGCAGAAACAGCAGCAGAATTCTTTCTACACAGAATTCCCAACACTAGCTACCGAGCGTCAACTCCAGCTGCCACAGCCCAGGCCCATGAACTATCCTCCACGTAGGGAAAATCAAGACAAATATTGTGATTACCATATGGAGAAAGGGCACCACACAAATGATTGCAGGCAGCTGCAGAAGCAACTAGAGGAGGCACTAGAATCGGGAAAGCTCAATCACCTCATCAAAGACGTTAGACAGAAAGGGGTGGTCCCGCGAGATGAACCTCGAAAAGGCAAAATCATTAACATGGCACGAACAAACGCTGATGAAAGAAAAAGGAAAAGTCGGGAAAGGACAGAGGAGTGGATGAATGTACCCATCACCTTCCCTCCAATTTTATCGGACGATGTGTCCGAAGAACCCCTCATTGTGGAAGCTATGATAGAAGGATATCTGGTACGTCGGATACTTGTATACGAAGGGGCGTCGGTGGAAATCATGTTTGAGCACTGCTTCAACAATTTGCACTCATCGATCAGATCCCGGTTACGACCCACGCATACCGATTTGCTAGGGTTTGCAGGAGATGTTACAAAACCTCTGGGCAAGCTGGAAATGGATGTAGAGTTTGAGAATGAAGGCCTATCTAGAAGGGCGATCATGAAGTTCACCATAATCCGAGCCCCTTCCCCTTACAATGTGATCCTCGGACGGAGTGGATTAAAGACACTCAGGGCGGTTCCGTCAACCATCCACGCGATGATGAAATTTCCCACTCCGCGGGGAATCGCCACTCTACTCACCCGATCCGTCGTTGTGTCAGAATGTCGGAAAAAGAAAGACGATGAATTGGGCGAAAAAATAGAAGACAAGGAAAGCCAACCGGAGGAGATTATGGTTAGTCCAGCACATCCCGATCAGTTGGTCACTATCGGAGGAAATTTAACTCAAGAGTGCAAGGCTCTCTTGAGGGCTCTATTGATAAAAAACATGGATGTATTTGCTTGGGAACCGGCCGACATGACTGGCGTTCCCCGACGAATTATAGAACATAATCTCAACGCTAATCCCACAGTAGAACCGGTGTGTCAGAAACGAAGAATATTCGCCCCGGACCGCAGTCAAGCAGTGTCGCACGAAGTGGAAGAATTGTTACGGGCCGGGATCGTCAGACCGGTGAAGTATCCGACCTGGATTTCTAATCCGGTGCTGGTTAAAAAAGCGGACGGAACTTGGAGGATGTGTGTAGACTTCAAGAACATCAACTCAGCCTGTCGGAAGGATTACTACCCGCTCCCGGACATCGATTGGAAGATCGAGTCGGTTGTAGGATACAAATACAAGTGTTTCTTGGACGCCTACAAAGGATACCATCAGGTACAAATGGCCAAAGACGATGAAGAAAAAACAGCATTCTACACAGATCAGGGGACCTACTGTTACACCAAAATGCCATTTGGTCTCAAAAATGCCGGAGCCACATATCAAAGGTTAGTGGACATGGCTTTCCAAACACAGCTGGGGAGGAATTTGGAAGCCTATGTGGACGATATGGTGATTAAGAGCAAGGAAGAAAGGGGGATGATAGAGGACATAGCCGAAACATTCGATAACCTTCGGAAGATCAACATGAAACTCAATCCTAAGAAATGTTCGTTCGGAATGGAAGAAGGGAAGTTCCTCGGATACCTAGTCACTTCTGAAGGAATAAGGGCAAACCCTAAGAAGGCCAAGGCTATAATGGACATGCAGTCTCCCCAAACGTTGAGGGAAATGCAAAGCCTCAGTGGCAAGTTGGCCGCCCTGAATCGTTTTCTGTCCTGGTCCGCAGAACGATTGCTACCTTTCTTTGAGACTTTGAAGAGCATCACTAAAGAAAACAAAGACGAATATCGGTGGACGGAAGTAGCCGAGGCGGCTTTCCAAGAAATGAAACGGCTTATTGAACATCTTCCCTCGTTAATCACACCGGTTGCCAAGGAGACCTTGTACATATATCTAGCAGCTGCGGACGAAGCAGTAAGTACCGTGCTGATAGCAGATAGGAAGGGAAAACAATGTCCGGTTCGTTACGTCAGTCAGACTCTAAACGATGCAGAAAAAAATTATGCCCCTATGGAAAAGCTGGTCCTATCACTCTTACACGCGTCTAGGAGGTTACGCCGGTATTTTAAAGCTCATCCGATCAAGTTTATCACGGATCAGCCGCTCAAACAGATCCTCAACAAGGCACAAGCGTCCGAAAAGCTGGCTAAGTACTCGGTGGAATTGGGGGCGTACAACATAGAGTATATACCGAGGAACTCAATTAAGGGGCAGGTCTTAGCAGATTTCCTCTCAGAAACACCGATCGGAAATAACACACCGGCCTACTTCCAACAACCAGCTTTAAAACCAAATGCAAACGACGTCGGATGATGGACGTTATATACAGATGGGGCATCCAATCAAAAGGGTGCCGGGGCAGGCTTGGTACTGATCAGCCCAACTAAGGTGGAATACACATACGCCCTTCGGCTCAACTTCGAAGAAACGACAAACAACGAAGCAGAATACGAAGCATTACTCGCTGGCCTAAGAATAGCAGCGGACATGGGGGTGCAAAAATTAAGGGTGTACGTTGATTCCAAACTAGTAGCCAACCAGATTAATGGTGATTATGTGGCCACAAACTCAAACATGATCAAATACCTAGCAAAGACAAAAGGACTGATAACGAGGTTCAAGCACTTCTCAATCATCAATATTCCTCGAGCGCGAAATCAAAAGGCGGACGTCTTAAGTAAGCTGGCCACCGTAGCGTTTAACCACCTCACAAAAGAAGTTCTCGTAGAAGTGTTGGAAGAGAGGTCGATCGAAAAAGCCGAGGTAAACACCGTGGTGGAAGAAGAAGGGGACAACTGGATGACACCCATAATTAAGTGTTTAGAGTAAGGGGTCTGGCCGGAAGACAAAAACGAAGCGCGAACGCTTAGGATGAAGATAAACCAGTATGTCATGGTAGAAAGAGTGTTGTTCAAGAAATCTTACCTGGTGCTTATGCTAAGGTGTGTGGGGCCACTACAAGCAAACTATATTATCCGGGAGATACACATGGGTGCTTGCGGGATGCACTCAGAACCCCGAATGGTCGTGGCTAAGGCCATGAGACAAGGATATTATTGGCCTACGATGCATCGGGATGCCCGGGAGGAGATCCGGATATGTGATTCATGTCAGATCCACGCGAAGGTTCCGAGACTACCAAAAACACCACTGACATCGATAATGGCTCCCTGGCCCTTCTATCAGTGGGGAATGGACATCCTAGGTCCGCTACCACAGTCGTCCGGTAAAGCGAAGTATGTGATCGTAGCCATCGATTACTTCACCAAATGGGTCGAAGCCAAGCCGCTGACGCGAGTAACCGGGAAGGAGGTTAAGAAATTCACCTGGGACAACATTGTTTGCAGGTTCGGATTGCCGAAGATTATTGTCACTGATAACGGAACACAATTCGTAAACGATCCGTTCAAAAAATGGTGTGAGCAGTTGGAAATACAACAAATTAACACGGCGGTAGCGCATGCCCAGGCGAACGGATTGGTCGAAGCCGCGAATAAAAGTCTGATGAAGGGTATAAAAACCAGGCTGGGAAGGGAAAAAGCCGGATGGGTGGAAGAATTACCCAACGTCCTATGGGCACATCGCACAACCCTTAAGATGAGTAACGGCGAGACGCCATTCAGTCTAACCTACGGCAGCGAAGCAGTCATCCCGGCAGAAATAGGCATACCGACCCACCGGACCATGATGGTAAGGACGGAGACAAACGAGGAAGAGATGCGCCTCAACTTGGATATTTTGCAAGAAAGAAGGGAAGAAGCCGCTATACGAGAGGCCAAATACAAGACGAAAGTAGAAAGATACTACAATCGAAGGGTTCGACCAGTGACTTTCAAGCCCGGAGAGTTTGTATACAGAAGAAATGAAGCTAGTAGGGTAGAAGATCAAGGAAAGCTAGGCCCAAGATGGGAAGGTCCGTACCGAGTGACGGAAGCATATCAGAATGGGTCTTATAAGCTATACACGATGGACGACCAAGAGGTGCCCCGAAAGTGGCACGTTGTTAACCTCCGGAAGTGTTACTTATAGTTTTTATTCTGTATTCGTGCAAGACTGATAACCGCTACCAATGTACGTTTACTATTCAGTATCAATCATCCCTCCTCAGACGGAGAGAAGGGATAATTTTCCATCATCCTAACAAGTAAAATACATAACGGAAATTCGAGGAGAGATTAGCTACCTCCCTCGAGTACCGATCACAAGAGATAATTTGATGCCCACAACGACGGCTCAAACATTTTATTAAACGCCCACAACGACGGCGTGAAAATTTTTTTGATGCCCACAACGACGGCTCAAACATTCTATTAAACGCCCACAACGACGGCGTGAAATTTTTTTTTTATGCCCACAACTACGGCACAAATATCCATCCGGCACATACAATTTTTAATTGACATAAAACAGATGACGGATAAAAAAGGGTACAAAGATACGGGCCGTGGCCTCCAAAATAAATATTACGAACAAATTTACGGATACATGTCCAAATTGTAAGTGGCCCAAGGCCGTCAAATACATACATACAAAAAGTTGAAAGACAGACTAAGGGTCGGGTAAAGTATGGCCGGAGGAAGCCTGTCCGGAAGCACTAGCACCCACGGTAACTTCCTCGCCGGCAGGGAGAAGGTTCATAACATCGGCGAGGGGCAAGCGGAATGAAGAGGCCACCCTTTCGAGGTAAGGGAAGGGACGGAGGAACATTTCATCATATGAAGCACGGAAGTTTTGAACAGCCCCAAAATCAAAACCCTCACGCCCAACAATATAGGCATTTACCTGTTCCTCCGTCCGGTCAAGCCCCACACCCTCCAGCCAACCGGCGTCCAGAGCAGCATTGAACACCTCACCCCAAGCCCGCTGATATTCCTCACTCTCTCGGAACCTCTTCACAACTGTCGGTACCAATTGCCGGACGTAGTTGTGCCTCAAGATCTCCGCTTGGCTTGCCCCCACAGTCAACTTCTCAACTTCCTCCGCCAAGCCGGAAGCTTTCCTCTCAGATGTTTCCAGAGCTAAGTCTTTACTCACCAACAGCTCCTCAAGCTGTTTGATCCGACCAGCCTGCTCCAGAACTTTACTCTTCAGCTCATCCCTCTCCTGCTGAACGGAGGACAACTGGCTAGATAAGCCCGCTTCCCGGCCTGCACAACCTTGATGCTGCTGGCTAAGCTCCCTATTGGATTGAGTTAACTCCTCCACAGCCCTGACTTGCTCAGCCAAGCGCCCCTCGACATCCCTTAACTTACCAGCGGAGTCCTCACAAGCTTGGTGAGTCTGATACAACTGCCCATAATGATAACTCAGATTCTCGAACCGTTGTATCGCATCAGCTTGGGCAAGCGAACTCCGAGCCAACTCAAACCAAGCCCGCTGGGTTGCCTGATAGTCTGTTAAACTTGATTGCTCAAAACGGATGGCAGGAGAGGCCAAATGCACCATCAGGTCACGACACACTTCTGCGTCGTTCAAACTTGCTCCGGCAGTCAGCTTCCAACCCGGAACGAATGGCTCGGAAGAATCACCACGTTCTACAAAAAAAAAAAGGAGGGGAAAAGCCAGTCAAAACACTTATCAATAATATAAAACAAAAATTCCCACCAGGAAAAGGTCATACCTCCGGACCCCCTAGCAGTAAACGCTTGACGGCGAGATCCACCGGAAGGAGAACTATGGACGCCTGTTACAAACCAGAAAACATGTGTGGCGATAAGAGCACTGTATACAAAAAAGAATATATGTATATACATAGAAAGGAGAGAAAAAGAACAGGCAGAAAATTACCTCCGTGCGCCAGATTGGTGACGTTGGGAAGGCTAGAATCTGCACCAGGCTCAGCCATCAAACTCTCTAGGGAAAAGCCATTCCCTCCATCATCAAAACCCCCGCCATCATGACTCACATTCTCCTCAACAGCCTCCACATGCGGCCCTTCAACATTCTCCTGAGCAGAGACATCTATGTTCTCTTGCTCGCCCACGAGACTCTCCAAATTATCAGAAATAGGCTGACTAATGTTGATGGGAGACGGAGACCGGGTGCAATCATCATCATCCGAAGAAAGTTCATCTTCGGATATTACCACATTAGAGACGCCCGGTCTCTTTGAAGGGAAATGAGGAGCGTCACTAGCCGGACGTTTCTTCGTCACACGAGGAGGAGCGGCTTGTTTCTTCTTCTCCTTGGCCGCACGAGCATCTAGAATATTTTGACTAGGCCTCTCCACGACCTTCTGCAACGCCGTTTTCTTGGGCAGAGGACTTTTAGGGTCGAGGGGCGGCGTGACATGCTGCTCCACGTCCCTTCCTTCTGTCAAAGAAGGCCCCTTGCCGACGCGGGAGAGGACGGTGTTGGGAATCCGGAGGAAGCGAGGCATGGTTATCACTGCAAGAAACAGAATACATTAAGAAGAAAAAAAACACACAATCATCATCATCAAATAAAAGAAAAACTGAGTTACCATTCCCCTCCCCGTCCTTAAAAACCGGCCGGTGCCCGGGATACTTCCAAACCTTCGTCAAACCAGCCTCAAAGAGAAGAGCCGGATGAACTGCCTGAATGTCAACCACCACCTCGGTCAAAGCATCAACATGCCCTTGTTGGTAGCCTCCAAAGGGTGGCAGTTCCGATACACTTGAGTCCGGATGGCGCCAGGGCATGCCATCCGGAATGGCACAGCGGTCAATCAAAAAGAATCTATCCTTCCAATGCTTTAAACTAGAGCATGTCTCATTAAAAAGCCTCGTCTGGCCATTCCTCCCAATCCGGCGAGCAAAGGAGAACCAATGCCCTTGCTTTTGCAGGGAATAAAACAAGCGGAACAGTGTAACATAAGGAGCAAAGTTCAAACTCCGGCAGTAAAGTTCAAAAAGAATAACCTTCGTCAAACCGATCGGAACAAGTTGAGACAGATGCACCCGAAAATGATGTAAAACTTGAAGAAGGAAGGTAGAAAAGGGAATCCTAACTCCGGAAAAATCTAAATACGCCTCGTATATACCAATAGAATTCTACGGCATACGGTCTATAGTTAGACCGGGAGGAGGTATCCGGGGATGCAGATCCACGGGAATGCCATATATGCGAGCGGCATTCGCTTCATCTTCCTCCGTCATAACAGACGTATATACGTGCATGTCAAATTTCGGAGTCACATCCATGGAACCGGAACCGGAAGGCACATCCTCTTGTGCAGACATGATATATGGACGGAGGGGAAGGCAATTCTTATACGGAGAAAGGAAAGAAGTTTGAATAACGCACCTGAAGTAAAGCCGAAGATATCGCTGTGGAATGAGAGGCAGTAAAAGTAAAATGTGAAAATGAGAAACAAAACCTTTATATAGGGAGGGCATGGGGAAAAGTGAAACGTCACTTCAAGACAGATGTACCTACGTTTAAATCTGAACCATCCACGCGCACACCTTGGACACGTGGCATTATCTCATGTATCACGGTAAAATAGGCAAACTTACCCAGAACAATGAACTTGGGCCCAAACTTAAAACAAGGCCCAAAATCCAACCCAGACAGGCCCAGATAACCCAGCGAAAGACACCAACCTCCAGGATAGGCCCCGGGGGTGACTTCCGAAGACACAAACTATCATGTCCCAGCACGCGACATGATACGGGGGGGGGGGGGGGGGGGGACATGATTGCGTATATGACCGGACGGTCATAATAAATATACCGGACGATTATCAAGAGTTCCGGACGATCGGGTTAAGACCGGACGACTTATCCTTCCCTCTGGAAAGCGCGTGCCTGACACGTGACTCAATCTGATCTGACACTCTAGTATAGGGGTGGCCCACAACGCCACCCCCTATATGTCGGGAACAGTAGCCTACTCGCAAGTGGTAAACAGTGATAGGTCAGTAGTATAAATACCCCCTGTGTACTTTCATAATTTTTTAGCATTTACTGCATTATCATTACACACACTTATTATCATCACCCTATACTCATTCTTACGCCAGAGCTTGGTCCTGGGATAACACCCGGGGCGAGGCTAATTCGTTTTGCTGTGATCCACAGGTTCGCATCAACCGTTCGGAGGACTTCACAAGGACTATCGACGGGCTACAGGATTTTACTCAAACAGTGGATCATTGATCATTATCGTATCCAAGTAGAATGAATGAGAGACTAGAATGAGAGAAGTAGAATGTTTTAGTTTTTATAGCCGAGCCTAGACTTTTAAAAGGAAACTAACGTTGTTATGACGGTTTAAATAAAAGGAAACTAAATTTCATCCTTAAATAAAACTAAATATGAGTAGACAATATTAGACTTTCGATTTTTTATTTTTTATTTTTTACACAAATTTGGTAACCTTTTAAATTGTTGTCTTTGATTTTTTTGGAATGCTTGTAAAGAAATTAAAAAGGAAATTAAATATTTTCTTTTAATTATAAACGAATCTTTAAACGTGATATTAGAAATTAAATGTTAACTTTTAAAACGTTTAAATAAATACATTTGTTGTTACTTGTGTACCAATTATATATTATTTTCAGTTTTAAAAACATTATATTGGCTAAAGTATAGATATTTGATTTGAGACTAAGAGTATTCATAAGTGTGTTTAATCTTGCAATCACTTTAATTCGGTATTAGTTTGTGTGTACAAGAACGAGGTAATTACTCACTATAGTAATTATCAAGAGATCGATAAACAAAAACGGTAAGAGGTTTATCATTGATCTAGTTTACACAAGTTCAAGATTTATTGAAGTGCATCGGGTACGTTACTATTTATGTTTTAGTTAATCTTTGTATGTGTTATACTTGATCTTAGCTTCCGCATATTTGTGTTATTTGATTGTCAAACTCAAACAACTTTTTGCATAGCCAACTACAGAGTGCCATATCGGGGCAACTTTCGTGTGTTTTGGGCAACTTTTTTGTACTTTGGGCAACTTGAGGACACTTGTCATATTTTGGTTGGCTGTACGAAAGTTGCCCAGGGCAACCTGAGCTAAAACGAGAATTTTTCAAAAAAGGGCTAAATATGCCTAAACCGCAGGGCAACGGGCCGTTTTGGTAATTTTCCCTATTAGTATTATGGTTGTAGTCTTTAATACCACTACAAGAGACATGAGTTTTGTGTTGTTACTAGACGAGTACCCGTGCATAGCAACGGGATTTTATAGCGACAAATAGTATATTGATAAAAAAAAAGTTTATAGGTTATAAACGAAAAATAATGTTTTGAAACCCGGTTCGACCCGGGTGGTTCAACCGGTTGAACCGTTCCGGTCGAAAAATAGGTCGATTTAAACCGGGTCAACTTGCTAGGTTGGGTCGAAAACGGGTCAATCCGCCGGGTTTGAAGCGTCCCGGGTCAACCCGGTTTGTGTTTTAATTGGTTGTATTTAGTTTGGTAGATAAGTTTTTTAATTGGTTGTACAATGTGAATAAATCATTGTACTTTTAAGTAAAGGATAATGTTTTGAAACCTGGTTCGACCCGGGTGGTTCAACCGGTTGAACCGTTCCGGTCGAAAAATGGGTCGATTTAAATTGGGTCAACTTGCTAGGTTGGGTCGAAAACGGGTCAAATTAAACCGGGTCAATCCGTCGGGTTTGAAGCATCCCGGGTCAACCCGGTTTGTGTTTTAATTGGTTGTATTTAATTTGGTAGATATGTTTTTAATTGGTTGTACAATGTGAATAAATCATTGTTAAGTAATGGATAATGTTTTGAAACCCGGTTCGACTCGGGTAGTTCAACCGGTTGAACCGCTCCGGTCGAAAAATGGGTCGATTTAAACCGGGTCAACTTGCTAGGTTGGGTCGAAAACGGGTCAAATTACCGGGTCAACCCAGTTTGTGTTTTAATTGGTTGTATTTAATTTGATAGATATGTTTTTAATTGGTTGTACAATGTGAATAAATTATTGTACTTTTAAGTAATAGGGTGTTTTAATTACATTAATTTTCTCTCACATTTGACTTTCAATACTCAACTTTCAATACTCAACTTTTCAAGTTTTATCATTTTTCTATTATAGATAGTATAGATGAGTCAAATATTCTGATGCAGAACCGTGCCGAAAGTAAGTTTAATGGATATATCATTCCTTCTTAACCTAAATACTAAAAGTATTTCCAAAACCTCGCCCGTTTTGAAGTAGTTCAATGAAATTTGCGGATATCCGATGCAACATAGTATATGTTGCTGTAACTAATTAATGAAACACGCCTAAATCCATATCTAGGAAATCATATGCATATTACGAAACCAAAACGACAAATTCACAGAAAAACAAATGTACGTACACTTTTTTAACGGTAAATTTATATTAAAGAAAACTAGCAAGAAGCTATGTTACAAGCACCAAACCAGAAAATCACACTCTAACAAAACAACCTAAACCAAACCCGAACACAACCACATAAAACTATGAGAAAAAAATACCTCACAAAAGCCTAGACCAACTAAATAACCTTCGATAAACCAATTAACCCTAAAAGGACATTGTACCATCGAGAAACCAATAAACTACCCCGCCATATCACGTAGCAACTCAAGTGCTCTGGATGACCTCAATCTTGGAGAAGCTTTTTTTGAATTCTTTAAACGATTTTTTATTTGAACTAGCTTGAAAAGAATTATGGTTTTCATCCTTTTTACTTCGATTGATGACACATTGCACGTTTTAGAGGAGCTCCATCAGTTCGTATGTTTTAGCATACACTTTCTGTTAGTTCTACATAAGATCAATTGTGTCATATATCATCAAAGCATGTCCAACATCAATAGTTATTTTTAGCAAGAGCTGGCCTCATCGATACTCCAATTCACATCTACATGTACATTCCGTTGCATAACCCATATTTACCAACAGTCCTTACCGCTGATGCTCCCACAATTCAGACTGGGTCACGCCACACGAGGTACAAACAGTCCAACAGTACGTGGCCATTCCCCCACTTATAACAACCAATATGAGTATAACATTCCGTATCTGTATGCCCAACCATACCACACTTGATGCAATGAACATCATTACATTCTGTAAATATATGCCCAAGCTTACCACACTTAATGCAACGAACATCATAAATACAGTCCCTACTTACATGCCCAACCTTACCACACTTAAAGCAAGGATCATCAGTACGAACAAAGTCACTACGACCACCACCGGCCCAACAGTTCATACTCTGATGCATCTTACCACATGAAAAACAAAACCAACAGGGGTCACACGAAAAACAAAGTACAGCCCAACAGCGCCTAGCAATATGCCCAACCTTACCACACTTAACACAATCATTATCACAGTCTACTCTGCCTGAATGCCAAGTCATACCACACTTAATGCAACGAAGCCAGTGACCAGCATTACATTCCGTAGATATATGCCTTCTCGTATTACAGACATTACAAACACCACCCTCGCTGCTGCAATCAATCATCTTAGCCTTATGTTCAATCTGATCACCATGTTCTTCCAAGCGGTTACGTAGGCTTGCTATAGTGTTTCGATGGACATTTATTACGTCTAAAACTATGTCTTTCACGTTCCATTCATTAAGACGATATTCCTTAGCTGCTACTTGTATTCCTTGATTTAGAACAATTTGGATAAGTGGATCATTGATCATTATCGTATCGAAGTAGAATGAACGAGAGAGTACAATGAAGAAGAAGGTTATAAACGATGCATGGAAGAATGTTTTAGTTTTTATAGCCGAGCCTAGATTTTTAAAAGGAAACTAATGTTGTTATGACGGTTTAAATAAAAGGAAACTAAATTCCATCCTTAAATAAAATTAATATGAGAAGACGATATTAGACTTTTGAATTTTATTTTTTATCTAAAATAAAAATTGTTATTTTTAATAAGAAAAAATATGTTTGATTATAGGACGACTCAAATTTCCAATTTTGGACCTTTTAAATTATTGTCTTTGTTTATTTTGGAATGTGCTTGTAAAATAAACAAATCAGAAATTAAATGTTCAGTTTTAAAACGTTTAAATAAATACATTTGTTTGTTAAAATTAGCTGTGAGCAGTAGCAGTGAGCTGTGTTACCGCTCACAGTTCACGACTTCTTAAATAAGCATTGAAAAAATAAGCATTCCTAAAAAATAGCAAAACTCACCGTTTTTTTGCAAAACGAACACTAAAAATCAAAAAGCTCATTACTCACCACTCATCGCCCCAAAAAACTCTAAAAAAACTCATATTGGCTAAGGCATAGATATTTGATTTGAGACTAAGAGTATTCATAAGTGATGTTATTATTTACAAGTTCTAACAAAGGCAAATAACACAAAAGTGTACCAAACTTATACTCAATTCTAATTTAAGGTACTCTAATTTTTTTTTCCTCAATTTAGTATATCCAACTTATTTTTCATTGCAATGTAAGACACTTTGCGGGTTTACCTCAGGTTCCTGGTAACTTATTTAGTGACGCAGCTTTTATTTACAATAAATACTCTTTTATATATATATATATATATATATATATATATATATATATATATATATATATATATATATTAACTAAAGTTTCATTCCAAATCCCTAATTCTTTCTTCAATACCAGAAACAAAATCCCAAATCCCTTCTCCAATCCTAAATCCCTTCATGTTTTTGATACGAACATATCTCATACTAGGCTCGTATCGGTTCATAAGTCCAAGTGTAGAACTCACTCAAAAAGCTAGCTTGTAAGAGGAGAGGACACCTAGGGCTTGTTTGGTACGCAGCTTTTTTGGAGCTGTAAGCTTTTTGTTACAAAAATAATTTTATTGAAAAAAAAATACAGCTTGTAGCTCATATTAACAGCCTTGCAGTTTACAGCTTACAACTAGTTTTTGCCAAACATAGCCCTAGACTTATAAACCACCACCCAATCCCACACTTGGGCGACGTGGGATCGTAACAGTTCTTTTGATGAATAAGGTAAGTTAACTAATCCCCTCAATCTCTAATTCTTTTTCACTGAGTTATATTTTGGTTATTTCCAATCAATTATATATGATGTGCCTTTTCAACTTGTTCGTATGTTTAGTTTCATTAAGTAAAGCAAGAACTTTATCCATTATCCATTTCAACCTTGTTCGTATCTCATGACTTTCGTGGTTTGGTCAAAGCGGACTTTTCTTTAATATAATTTCTTCCAGTTAACAAAACAAGATACCAAATTTGCCATAGCTAGGTTTTTGTAAGTAACATGTGTTTGAATACTTTTCGAGTTTTTGCGTATCATACTCAAATGTTTATCCTCTTTAATATTTTTTTACAGGATGGAAGCTTCATTATCAAAGATTTTGCTGACAATGGATGTTTATCATGGGAGGAGTTTCACTCATAATCCTTTAACCTACCACTTTTCATAAGGTTGAAGTTAGTTGTTTCAAGTTTGAAGACTTGTTAGAATATGTTCAATCAACAACGGAGACGGTAGTAACCGAGCTATATTACAACCATCCAAAAAGGAAACTAACGTTGTTGTGACGGTTTAAATAAAAGGAAACTAAATTCCATCCTTAAATAAAATTAATATGAGTAGACAATATTTAGACTTTTGATTTTTTTATATTTTTTTTATTGTTATAAAAATTGCTTTTTTAATTTTTAATTTTTTTGTTTTTTTTTTTTTTTGGACACAAATTTGGTAACCTTTTAAATTATTGTCTTTGATTTTTTTGGAATGTTTGTAAAGAAATTAAAGGAAATTAAATATTTTCTTTTAACTATAAACGAATCTTTTAAACGTACATGATGATATTAGAAATTAAACGTTCAGTTTTAAAACGTTTACAAAAAATACATTTGTTACTTGTGCATCAATAAAATATTATTTAAACTTTTATAAACATTATCATTGTAATTTTATTTTTATTTTTTTTGAACAGAGATCTCATTGTAAATTACTTAACATATTTTTGTACGGCCACCATCTACTCTCCATCTTAAATTTTTTTATTATTATTATTTTTTTTTATTATTATTATTTTTTCAATTTGCCATATGGGACCGATGTATTTATGTGGATGAACGTGCCAAGTTCCAAAAAGCTCCATCATACATCCTAACTTTCTTTTACTTACTCATTTTCATCCTTAGTATATTTAAAATTTTAAATATGAGAACAAAACTTATTATTTTCTTTAATGATTCTATATATATATATATATATATAGGGAAGGGATCAAGTAAGAAGAATAATTAAAATAAGAAGGGTAAGAAGTAATTTTAGCCACACATTTCAAATAAGAAGGGAAAATTTGAAGGAAGATGCATCCACTTTTGTAGGTGCATCTGAAATGTGTGGTTGTGGTTACTTCTTATCATTCCTATTTTAATTATTCTTTCTATTTGATCCTAACTATATATATATATATATATATATATATATATATATATATATATATATATATATATATATATATATATATATATATATATAGGATAAAGATCAAATAAAAAGACAAATTTCCGTAAAAATAATAAAAAGAAAAAATTTTTAAAAAAAGTTCTTGAAAAATTCCAAAAAAATTCCACAAGATCGGGTATGTTGGTGCATGAAAAAGTTGTGAAGGAAGTTTTTCTAAAAGTGGATACTTTATCCGAAAAAAAATTATAAAAAAATACGTTTGCGCATTAAATCGCTTTTTTTTGCATCAAAAATTCGTTTCTGGACCCAACTTCTTTTGAATTTTTTCACCAAAATAACATTGCGCATCTAACTAAAACAAGTTAAAAATTTTGTGCATTAAAATTTTTTTTGCGCATTAAAATTTTTTTTGCGCATTAAAATTCATTTTTTGTGCATTAAAAAAAACGTATAAAAACTCAAAATTAGAAAAACTTTTTTCACAAAAGTTTTATGCACCAACATACCCGATTTTGTGAAATTTTTTTGGAATTTTTCGAGAACTTTTTTTTAAAAAAATTCTTTTTATTCTTTTTACGGATATTTATCTTTTTATTTTAACTTCACCATATATATATATATATATATATATATATATATATATATATATATATATATATATATATATATACACCAATACCATACACCAATACCATATAAATTAAATCAGCTTCCAAAAACATCACATTTTATCTAATAACTCAAACCATTATAATTATTTCATCATGAAAATTATATACTCTTCCATATTATTTAATCTCTTCATAGTCACCATATCATCCAACGTAATTTACGATTCTTCAGGCAACAAGCTCCTACGAGGCATCCCATACTACATCATCCCCCTCCTTCGCGGCTCGGGTGGCGGCCTAACCCTAACCCAAACCACGAAAAAATATACTTGTCCACTTAACGTGACACAAGAACCATTTGAAGTTAACCATGGTGTACCCTTCATATTCAATCCTATCATTCTAGACGAAGACATTATTCGTGGAGCATACCCGATATCTATAGAAGCCGACGTTACGAACGCGTGTAGTGGTTCAATGATATGGAAGGTGACTAGCGTGAATGTGGCTAAAGATGATGATGAGCTTGATCATGGACCTATAAAGAGTAGTCATAAGGATAATAAAAAGAAAGATGATGATAAAAAGTTTGTCAGTATTCAAATTGTGACGACTAATGGAGAGTTTAATAAGCCCGAAAGTTGTTTCCAGTTTGTCGAGAATGATATGATGCCTGGGTTGCAAAGTTATCAGATACAACATTGTCCATTTAAATGTGGTTCGAGTAGTACTGATATTGGTTGTTATAATGTTGGCATTATTAGTAATGCTGATGGCAATGGGTATCTTGGTCGTACGGATAGTATTTTTCCTGTTGTGTTTACGAATTCTTTTGGTACGTTTAGTAGCCAATCTGGTAAAGTGAGCACGTTTAGCCAGTTAATTAGCGGCTAAAGTGAACACGTTTAGCCAGTTGGAAAAATGAGGTTTTTCGAGTTATTATTTACATTTGTACTGATGAAATAAAGTTGTATATGTTTAACTTGTGATCGATAACTCAAAAGTTATGAGTGTGATTATTCAAGGTGCATTTTATTTTCTTAAAATTTTGCGAAAGTTTAATAGAATTGTTTAGCTCACAAAATAGCAACGAACTTTTTCTAAAGTCCTGTCTTGATACGATGACCTATTCAACATAAAGCCAAGCAGATCACTGTCTACGAAAAGGATCTTAATATATAAGTCGTCAAAAGCAAATATGCATTGTCGACTTGTAGCGAAAATAGAACATGTGGTGAATCGAAATGAAATGACGTGACCGTGTAATCCTTTGTTGGTGGCATCGATGCAAACGTCGATTGTCATAATATGGCTAGTGTTGCACACGTGCATTAGGTTTCGTAAATCTAATGAAAACATCTAAATTTCGTAAATCTAATGAAAACATGTTGATTAAATGTCGACAAGGTTTTATCTAATGGTATTTGGTAACCCTTTAGTCGAAGATTATGCATGACCCTATGTTTAATTAGTGGACTTAGCCTACCTTTAGTTATTCTTTATTCCGCCGACAAAAAGAAATTAAACATATTAATAATAGAGAAATGATTTGCAAACCTAAAACTTATGACTAATTTTGTGCCTAAACATGTGTGGCAACAATTCATTAGTTGTATGAACCGGACTCACTTCTTCACAATCTAATGAGGAAATGACACATAAGTTCGACACAAAATTAGTCATGTTTTTAGGTCTCCCAATGTTTTTCCTTATTAAGTGGCCACCAGGAGTATCCTTAGGGTTATCTCCCTTGAAGGTCTCGGATTCGATGTTTGCTAATGAGATTTTCCTCTTAGGCGAAGCGGAAAAAAACGGAATGGGGTTTATTCCTCAAAGTTGAAGGTCTAACTGCTAACTAGTAAAAAAAAAGACTTATCTTATTCAGATGATTTTCTTTTGGAAATAATTTGTGCCCCAGAAAACACCTTCAATAATGACATTTTTTTGTTTGATTGTACAAGCCACATGATCGAAGATAGATGATAAGAGATATGAATGGCCTAGAAGTTTAACAAGGACATACGTGGGCCCGATACACATTAGAGCCATTCGTTCGCAAGTGCAACTACTTGTTAAGCGAGCCACGAGTGGGAGTAGTACCGGGTGGGTGACCTACCGAGAAGTCCTCACTTGTGGACCATAATGCTCCGAAGATATTAGGCAATGAAGAGGAGAGTCTTTGAGCCATTGTTGCGGAAACTTGAATCCGAGCCGGCCCCGGTTTTAATCCGATCGTTACTCCAGCGAGTATTACTCGTGTGGAGGCGGTACGGTTTCCGGGCGGAAGCCGCTTAATCCCCACTGCGCCAGCGTGGACCCGGTTCAGACAACATAGTCTGGGTATGTGGTGGATGAGAGCCTGCCGACTAGGTGGGTGCGCAATAATAATTGAAAGTCGCCTTCCAAAAAAAAAAAAAAAAAAAAAAAAAAAAAAAAAAATACACGTCGAGAATGTTGTAACGTTTGTTTATAGGCATAGACTAAAAGTATTCATAAGTGATGTTATTATTTACAAGTTCTAACAACTCATGAATACATACATGATGTGATTAGTATAATAATGTGATATCTATAAATGATTTAAGAATCTATAATTGCGACTAAGACAAATTTTTTATGAACCATCTTTTCTGGTGGCTAGTTAACGTTTTTAATAGCGTTTACGGTTGGATAACGAGTTGCAACACTACTAGAAAAAATGCTATTAGCAACAATTATTTTAACAACAATAGAAAAATCTTTGCTAAATTATGCATTTAGCATTTAATTTTAGCAACGAAATTGTTAACAAAGTTGTAATTTTTTTAACAACAAAAAAATTAGTTGCTATTTCTACAAATGACCAAAAATATTTTTTGCTAATTTAGCAACGACTAAAGCAATTTTGTTGCATTCTCAAATTAGCACTGGTTGAATTAGCATCAATTGGTGTTAGTTGCTAATTCGGCCGGTGCTAATTTTAGATTGCAACGAAATTTGCTTAATCGTTGCTAAATTAAGAACAAATATTTATGGTCATTTGTAAAAATACCAATTAACTTTTTTGTTGCTAAAAAAATGACAACTTTGTTAACAATTTTGTTGCTAAAGTTAGATGCTAAATGCACAATTTAGCAACGATTTGTCTATGATAGTTAAAATAATTGTTGTTAATTGCATTTTTTTTAGTAGTGCAATATTTATTTTTTGATAAAAGAAAAATAGACAAGATATTTACGAGTTATCAATAGTTTATAGGTAATAGATTGGGTAACATTATGTAGCCTCGTCAAAATGCGAGTAACTTAGAATTTATAGAGGAGTTTGCGACTAGTGTTAGGTTAATCACATTGACAAAGTACACTAATGATTTGTAAATATCCATAGTTTACATGCATATACTATCAAAAAAAAGTTGGCCAATCATTATATTTCTGTCAGTAAAAGTCAAACAATTTACATCTTTATAAACCAATACTTTTAGTTTTTTTCCGTTATTTGCTAAGGTGTGTCACACTTGTGGTTTTTTTGTCATTTTGTTTGACCCTTCCACCACTATCCTTTTTTATTTGGTTTTAGTACATGTGACAAATAAAAAATAAGAAATAAAAAAAATAAAAAAAGTTTTTTTTTTTTTTTTTTTTTTTTTTTTTTTTTAGCAGTAAACAGGGAGGAGCGGGTTCGGCTTTTTTTTTTCCATGTTGCGTTTTAAGTTGGGTTGTCTTCTGTTGTTGCGGAACAGGTTCGATTACGTATTGGTACAGTTCATTTATATATTTTGTCCAAAGTGTTGTTCTTTTGCGTTGTTAACATTTTATGTTTGACTAACAGTTGTGAATAGCATGAGTTTTGAGAAGCAATTGGGCTACCTAAAAGGCTAACATAAAGAGCCCAATTAAAAGCATTGTTTATTAGGGGTATTGTTATTTTATTACCTAACAGTGGGCTAAAAATTAGGCTAAACTTTTATCAATTTATATTATCCACCGTCCTTTGATTTGAGATTAATACAAGATTGGCGACGATCGCCGCGTTGCCGGCGTGCTGTTTATTTTGGATTTTTTTTTTTTTTTTTTTTTTTTTTTTTTTAAATCTATTCGTAATGGGTCAATTAGGGAAGCAACCTATGTTATACCCAACCTATATTTTACTCGTGCATGATTTTACTTATCACATACCAAATAAGCACAATCACATACCAGATAAGCATATTAGTTCAATACGACGCTTAACGCAATCACACAATAAACACATTAATCGAAAACTGCATGTCTATTTAGCAAGTTATAACCGAAGCCATTATCTTTGAAGTTAATCATTATGTCTGGCCCGAGGAAAAACTAAATAGACAAATGCAATAAAAGGAATGCCACACATTTTATGAATGGTAGCAGCTCATGCTACACTACTATGGTCACATGTGCATAAAAAAAATATATAATGTAATAAACATTTTACCACCTGTTCCATTTTTACCCATGTAAGATGGATCATTTTATGCTTATAGTTTTATTGATAAAAATTAAATGGCCAATCAGTATTAGTACATGGCGAGTGTTCATCTTAAACGTATCTAGCTGCAAACCTGAATCTGTATTTGTATTTCATGTTGCTGTAGTCGCGCCATGACTTTTTTCAGCATCCGCGATCGCAACACGTAACTTTTTGCTCTTCGTATCATGTTCAATTGCAGCCATGAAGAAATGAATGTCCTGCAAATAAACATGTTACAGTGGAAAAGTGAAAGTCATATTAATAAGTCAACATTATTACCTGCATTCTCATATTTTCTGCATTCTTCAAATTACAATGACAGTCCTTGGCCGCATATTTTCTGCATTTTGTGTGCGAGTTAACCATAGAATACCACATACTCATGAAAGCTATCTACGTATAACTTGTATAAATTTCCTACCATTCTTTGTTTTAGTCAGATAACCATTCTGAAGTTCCCTAAAATTGATATCACCTTCTGGTTCAGGTTCTGAAGTTCCCTAAAATTGATATCACCTTTTGCCCAACCTTATATTCAGGAAGCTGTGCATTTGGAACATTATTGTACCAGACTTGCATTCAAATGAAGAAGAACCACTGTTATAAAAGGGATCCAAAACACACAGTTGATATCTAAGGGGGTGTTTGGATCAGCTTATTTAATCGGCTTATGAGGTTGTTTTAGGAGATTTTACTGTACTTTTTCATTGGGAAACTAAGTTTTAAAAAATGACAGTTAATCAACAAAATTTCTTAATATACCCTATCAGGGATGCATTAAAAATTGAATTTGACATTCTTCTAAAAGTTGTGGAACTTCCTATTGATACCAACAACTTACTAAAATTTCTCATTTCATGCTCAATACCACAACACTTATGATAGTAGGAATTTATGAGATGACATCGCAAATGTCCAATTGACCGGTCAACTTATTGACTTAAATGTTGTACCTTTTCATCTTAATCTTACTTTATCACCTTATCGACTTACTGAAATATGGAAAATCTGAAAAAAGGTCACTTATTTTGAGCTTATACCTAACATTAGCTTATGGCCTTGCCATAAGCTCATAACTCATCATAAGCTGGAAATAAGTAACCTTTTATCGGGTTTTCCATATTTCAATAAGCCGATAAGGTGATAAAAATAAGATTAAGAGGAAAAAGTGCAACATTTTAGATATAATACCAATTCATGATATCACATCGCTAATTAGCCTTTCTTTTAATAAATGTAATAAATTTTATAAAAACTGAAGGTGAAAATTTTATAAAAAAAAAAAGAAGATGAAAGTTTTATAAAAAAGTAAAGTAAAAGAAATACCTCAAGATACGTTTAATTTGGAGGTTGTTAAAAGCAGCAAGGTCCATAGCCCACTTAACACCTCTTTTAGCCTCACGTTTCTTCTCATTTCTACTTTTCCTTTCTTCCTCAGTTTCGCTCTCGGTTTGCTCCGGCGCCAGAGCATCTGCTGGACGGAGACCACGTGATCTGGACACGTGGAGGCTTCTGAGGTGGATATGATGAAGTGAAGGATGCGTGAGGCCCAACTGAGGCCTATTTAGGTATCGACGAAGGTGCCACGTTGCAGATGAGTGCAAATCCACCCATTTCAGCCCTCAAATGCAGACGTCGCAGCTCCTATTTCAGCCCCCAATTCCACATCCATTTCAGTCCCCAAACTGACCCATTTTAGTCCCCACTTCAGTCTCCAAACACATCCATTTGTGTCCTACATGAAGATTGACTGACCGGTTGTTAGGATATATATGACTTCAGCTTAGTATGAGGTTAGCAACCATTTAAAAATCAATGATGAGATAAAGAAATTAGACAAAATGTATGTTTGAGGCTCACGGGAAAGTTGCTTACATATGCTGTGGCTGTAAACTGATTAACAATGTTATGTTGCTACTGATTCAGCCACAAATATTTCAAATGCGTGTGTCGTTTACGTCTCTGCAAAAAAAGGAAAAAATATATCAGTATAATCAGTTTGTCATGCAACTTTTATTCATCATGAAATGTGAATAACTGAGTAAGGCTATAATTTAACAAAACCCATCAGCAGTGGATATTTAGCACTTTTGCACATTCGTTATCCGAAATCAATAAACACTGCTATTACTACTACGCAAACGACGTCATTAGGCTAATATAAGATGCAAACCAATGTCATTAGGCTAATATAAGATGCAGATTTTGGGATCTTGACTGGTAACACCGCTGGTTTCATCTATTAGTTCTCATAGGCAAACAACGTCATTATGCTAATATAAGATGCAGAGCACACATACATGAAAACATACTATATATGAACGGAGATGAAGAAAAGCAAAGTAACAGGCAAAAACCTCATGTTAATACCTATCAATAGTCTCTTTAATCCTCATCATCTCTTTAATCCTTGGATACCTCGAACGGCTCACCCATCATTTGTGCACATATCAGGACTAATAGTTAGTGGGTAGGTTGTGATTATCCTTAAAAAAAACCCAAAACCCAGGCTCAGATCTGTACTCTGTCATTCATGCTGAATGCGGCAGCCTTGGCTGCACCCAGATAGAATATCTGGTTACCCTGCCAAGACGCGGGTCTTTGCTAGGCTCGCGCATAGAAGAGCTAAGAAGCACAATTATCATCATCGCCACATATTGTTCCAAAATCATTCAGGAAAAAGCGGAAACAACCACCATGGCTGCAACCGGAATAGGCTACCTTGCCAACATGCGGCTTATCTCTCATTTACACAGACACGTTAAAACTCATCATAGGTATAAGATTATTATCATCATAATAATTTTTTTTTTCAAACACAAAACACACTTTTAGAGTGCACCGAGCACATATTGCAGCATGTGGCTGCTAACACGAATGATAAGCCTGCCACGGTTGCAAAACCATTATACCAGCAAGGCTTCTAAGCTAGGCTCAGATATGGCAGCGAACGGAAAAAAATAGGTACACCCACCATGGCTGCAACGCCGAGACATTGCCATGCCAAGATACGGGGAATTTCACTTTTATGCCGAGACGTTGCCATGGCTGCAACCATAATACAGTTCTGGTTGCCCTGCCAAGGAACGGGTGCCGACAAAACATAAGTGCACAAAACCATCATCGCTGCCTTAACCATATGCCACATCACCAATTTATACATTTATGTTCCCAAGAAAACTAATATACGATTGGTGTTCAAACATGTAAAAACGAATCAGACCAAACCCATTCATTTTGGTCAGCTTATGACAATCATCACATCCACCCCCCCCCCCCCCCCCGGCTGCAAACACGTTACCGTGATGCCCTGCCATGATAGGGGCGCATAAGGCTAATTACAATAACCTCAGCATGAGTGAAGGCATAGGTGTGCATAAATTATAAATTACATTTTTTATTTAAGCATTTCATCAAGCACTTGGTGTGCAACCAATCTTCTTCATAAACGGCCTTTCATTGGGTGTTTGTGATACCCGACACGGCTACAACCACAATCAAGGTGTGGCTGCCATGTTTAATCTTTCCATTAACACTTTTAATAAACCCCAATTTATATCTAAGCAACACATAAATGCCTAAATTTTTTCCTGACCAAATAACCAACAACAGCAAATTTAAACTTACAGATTGTAGAAACAACCCAAAACCACTCCGCCACGAAAACCCCTCAGTGTGAATTGTAGGATCTTGAAGCAGAAAACAAAAGCCCAAAAACATCAAACCCTAGCATAATCGTACGCATTTGCACCCTTTGTACTCATGAGCCGGATTGGGCTAAGAAAGCAACGGATTAAACGATTGAGCAAAAGCAGGCCGGAAATGGCCAAGTAATTTTGGCAGGAAAAGCCCGGGCAAAAACGGCGTTGTATGTATTGAGTTTTAATATAAAAACAACAATCATTCAATTATTTTGACAAAGATGTAAACTAGGGTTGAGCATCGGGCCGGATCCCAACCTGACCCGACCCGTCCCGACTAATCCCGATCCCGAAAGACAGCTAAATCCTAAACCGAATATAGACAGGAAAGTAGTCGGTTTCAGTCGGTTCGGTATAGTCGGTTTCGGGTTTGTCGATTTCGGTCAACTTTGCTTGTCTTTTCTCGGTTTTTGGCCCGTCATGACCCGAGTCCCGAGATCATGAAAAACTCGAACCGAGTCCCGAACCGAGTAGCATTCGGTTGAAACCGGTCGAAATCAGTTTCCGACGGTCGGAATCGGGTGTCGATAGTCGGTCGGGATTGCTCACCCTAATGTAAACTACAAAAATTTTAAAAACCAAATGGGTATATCTTGGAGGAAAAACATTGGAGCATTTCAAGTTTTGGTCATGATTTGACCCTTCTTCTCAATTTGGTCATGCTCGACTACTCAACTCCACCTAGTTTTTGACATGTGTAATTCCTTTGACTGCTTAGCTGCTCGACTTTAACTGCTCGACTCCACCCCAAATTTTGACACGTATCATTCTTTTTTTACTTTTTCTTTAGAAAAAGTACAAAAGGAATGACACGTGTCAAATTTTGAGTAAAGTCGAGCAGTCGAGCATGACCAAATTGGGAATAGTGGTCAAATCATGACCCAAATTTGAAATGTCCCAATGTTTTTATACCTTTTTCGGAATTTCCTCTAGTACCTTACTCTAAAATAAATCTTTTATATAATACAAGAATTACATCATTTCGGAGTGTTTTTGCAAAACCCTTCTCATTGAAAAAAAATTGGACCAATAGGAGAGCTCGATTTTGACACATAAGCAAAATCAAGCAATATGATTGGCCAATAAAAAGTCAAAATTGAATTGATTTTGGTCAAACTTTAATAAATTTGGTGGAGAATTTGATTGATAAAAAAAAACACATAAAAATATAGGTGTCAAATTTGTGAAAATAAAAACTTATGAAAAGAGGAGGTAATTAATAAAACCTTAGTGGTTAAGTGTAAAATTATAAGTCTTCATGTTTTTAATAACTTTAGATAATAAACAAATAACCCCTTACACTTCATACCCCCTATACTTTATAATGTTAACATTGTTTAAAATTACATGAGTAATAGTATTAGTTTTTTTTTTTTTTTTTTTTTTTTTTTTTTTTTTTTTTTTTTTTTCATCTATTAAAATAAATTTGGTAAATATGCGAATTAGTTTTAACATACGTTAAATATTTTTTAAACTAATGTTAGTTTTAAACTTTCATCCATTAGAATATTTTTTTTAAATAAGGACTCATGTTACTATTTAAAAGTTTAATTTATGCGTACACGGGTTTGAAATACGGTTAAATTATTAGTAACGGAAATATAAATATCAAATGGTAAGCATGAGTTACTGTGATATAAAATAAATATACGTGATTCTACTTATAACAACGACTCATGAAATTGTTATTTAAAATTTATATATGGATATCCATAAAAATATTTTAAAAACTTTATGGAACATATTTTAACTTTATCAACGCTTATTATGTACCACTAAACTCGCACATTTTGTACAATATGATATCAATAGTTAAAGTTAAACATCAACATTAACCTCAAACTCAACATCTCTGTCAGTTAAAAATGTTAAACAAAGCTAATTAAAAAAAAAAAAAAAAAAAAAAAAAAAAAAAAAAAACATCAGCTAGATAGTCATTCTTTAATATAGAAGGTGTTTTCTTTAAATTATAAAAAAAAAATGCACGCATTACAATCCCTATTTGATAAGAATCACCTCCTAAATCAAAAAAAGAAAAACTACGTAGGTGATAACCTAACTTTATTTATTGTCTTGATGTTTCAAAAAAAATAATAAAAAAAAAAAAAAAAAATAATAATAATAGTTGGTTGTTGTAAAGGAATTAAAAGTATGTGCATGAGAATTATTCAGCAATAATATATAGTTTTTAATTAGGTTATTACGTTGCTATACTGCGATAATGTTATTGACTTGGTAATCACGGATGTGAGATACAACCATTATTCTATACTTATGATTGATGTGTAAACCCCTTTTTGCTTCTGAATAGAATCCGAAAGAGACCTCAACAGCACTTTGGCTTATGCCTTATCTAGCTGATAGTTTTTAGTAAATTTTTTTATGGTTTAACTTTTTTGTTATACATACCAACTTTTAGTAATTTTTTTTTTTTTTTTTTATGTTTTATTGAATTAGTTGGGAGTTCAGGGGTTTTTCTTATGAAAATACAAATTTTCAAACAAAAAAAATACATTTGTAAACATGGTATGATGGTTATTCATAATCAAGGAAATGAATCAATCTTCAAAGCTATCTAAATATGCTACATATATTAACGAAAATATAAGTAAAAGAAATACCAGAATTACAAAACACATCGTAAATTGATAGCACGGGTTTGCAAAACTAAAAGCATATATCACTAACATCTCATGCAAGTTAAGTATCATCATGTGATTTTGCTTGAATAATAAAATATAATTTTTAATCCAAAATCATTCACCTAAAATAATAGGTAGATTATAACATACATACATATAATTTTTTATTTTTAGTCCACTAAGTAAAACTATTTAAAACATATTAAGTGGTTCATTTCTTAATCGATAATAATACATAATCAAAACAAAATTTTAAAAACCCTGTGCACAGGTATTATAACTAGGAGAATAAAATAAAAACATTAGGAAAATGACACGACAATTATTATCTCAACATGGTACATGTCACATGTTCCTAGTACTTTCATGGTTGACTTCAAAAAAGCACAACAAGGATCAAAACTAGTTGTTGGGATATCCCCCGAAAAAACTGCCAAAAACAAAAGTAAAAAAAAAAAAACCAATATTAAACCTTAAAAAACCTGTTCATTTTGATGTGAAGAACATGGAGTCAACGAGCATGGTGGTAGCTGTGGCGGTGAAAGGTGGCAACACAGGTGGTCTTGGCGGGAAAGGAAGTAGGAGAGCTGTTAAATGGGCTGTTGAGAATCTGTTGTTAGCTGATGATCATGATCATGATTGTTGTTTGGTTTTGGTTCATGTTATTCCTTATATTACTTCTGTACCTACTCCTTGTATGTACTCTTTCATCATCTTATTACTTGGGGGGGGGGGGGGGGGGGGGGGGGGGGGGGGGGGCGTTTGTTTAAGCTTATATGTGGCTTGTGAGCTTATTTGATTTCGGCTTATATTTCATAAGCCCCAATTTTCCGGCTTATTTTAAGACTTGTATAGGTTTATCATATTGTGATAAACTTATAGAAGCCCACAAGTCTCAAAATAAGCTGGAAAATTGAGGCTTATTAATATAAGCTGAAATCAAATAAGCTCATAAGCCCACATATAAGCTTAAACAAACACCCGCTTAATATATTCATGTTTTTTAAAAGAATTAGAAGGTTTGTTTAAGCTTATATGTGGGCTTATCAGCTTATTTGATTTCGGCTTACATTTCATAAGCCTCAATTTTCCGGCTTATTTTGAGACTTGTATAGGTTTATCATATTGTGATAAACTTATAGAAGCCCACAAGTCTCAAAATAAGCTGGAAAATTGAGGCTTATGAAATATAAGCTGAAATAAAATAAGCTCATAAGCCCACATATAAGCTTAAACAAACACCCGATTATTATATTCATGTTTTTTAAAAGAATTAGAAGGTTTTTAGTTGAGTTTATTTGCAATAATTTGAGTCTTCTGTTAGACGGACGAGGTTTTTCTTGTTCGGGTTACCCGGGATTGCGAGTCTTTGACTTGTACACGGCCTAACCAAAGGTCATATGAGGTTCATTTTATGAAACGTGCAGAAAAGTTGTAACCCAAAAATTAGGGACCATGTGCATTTTAGAAAAATCGGTATATTTTACATAATTTTACACTACACCCTTGGTCCGTTCCCGGGGTATCCCATGACTGTTTACAGCTCTTTAGTGAGGTTTTAAGTTTGAACCCTTGACCTCTTGTGAGGAGGTCAAGTGCCTTACCACTCATAGGTCATTTGGGGATGGTTTGCTAATAGTATACGAGTATATGATTAAGTTAATCATGGTTAGAAATTTGAGTGTTTGTTTAATTGAAATGCAATTATTCAGAATAAAGATGTAGTTTCAGCATCAATTATCAATTTTTGTAGTGTGTGAAACATGAAAGATTCTTATAGTAGTGTTCATTTTGAATTGGCTTTGTTATGGTACTCCTTACCTTGATCCGGAATACCTGATCTTGCCAATTGACGTGTTTCTGAAATAATCCTTCAATATTGAGAAAGTGCTAAGTTTATTAGCAAAGGGAGGAATTTTAATCCTCTTATTTGATGATATTGATACGTTTATAGAAGTATCATTAGACCAAGAATTGTAGAAATTTTGTATTCTGATAGTATCCTTACCCCTTGTAACGACATCTAAACATGAAAAATCTTTCAGAAACAAAATGTTTTAATTTGGGTATGAGTGTATGACATCTAAATTTATATGAAGTTGGCATTTAAATTCATGAGCATTTATCATTTGGCAGCAGGAAAACAAGTCCCCATTACGGAGCTTGATGCCAATGTGGTGGCCATGTATGTAAAAGACTATAAGTCACAAATTGAAGAAGTATTTATACCATTCAAGAAACTCTGCAAAGGCAAAAAGGTACGTTTTTCTTGACATGTAGGAAGTGGAAAGTGAATCTTTAACTTGTACTTAAAATTTTCGCTTTGCAGATAGAAACTTTGGTGGTGGAAGGCGACAACCCGGCATCGGGTCTTGTGAATTATGTATCTGAGACCGGGATCAATAGTTTGGTTCTTGGTTTTTCCTCCTCCAATTTGATAACGAGGTATACTATATGTACTTCGCTTCATCTCATTTTATTCAAGTACGAGTCACATTTGATAAGTATAGACATATAGTTAAGTTCTGACTTCGAATGTTCTTCTTTAGGACATTCTATGGAGCTGGAGTACCGTCGGCTGTTCTGAAACATGCTCCAAGAACCTGCAATATATATGTGGTGTCAAGAAACGGGCTCATCTCTAATTCAGGTGACCACAGTTGACCTGTACCTAACATTACCCACTTTAACCCGAACTGGTTTTGACCCATTTCCTGAGCTGTCCGACCCATCTATTTTGCAACCTCTACTCATTCTGATGATGATAATTACAGACATCAGTTCTTCAAGCTTGGGCTCTTGTGGCATGAGTGGACTATGGTGTGGGCTTGGTTCGTCTAGCAAGTTTAAGATTGAAAGTTCAATGGAGCCATCATCTATGGCAGGCATGAATCGTTTGAATTCTCAAGCATCAAACCATGAGAAGGCTTTTATCAGTTCTAGTACGACTGAGATGAGCAACAGCTCCCGGAGAACCTTGGGTGATGCAAGTTTACAAACCCGAGTACCAACTAGAAGTTCTGTGTCTTCGACATGTTCAGATCAGGTAATTGATAAATGGCTACAGTTTGTATTCAAGTTTATCTGTAATGCTAACATGGGTGGACATTTTGTTGCAGTCAAACTTGCAAACTGAAGTAGAAAAACTAAGACTCGAGTTACGAGATGCTGTCCATATGTACAATCAGGCTTGTGATGAGCTGGTCCATACACAAACCAAGGTCAGGCGTCATTCTTTATTCTTATAGTTTCCATATAGGGGACAAAATGGGTGGGGCTGGCGGGTAGGCTGACAGCGTTATATTGAGTGCTTTTTTGTCCGAAAATTATAAATTTGTATCACTCTTTTGAGGCTGAAATGGATCTTAGATTTTTTTATTTTATTTTTTATTTTATTTTTTTTGCAATTCAAAACCAATTTCAATGAAACATGTTACTATGTACAGGTTCAAATGTTATCTATTGATAACATTGAAGACGCCAAAAGAATTAATTCTGCAGTAGAACGTGAAGAGAAGTTCCGGAAAATTGCTGCTGAAGAGAAAGAGAAGCATTTGGAGACAATCAAAGAAGTTGAAACGGCAAGAAATCTGCTAGCCATAGAGGCTTACGAAAGGGAAATAGCAGAACTAAAAGCCATGCAGGTATCCTCAGAGAAAGAACAGATTGTTGATGCACTTTTTACCAGTGATAATAGGTACAGAAGATACACAATTGATGAGATTGAGGTGGCGACAGAATCCTTCTCTAAATCTAAAGTAGTTGGTGAAGGAGCTTATGGTAAAGTTTACAAATGTATTCTTGATCATACCCCGGTAGCCATCAAAGTTCTTTGGTCAGATACATCTGAAAAGAAACGCGAGTTTCTACGAGAGGTTTCTTCTGCACCTATTCATTTCTAGAGATTGCAATGTAAATCAACTTTTAGTTTGCTAGCTTACATAATTCTATTGATTTTACGCAGGTTGAGGTTCTTAGTCAACTAAGCCATCCACACATGGTGCAGCTTCTTGGAGCATGTCCTGAAAGAGGTTGTCTAATATACGAATACATGGAAAACGGAAGCCTAGAGGAATATGTCTCCAAAAAGAACACTAAATGTTATCTATCTTGGTATACCCGTTTTCGTATAGCTTTTGAAGTGGCTTGTGCACTAGCATTCTTACATAACTCAAAACCCGATCCTATAGTACACCGCGACCTAAAACCTGGAAACATCTTGCTTGACCGAAACTTTGTGAGCAAAATTGGAGATGTTGGAATGGCAAAGCTTATTACCGATGTGGTGCCTGATAATGTAACCGAGTACAAAGACTCGATTCTTGCTGGAACTATGTATTATATAGATCCGGAATACCACAGAACTGGGACCATTAGACCAAAGTCGGATTTATATGCTTTTGGGATTATAGTTTTGCAGTTGTTGACATTACTTCAACCAAAAGCTGCTATATCGAAAGTTGAATCAGCTATTTCTTCTGGTAGTTTATCTGACATATTAGATGACTCGATAAATGATTGGCCATTAGCCGAAGCTGAGGAGTTGGCTAAATTGGCTCTTAAATGTTGTAGTCTCAGATGTCGGGATAGACCCGATCTCGATACAGAAGTACTACCTGTTTTGAAGAAACTTCATGAATTTGGTGATGCAAGTCGGAAGGTCGGGAAAATCAGCAATGATGCTCCTAGTCATTTCTACTGTCCAATCGCTCAGGTATAATCCTATGCTGCATTCTGTCTTTATATTATGTTGGAGTCGTTTAGTCTCGCTTACATTTATATGCGTTTTATTTATGAATTTGTTACTTTAGGAAATCATGGACGATCCTTACATTGCTGCGGATGGTTTTACATACGAGCATAGAGCTATAAAAATATGGATCGAAAGACAAAATGTATCACCAATAACAAAACGTCGGCTACAACACAAGACATTAACACCGAATCACACATTGAGGTCAGCCATACAAGACTGGCGATTACGCTCATCCACCTCAAAGTGACATTCTTCAACGTACAACGGATCCAAAATCAAATTGTTTATATGCCACTGTTTTAGCGTTTCTGCAAATTTGTGTTATTGCATACTATGTTATTAAATTCATTTGTAATTGTGATGCGTTTGTAAGTAGATTCGGAATATCAGTTATTGGATAGAAGGTCGATAAACTTTATTACAAATGTACCAGCATCAGTTTGTATAAGCACATCTTTATATCGGTTTCCTTAACCTAATATGCACATCAGTTTCTGGAAAGTAATAACTTCAGAAACTGCATAAACTCGGTATATCACATCATCATTCAACCTGTGTGAATTCCAATGCGTTTGTATCGGGATCTCTTGTAAAGATGGCTGGTCTTCCGGAGCGGCTAAGGGTGTAAGGAATGCTCGCTTTATCGAGAATAGCTTTTAGCTTTGAGACATCACGAATGGCAATGCAAGTGTGACGATCCCTGCCTCCATGCTCAGGTCGGCCTGTGTAAGGATCGGGATTTGGAAGTTCCATCAAGTGAATCATCTCGGAACCGACCCAGAGCCATGCACCCCTGTATGGGAGCTTATCGTGAGGTCTTGCTTCATTTATCTTAAGACCTGATTATGATGATTAACATTACTCAGATGATGCATACAATTGCACTACAGCAAAGAAAAACGCAACTTACCTAAAAGGTTCTGGTAAAAATCAAGTGACCGCTCAAGGTTCTCGCAAAGTATTCCAACATGGTGAAGATTTACAACTCCAAAATCTGTATGAATCCAACTTTTGTAAATAACATATCAAATGTAAGACGGTCAGGTTAGAAACCAAGGGAAGATTTACCATTCCCGTCATCAATGGCTTCAGATGTAACTGAATCTTTTGCTAAGTCTGCCTCTAATGACGTTTTAGCTTTTGTCAGCACAAAATGCCTGTGGGTGTTTCTGTTTCCAGTTACATTTCGGACAATGTTTTTCCTTGCTGGCGTGTTTACAACAATGGGGCTAATACTAACATGGTTCAACTGAAACCAAACACCAAAAAAAAGCCTATGTAAACGATAGACATTAACAGAACTGAAGACCAGAAAACAACAAAAAGGGTGATCCCAAACTGAAACGTTAGCATCTAGCTGGTCTGTGGTATACAAACGAGACAAGAAATAATCACGTACAGAACTGAACTGATGCCAACATTCAAATCAATACATCATAATAATAATTTTGTATCAATGGTGTGAACTTTTGCCATTGATGATGATACACATTTATCATTATCTAAAAACGCAAGTCATTTCACTAATTCATTACAGAACCTAAACAATATTCATCACAGATACTTAGGGGACAAACAAGTTTCTTAGAAGATAAACCATAGTTAAAAGCATCTAGCCGATTGGATAATTAAGTGGTAGTAGGTGTTTGGTATGAAACCACCAACAAGGTGGCCTAATGGTTAGGCACGATGATGTCCTCACAAGAGATCTCAGGTTCAAACCTCACTAGGGTCAGAAACGGTCACAAAGACACCCGGGTTATGCCGAGTACATATGAGACTTGCCCACCCAAGGTAACCTCAACAAAAAAACCTCATCCGTTTACCCGTTTTACGTGTTTGGCATGAACTTACTAGTTGTCATACATTCCAATTCATGACTCATGAGTCCCTAAACAATTTGCACCTAATCTAGTTACACACATATATAAAAGTATCAGTTGACTTTCATATCAGATTCTTAAATTTACTAAGTGTCCCATACATCATAAGTTCTAAACTCGCAACGGCTTATAACCAACATCCTATAAATAAACAATCAATACAAACATATACAAATCCAGTACACATGACTAAAAACATATTTACAAGGTTAGCAGACTGGTTACTTAGTGTCCCATATCAGATTCTTAAATTTACTTAGTGTCCCATACATCATAAGTTCAAAACTCGCAATGGCTTATAACCAACATCCTATAAACAATCACTACAAACATATACAAATCCAGTACACATGACTAAAAACATATTTACAAGGTTAGCAGACAGGTTACATAAGCAAAGTAAGTGTATCTAAGTGAGAAGGAACCTTGATGAAGTTGTTGTGAGGTAGAAGAAGAGTACTTGAAGATGAAGGAAGGATATTGACTCCTGCCATGGTGGTTGTTAATGAGCTTCAACTAGTTTTGTTAAGTGGTTATGTGTGTGTTCAGTTCAGTTCAGAGATTGAGCACCACTTGTTTCTGTTAAGGGCAAATCTGTAGTTTTTTTTTAAGTTCAAGGGTAGTTTTCTTATGTTGTCAAAACAAATGGTACCATGTGCTAGGGTGAGCAAATGGACCGAGAATCGAACCGAACCAAAACCGACTCAACGGGAACCGAATTTTAGAATCATGATCCGGTTCTTGTTTCTTCAATATTGTAAATTTCGGTTCTCGGTAAGGTTCGATTCGGAACCACAGGTATCGGTTCCGAAACCGAAGAACCGCCCGACTTTCATATCTGTATAAAATATTTATGGGACGTTTAGTTTTTTAAGTTCACATTTACATCTTTACTCCCCGTGCTAAACTTCATCGCCCAACTTGACCACGATTTCTTGTTTCAAGGATTGATTGTTTGCTTTTTTATGTATGATCTACATCGTCTTTTTCAGGATTTTGCTGCCCATTTATAAATACTAATGATGTAGCTTGGATATTATGCTATATACTTTAATCGTTCAATACTCTTTATGGTTTAGACGCAAATAAGTGAAACACAAAAAGATTGACTTTTTGGGTGTTTTTTTTTAAAATTGGGGTCAAATCGGGTAGGACCGAAATACCTCGAACCGGACCCGAGAGCCGAACCAGAACCCAAACATGCTTTTCGATCAGGTTTTCGGTTCCTAAAATACACATTTTTCGGTTCCTTGTGGTTCCGGAACCCTTACTAGGTAGTTTAGAATAATGACCACATGAGAAATTCTTAGCGTGAAAAATGTATATAATCGCGTCAATAAATAGTAACGAGTGATTCACAATTGACATTTTAGTGTGAATTCGTTAAAGTTTGTAACCTGATTAAAACTTAGATAATTCTATGACACTTTTGTAAATAATATAAATATAATGTTATATTTCAAAACTTTGAATCACCAATATACTTCTAATCAAGTGATTTCTCATATTTCTCAGGCTATGTTTAGCGCAAAGTTTTTTGGAGCTTTTTGGGGTAATGAGCGGTGAACAATGAGCTTTTTGAATTTTAGTGTTCGTTTGGCATGAGAGATGTTAGCTTTACTATTTTTTTAAAAAGCTCATTTTTTCAATGCTTACTGATGAAGCTGTGAGCGGTGATGAATGAGATGTGTCTACTGCTCACAACTCAGTGATACTACTCACTGATACTGTTTACAGCTACTTTTGCTAAATATAACCGCAATCTATCACCTACAACTATTTTACACAATTATAAAGACGGGGCATAAAGCTACAATAATCTCTCTCTCATCATAAAATTACTCAATCTCTTTCTGTCATTTTTTTTCATTTCCTTTTCTCACTTTTTATCCTAGCTAGTAAAAATGTGAATAACTAATAAAGGAACTTTATTTTGTACTCATGGTAGACCAACTCAGCTTTTTAGTTACAATACTTATCTTGTTCAATAGGCACTTGACTTTACTTTCCAAATTTCCATAGCTCCATGTGATTTATGAACAAATAATGATCAAATAGTTAAGTAGCATGTGCCCAAATTTATTTAAAAAATAATAATAACACAGTAATCATCACTATTGAGATAAAATCAAATCCACATTTAATTATCATGGTTGTTAGACATTACGTACTCAATTCTAGAAGAAAATAGTACAACAAAACTAATTACCAAATCCTCGATCTCCTTGTTATTTTCATGCAAAGTTCGACTAATTTGCTTGCATAAGCATAACCTTCTTTAGTAAAAACAATGTTTTGAAAACCGGGTTCAAAATCGACTCGGTCGAGTCACCGGGTACCGGGTCAACCTGGTTTTCAATTTATTATTATTTTTTTTTCAACCGGTTCGACCGCCGGGTCAAGTCGAGTTTTTATTAAAAAAACTGAAAAAAGGAAACCCGGTCGGGTTTCAAGAACCGGGTTGACCCGGGTCACTCAAAACCCGGCGGGTCTAACCGGTTAACCCGGTTTTAGAAACCCGGGTTGTTTTGACCTGTTTTTTTTTGTCGGAACCGGTCGAACTGGTTAACCCGGCAGGGTCGACCTGTGTTCACATAAAACTTATTTTGAGACGGATCAAATACTATGCTAAACTCGGATCTATGTTCACATAAAAGCTGAATGATTGATACTTGCAAAAAAAAAAAAAAAAAAAAAAAAAAAAAAAAAAAAAAAAAAACGAGAAATGATATTTTCTACTTATTTTGTTTATCGTTTATGCGTCGTCTATTAACTTATAGAAATAACTCACTTTCTTATTGATCTTTAGATAACTGATATTAAGAGCAGAACCAGAGCTAAAAGTAACTGTGCGTAATTTGTTTTCAACTTCAGTATTAAGAAAAAAAATTGACAAAAAAATACGATTTTCAAACTAAGTTAACTTCTACTAGTGTACTAAATAAGCAATAACTAAAAACATAATGCATCATGACCGAATGATGTTTTTACAAAACTTAGTATGAGTTTGATAGTAGTGGTGGGCCTCTCGTCTATGATAGAGTCATTCCTCCCCTCTTGAACTCCTATGGAGTATGGATAATATCTATGTTTCATTTTCATGTAATGTTGGCCCCTCATCTTAATCAAACACTTAAAATCATTATCACTATGATTTTCTCATTCCCATAAAAGGATAACAAACGCACCTATTACAAAACAATATTCTATCAAAGCCTCGTAACACCGCAGAACCTCTAATTTCGTCCTTACTTACATGTGAGGTAATGATGTATTATTTCTCTAGATAGATACTCATATATGTAGAATCTATACTATAAAAAGTGAATAATTATCATTAGTAGAACTGTAGCAGTGGACTAATGTTTTTATATGATTACTTTAATTTTGTCTTTTAATGAAGCTTCCTGAAGATAACAAAAAACCTTCTTTTTCATAAACGTGATCCTAACCGCGTATACGCTATCCACGTTTAATAATGCCAGAAAATTAAAACATCACTTTTCACCCTCTATCTATGGTCTAATTACATTTCAACCCCTTAAGTATCATATAGTTCAATTTCACCCCTACATGACAATGATATGTTTTCATTGATTTTTGAGAACCACAAAAAAATGATAATGCCAAATATGAGTGTAGAATGTGGATGCTTAGGTAACAACTAACAAGCATTTATTTGGTTTATGTGAAAGATACATGTCTCTTTAAATGATGTAAAACGATGTCGAAAGAGACTACGAAAAGGTTTCAAATAGTTCGTTTGTTAGTTATGAATTTTTTCGTCAAACTAGGTTTGAACAAGATGATTGTACACATTGACTTTTTTTTATTCAAGAAAAACTGAGTCAACAAAGTTAGCAAAGTCACATCAGCAAGAAAAAATACGTGTAAACTGTGACACATCAAATTCACGCTCCAAACACACTCCCGGGTGTAAACCTACTCTTGATAACACAGATCTTCAAAAAAAAATAACAAAACCAAAAATTTAAGAATAGGCACAAAATCATAACCAAAAATCTTGAGAATAGGCACAGATCTTCATCAAATTCACACTCCAAACACATACCCCAATCTGTGTTTCTTCAAAAATCATAACCAAACCTAATTAACCTAATCTTTTATACAATCAATATCTGCTGAATCAAAATCCACACATATAAAGAGCACAAAATGATCGAAGATATCTGCTTCACGTCATTATCAGCAAAATCATATTGGAAATTTAACTAGAAAAATTGAGAGAAATGAAAGGAAATGATATAAAACTGACAATTTATTGTGTTTTTTAGTTTTTCTTAAATAGAAAGGAAATGACACACAAAAGAAATGATAGAAAAATTCTTAGCATTTTCACCAAAAATTTTTCTTCCAAATATGAGCAGATTTGAAATGAAACAAAACTACACCCAGGCTATTGAGTATATAACAATGTTGCAAAACAAGGCCTACAAGGCCGATTAATCGGCGATTACAAGCTACAAGGCTCTGGAACTTGGTGAGTTTTACAAGGTAATCGGCCGATTAATCGGCGATTACAATGTTTTGGGCCGATTAATCGGCTAAAAAACGCTACAAGGCCTCCGACCGCCTCAGTACCGATTCACGATTTTTGCAACATTGGTATATAATGACCAATATAACCCCCCAATAATTATACGTCTTACTCATATTCGACTTTGTGATTAAAAGAAAAAGAAAAAACACATGCTTAAAAGGGTATAAATATAATTATGTCTCTTTTTTTCCAACTCGAGAAGACATTATTATTTATCTTCCTTTCATTTTATTTCACCTCGTGAACATGATAAAAAAAATAACTTTATTTACTTTTCATTTCTTTTATTTTCTCTTCTTTACCCATTTTTTCTAAGTCCATCTAAATAAACTAGATAACGTAACGTTATGGTTAGTTAAAGGACATAACATGTCATTTTTTTTTCTTTTCTTTTTTCTTTTTTTTTTTTTTTTTTTTGAATAGGTTATTGATACCCTTAAAATGATTGTAATACCCACCTTTTTTTTTGAATAGGTTATTGATACCCTTAAAATGATTGTAATACCTACCTTTTTTTTTTAAATATAAAACGATGGAACAAAAAGTACATAACAAAAAATATAAAGTTTGACACAAAAAAATGCTAAAAACTAAAAAAAAAAAAAAAAAAAAAAAAAAAAAAAAAAAAAAAAAGTCTTATATTGTTAATAGTATGAGTGAAAAGTGGTTTAGGGAGGGTAAAATGTGGCTAGGAAGAATGCATACTTGCATAAGGTGCGTTTAGTGGAAAGAAAATACCTTTATTTTCTATAAAATATTTTGTAAAAAGCAAGAAAAATATTTTTTTCGTATGTCTTTTTAAAAACAGTCTTTCAACCTTTTGGGTTTTTCCTAAGTTAACTGCATTCAGTTCTTGTGCTTGACTGCTTTCTAAAACAAAACAAGAAAATGACAAAAAAAAAAAAACATAAAGGGCCGAAATAACAATAAAGTTATTCTTTAAGGTTCAAACATGTAAAGCTTTCACTAAAAACAATCGGCTTCCTGAATCCTGCCAAAACAGCAGCATTAAATAGAACAAAAACAAAAAAACTCGTTTAAGAATCTTCCTCGATCACTCCCTCCACTCGTTCACACGCTTCTTCACGCTCTTACATCACAACTACTAGATCAACAATATGTATATATATCATTCTTAAGACCATTTCATCTCAAATCAACACTTTCACATACAAAAAAAGTTTCAAGTTCTTAGCTTCCTTGTTCACATATTCATTTTCACACTTGTCACATTTCTTATATATCTATAAACAATCCAAATTATGGAAGTCACTTCAATCCCATTCCAAAACCAAGAAGAGTATTCTTACTTTTATAGTTTTTTTCAAGAACTTGACAATAGTACTACTACTATTAGTACTGAAAATTCAACTAAGCGCAGGAAAACGGATGGGCCAATGGATGATGAAAATGACCCATTTAAGGAACTTTTGAATACTATTAGTTTTCAAGAGGCTCCTAGTTTGGATATTGGTGAGTTTGAGTTTAAGGTGCCTAGTTCGAGCTTTAGTGAGGATAGGGAGAGGGTTCGGAAGAGTCCGTTGAGTGCGAATGAGGAGAGTTCGAGTTCGAGTTTGAGCCAAGGTGGTGGATCAAGGAGGTTGTGGGTCAAGGAAAGGTCTAAAGGGTGGTGGGAGTATTACAATAGTGAGGAATGTCCGAATGATGAGTTTAAGAAAGCTTTTAGGATGAGTAAAGGGACTTTTAATATGATTTGTGAGGAATTGGATGCGGCTGTTACTAAAAAAGATACTATGCTTCGTATGGCGATACCAGTTCGTCAACGGGTCGCTGTCTGCCTGTACAGGCTGGCAACTGGCGACCCGTTGAGAACTGTGTCAGGGTTATTTGGGTTAGGTATTTCCACTTGTCATAAACTAGTACTCGAAGTTTGTGCTGCGATAAAGAATGTTTTGATGCCTAAGTTTCTACAATGGCCCAATGACGAGCGTCTCGGGCAGATTAAGAGCGAATTTGGGTCGATTTCGGGCATACCTGATGTAGCTGGGGCAATATACACTACTCATGTATCTATTATCGCACCAAAAGTCAGCCCAGCTGCATATTACAACAAGAAACACACCGAACGAAACCAAAAACCATCATACTCGACTACAGTCCAAGGCGTGGTAGACCCACGAGGCGTTTTTACCGATATATGCATCGGCTACCCTGGCGCGATGACTAATGATCAAATTTTGGAAAAGTCAGTTTTTTCACAAAGGTTCAACATGGGTCATTCTAAAAATGTACGGGTAGTGGGTAACTCCAGCTACCCACTACTCGACTGGCTTCTGGTGCCGTACACGCACCAGAACCACACATGGAGTCAACACTCATTTAATGAGAAAATTGGTGATGTGCAACAAATAGCCAAAGATGCTTTTATGAGACTAAAAGGCAGATGGGCATGTTTACAAAAAAGGACAGAAGTCAAGCTACAAGATCTGCCTGTTGTCTTAGGAGCATGTTGTGTTTTGCACAACATATGTGAGCTCAACAATGAGACAATGGATGAGTCATTGATCTTTGACTTGTTTGATGATGAGATTGTGGTTGGGGAAAAAGCTAAGGGTAAATCAGTAAATGCAGTGCAAGTTAGAGATAGTATTGCTCATAATTTACTGCATCATAGTCATTGAGGATGCAAAGGCAATAGTAACTTTTTGTTTAAAAACATATGATTGTTTATTTTTTGCTCCCATGGAGTTAGCAAGAATAATTTGAAGCTTAATTGAATATTACACTTTGTAATTTTTAGTACTTGTAATAAAGTATTGGTTTTTGATTCAACATTATTAAGTCATTATCTTGTGCTTATTGCCTCAATTGTTGGTTAAATATCTTTGAACTTTTATAGCGCGTCGAGTGTCTTTGAATTGAGCCTGTCGTATCTTTCTCAACCCTAGACGACAAGACTGTAACATAACTACAGCCAGGGATGGACTTATGATTTTTCGTCGGTGTTGCATACAATTTTCTTTATCATAAAAAATAAAATTTTCACCATAAATAACTTTTAGACTAATTTGAAGTAACAAACATATTTTTGGGTGTTGCACAAATTAAAAAGGTGACACTTTTCGAAAAAATTACACTTAGTAGCCTAAAATTGGGTGTGACCCGTGCCACACCCGTCTCCTAGGTCCGTCTCTGACAACAGCAACATGCACCAGAAATATCATGAAACTAGCTTTCATGTTTGGTCCCAATCATGGTCCCGGTCTACAGAAAATAACGTGTTATCTTTTCTTTGACACAAAGAACACTTTTTAGCCTGTCGACATAAAAACTGTAATAGTCAATTACAGTCAAACTATTTTTTTCATCTAGCAAACCAGCTAATAAAATTTGTTACTCTGTTGACTACTTGACCAAATATTTTTTTATCTTCAAGTACATAGAAAACAAATAGGATAATAATCTGAATTATAGGTTGCAATAAAATAGTATTTATGTTTTCTTGAACATCCTGGAAAGAGTTTATTCTCAAGTTTTTTTAATGAAAACGAGTAGGAGTTATATATTCGACCCCACATATTCAAATATTCAATGGTTTGTGATCAATTTACTCGTATTTATCACGTGTGAAGTTGACCAAAAGTATGGTTGGTCAATATTGACTAAAAGATAAATATGACCTTCCACGTAAGTACTTTTATCCTGACATCAGCAAAATGGAAAGCTGTGACGTGGATGGTATGTTTTTGACATCAGCAAAGAAACTATGTCTTCTTCTTTTTTTCTTTTCTTTCTTTCTTTATTTATTTATTTATTATTAATACGGAGTATTTTTTTATTATCATTCTATTAGAAACTAATATGATTTATAAAAAATTAGTGGAAAGCCGAAATACGAAGACTGTGTTTCTTTTTTCCTTTTGAATTAAGAAGTTTATAAATGTGGTGGGTCCCCCTTCTCTTTGTGTCACTTTATGGGGATGAGTGGTATTTCACTTTCTAAGCACATAGACCATCAAAGAGAATTGGTAGACTTAAATAAAAAAAAAATAATGATATTATATACCCAATTGATCATTAAGAGGCATTAAGAAAAAAAGTAAACGCACCCTAACTCGGCTCTCACTCTTTTACCTATAGAAAAGATAATCCTACTAAAAATAAATACTGCAGCACGTGCTCCAATGTCTTGGAACTTCACATTTCTAGTTTATGAGTTTTTTTATTAAGAAATAAACAAGGACGTATATACAAAAGCGTGTTTTTTTTTAATTATATATTTTGAGAAGCAAGGATGTATAAACAAGAATGGCACAAACAAAGAAAAGACCACAACAATACATTAAAATATAATAATAATAATAAAATAAAAACTCGCTGACATGTTAGCGGGTGATTGGTGTATAGTAATTATACACCAATCACTTGCTGAAAAGTCAGTGAGTGGATTATAATTTATTTTTTTAATTTCTTTATGTGGGTCTAGCATAACTCTAAGATAAAAGCTTAGACCATTTAAAATATTTTATTATGGAGGCTGAATTATCAATTTCTAATTTCAAGAGGTCAAATTGTCAAATTAAATTTGTTGACACTACTTCTCTAAACAAATTTACATTGAAGATAAAACAAATTTGGAGAGGTCGGGGCCCACCCTTGCCCAAAAGCTTCGTCCCGCACAATCTTCAAAAATCTTTAAATTTCAAAGATAATATAACATCTTTTATATATATTCATCTCAACATAATCCTTCAAATATGAAAAAAAAAATGCATTTTAAAGAGTATAGTTAGAAATACTTTAGAAATGCCTGATGCTTTAATAAAGAAAAACCAACAAAATCGAATGCCTATAGCTACAAATATGAAGCTAAGTGAAAGTGTCGATTGGACCAAAAATCCATCTTCCCCAATCTAAGTATTTTTTATTTTTTATCGATTAAAATCCAACGTAAAGATAATTGTTAGATTTGTGGAAAGATATCCTCAATCAATAAAGTGTATTCCTCAACGATAAGCACATGAACTACATGATGTCTTCATTTCCATATACTACAGACTTCACATAAAAGACATCTTGAATCGTTTTGTTAAAAAAAAATTTATCCGACTTGGTCGAAGTATTAAACATAGCTCCTTAAATTTGTTGGGGAGAGGATATGCTCACCAATTGCAACACTTTGCCCATAGACAATGGACAATATCATATTCGAATAGGGTATGATATCTGGCGTCGTTAATGCATAACGGCATGTGATAGAGGGAAATTGACTCTTTTCAAAACAAAATTTGGAAATGTTGGCATGCGGTTGTTAGCAGCCTCCGGTTTCAAATGTTACTCTTTTATTAAAAAAAAAAAAAAAAAAAAAAAAAAAAAAAAAAAAAAAAAAAATCCAACAGTACTTATGGTTCATAGCACATAGCCCGAAAAGCTTTTCGTCAGTAAGCTCGGTAAGCCTTTGCACTATGAAGAGCCCTTTATAGGCGAGTGTCCATTTTCTAGCTTATGAGTATATTGAATTGAGCTAAGAAGTTATGATCTCAAGTTAATAAATTCATACGAGTAATTCAAATACTTTAGTCCACATTTCAACGAAAAATATTAAAACTTTCACCATCGAGTGAGATATTGAAGGCAATAAACTTTGAAAAAAAAAAAAAAAAAAAAAAAAAGTTTTGTGATATAATGTAATATCCGTCACACTCAAACCACAATATACTCTATTTTGCTCGTAGAATCACGACTTTAATTTTGTATTGTCTAAATACTTCCTGGCAGGTCACGCATCTTGTACTACTTTCATACGAGCATACTTAATTGCAGAGTTTCTATGGGCTTTGCTCGTAGTAGTCCACAAAACACGATGGTGTAAGGGACGGGATTGCTTATGAATCAACAATCACTCTAGTCCATGCCCGATGAAGGTTTAACCTAGGGTGTTGCATATAAATCATAACTCCCAACGTTTCACAAATATTGTTCACAAAAATGTTTCATTTATTTTACGTGCAACTAACAAGTTTTTCTTGTTATATCAAGAAGAAAAAAAAAAAAAAAAAAAAATCCATTTCACCCTTTTATTGTAAGCAATTTTTTGTTTTATTTTTTATTATTAGTTTTTTAAATTTATATGTGAAATACTCTTATATTTGGGTTGACCAATAAAATATGAAATAAATTTCAAAACCATTTAAAAAGATAATCTTAATTAAATTCCATTTTATAAAATAAAAATGTAAAATTTCAGTTCTTATAATTTATATATTAAAACAAGATAATCTTAATTAAGTTCCATTTTGTAAAATAAAAATGTAAAATTTCAGTTCTTATAATTTATATATTAAAACATACTCTGATTAGACATTAAAATCCTAGAAGAAAAAACAACTTATTATTATTATTATTATTATTATTATTATAAAACATTACTTCATTAGAAAACAATAGGATTTACAAGAAATTAGTGGGGAGCCGAGAAACAAGCTGGGCCCCCACTCCTCTAGCTATAGCAAAGCTAATTCTACTATAAATATGATCAACGGCACATGCTCTAATGTCCTGAGTCAACGGGAATATACGGACACGTTTTATTATTATTATTATTATTATTATTATTATTATTATTATTATTATTATTATTATTATTATTATTATTATTATAAATTCACAAGATTTATAAAAAAAAAATAGTGGGAAGCCAAAAATCAAGATACTATATGGGCCCTACTCTTCTAGCTATAGCTGCAGCAAAGTTAATCCTACTAAATATAGGAGTAGCAATACATGCCCCAAAACACTTCAATGAATGTGATATAGTAAAATGCAGCGACATATGATAAGTTAATCATCTTCCTCTTTATTGTATAAGAAAAGATATTCGAAAAATTAATACTCTATAATCCACGGTCATACATTATAACATTGGTTTAAAACTAGTTAACTAATAAGAAAAAAAGACGATAACATCAAATAATGTTTGATGCATGTATTGAAGGTGTGTTTCGCGCTTAGTGGTTTGGAGTATTTAGTATTTAGTATTTAGAGTAAAAAGCTTGTTTTGTAAGAACCGTTTAGCGTTTGCAAAATTTTTAAACGTTATTTTTCTAACGCTACTAAAATGAGTATTCAAATTATAATAATAATATATTTTATTTTACACATTACTCCATTTGTCACATATTAAATGTTCTGTTTGACTTTTTAAAGTTATTTTTTTCAACTTTGACCGTAACTATTTTATTTTGTGTTATATAATAGTTGATGCAAAATATATAAATTGAGTGAGTTTTAAATGTATTTTCTTTAGTATAATTTTCATCAAGTATTGTATAAAACAAACAAAAATATTTGTAGTTAAAGTTAAAAAACAAAGACTGCAAGATTCAAAACAAGATATTTAATATGAGACGAAGAGAGTATAATTTTGGGTACAACTACGTTACAATTATAAATCAAATAAATACATGTAATAATTAATAGCAGGGTACCCGTGCGTTGCAGCGGTGGGTACCTTGAAATTAAATTTTCCTGTGAGTCATTTATTTTAGTTTGTTATATTCTTTTTGAAATTAAATTTACGGATATCAAGAATTTCGTTTAACCCGTGCTCGTTCGGGCTCGACCCCGTTTGGCCCGCAACCGTTCGGGCTCAAGCCCATTTGGTCCGTTGGCCGTTCGGGCTTGAATATTTGTATAATGTGCTTTATTATTTGTATTAGTGACATTAAATGTAGGAATTGTATTTAATTTGGTTGTACAATATGCTTGATGATTTGTATTTCTTATGTAAAGGGTGTAATTGTATTTATTGAGCAGTTAATTAATTGACTGCATTAAATAGAATTAATGTGGTGTTTCGATTTTTAATATGTGCATTAAAGTGGTGTATACTATGCTTCTTGTCTTGTAAGTCTGAAAATTATGTGCATTAAAGTGATGTACACTATGCTTCTTTTCTTGTAAGTCTTAAAAATTTACAAGCATTGAAAACTATACTTGTAACAACCTAGACTTTTTAAAGACACTTAAATTTCTAGTCTTTTAATTATATGTGTAATGCATCTTTCATATTAAAGAAATGTTTTTGGTCTTATACATTTTAAGACTTCTAAATATAGACGTCCTAAATACATTATAAGGTAGTATAGATCGCTTACATTTACTACTTACAAACCAATATAATTGCTATTTTCGCATAGTATAATCATAAAATACCGTTAGAGGTGATCATGTATCAAGACAACAAATGTTTCTTGCAAAACTTAGAAGATCAGTAAATGCTTTTATCAATTTAAAACACATAGTATTAAATACGAGCACAATTCTTACTGACATATCATTAATAGATGTTTTGCTTTTACCAATTATAATGATCATATTTGATTTTATTATGCGACACATTGATGTTACATATATATTTTTTCTAGATAATTTATAATCTTATTTAGCAATATAATAGCTATCAGCCTATCATGTTAGAAAAAGAGAAAATAAATGTATCCTTGTAAACTCTATAATTGAACAACCAACAAGTTTTAAAGATTGATAAAATTCAATAAAATGATGATGATTTGTGCATGGTAAACTTATAATTAGAGATTGATAATTGACTAGAAGAATTAAAATGTTAAAATTTAAGTATTATTACAATAAAACCGTATAAGCAACTAGGGACGGAGCTAGGGGTTTCGCGGGTGCTCGAGCACCCTATTGATTTTTTCAATGTAGTGTTTATTAAAAAAAAAAAAATCGATTTTTTCTAAAATCATCTTAGATGATCCTTGGTTAATTTTTTTTTTTTTTTTTTTTTTTTTTTTTTTTTACGAGATCATATTTAGTCCTAATTCCGTCCCTGTAAGCAATAACAAACTTAATTTTTCTTAATTTCATACAAGCATTAAATTATTCCAAACTATTTTCAAACAAACAAAACTAATAACAAACAAATAATTTATAAAAGGAAAACCATTTAGTTTCATTTCTTAAAAGATAAAACCATCATAAATACATAACAAATACAAAATACCAATAAAGAACAAAATCTCATACATTAATACCATATAAATTTATTACCTATTCAAAAAAACAAAATTCTATCTCTAACTTAAATGTATTCAACAATATTCATCTTTTAGGAAAAAAAACATTATTACAGTACATTAAAGACCTTTGAAATAAATTAAAAAAAAAAGTCAAAACAAAAAAAAGAAGTAAAAGACCATTGACTTCAATACAAATTTACCATTTTACCCTTATGATATTATTCTTTCATTTCTTTGTAGCCTTTGTACCCCATTAATGCAACATAAACCAAGGGTAAAAAAGTAAATTCACCCTTAAAAAAAAAAAAACCAAACAGAAGTAAGTACTTGCTGATCGAACCTTCGAACTGAAGAACACAAACACAACACATCCTATGATTATTATTATTATTAATGTTTTTTTTTTAAAGAATTTAAGAATCTTCCTTAAAAATAGGGGATTAAAATCCTTAAATTCCCACAAATATATATAAATATCCAACCTTAAATACCCAAAAAAAAAAAACAATATTTTTATAATACCCTTTTTAAAGTTTCAATTTTTATGCAAGATTCTTGTTCTTGTTCTTGATTACTGCTAAAGGTATGATTTTTAGCTCTTTTTTTGCTGTATTGATATTGGGTTTTGTATGATTATTTATAAAGTTTGGATTTTTTTATTTTATTTTTGAAAATTTGTGTTTTTTTTATTGCATTGATTGGTGTTTTAGGGTTTGAATGAGTGTATGATTGTGTATATATGTTTAATTATTTGCATGTGTTTGATCTGTTTTTAATGAAGTATAATTGTGATCATAAGGTGTATGTATGTATGTATGTATGTTAGTTAAGTTATTAGTCATTTTTTGAATTTTTTTTAATTTTTTTATTTGATTGGTTGATTATGTTTTTTTAATGGATTTTTAAGTTTTAGGGTTGTTTAGATTGGAATTTATGTTGGAAATGTGAAGTTTTTTTAATGTTGGATTGATTTCGAGTGATTTCGAGTGAGATTAAGTGTAATGTATTTGGAAAGACTGCGGTTGTAATTCTGGAAAGATTGAACTTGTGAATGTGATTACATTTCGTGTTGTTAGTGTTTTAATGAGCGAAAAACGATCTATGATCTTGTGTTGACTATTTATTGACCGCCGCTTTTCCAGGATTCTTGGTGTGGTTTTGTATCATTATTAGTACTTGTTGGTGTTCCAAGATTCTTGGTGTGTTTTGTATCATTATTAGTACTTTTTGTGCTTACATCACGCGCTGTGTATTTATCATGTGACTGTATGCCGAATATATGAAAAGGCGGATTTTGAGTCAAAGAGTCTGCTTAGAATCTTAGATACAGATGTGTAATGGAATCTGAGGCTTATGCTTAATAATTGCGTATTTTTTCGTTTTTAGGTTGATTATGCAGTCATGTGATGTATAAAGTGATTGGTCTTCTAGCGTTTGAATGAGTGTATGATTGTATATAGATATTTGATTATTTGCACGTGTTTGATCTGTTTGTTATGAAGTAAAATTGTGATCATAAGGTGTACATGTGTTAGTTAAGTCATTAGTCATTTTTTGAATTTTTTTATTTGATTGGCTGATTATTATTATTATTATTTTAATGAATTTTTAAGTTTTAGGGTTGTTTGGATTGGAATTTATGTTGGAATTTTGAAGTTTTTTTTAATGTTGGATTGATTTCGAGTGAGCTTAAGTGTAATGTATTTGGAAAGACTGCGGTTGTTGTATTGGTTAAGGTTGTAATTCTGGAAAGATTGGACTTGTGAATGTTATTACAGTGCGTGTTGTTAGTGTTTTAATGAGCGAAAAGCGATCTATGACCTTGTGTTGACTATTTATTGACCGCCGTTATTCCAGGATTCTTGGTGTGGTTTTTGTCATTACTACTTGTTATGCTTACATCACGCGCTGTGTTTTTGTGTTCCAAGATTCTTGGTGTGTTTTGTATCATTATTAGTACTTGTTGTGCTTACATCAGGTGCTGTGTATTTATTATGTGTCTGTATGCTGAATGTATGAATAGGTGGACTTTGAATCAAAGAGTCTGCTTAGATACGGATGTGTAATTGAATCTGAGGCTTATGCTTAATAACTGCGTATTTTGTCGTTTTTAGGTTGATTACGCAGTCATGTGATGTATAAACTTATGCAATGACGTCAACTAGTAATAAATTGGATATGTCATCAAGTAGCCCAAAAAAGCCGTTGTACGCTAATGGAAATGGGCAGCGTGGGTCCCATGTAGCTGGTTCAATGAACAGATCAGCCAGTTTTCGTAACAAGACGGAAAATCCCACCTTATCATCTCTTCCAAGCATGTCACGAAACACTTCAAGTCCAAAACAAGGAGACGTAAGCAATTTTTTACAGTGCTTGCGGGTTGACCCTAAGGCAATGGCTTCTGAATATAAGTTCAATCGTCATGGGGACTTTAAAAAACTTGCAAATGATGCACTCAATTCACCCGATGCTTCACCTGATGATCTTAAAAAATTAAAAGCCGCTCTTCGTGAATCCGCCACTAAGGGCAGGTAATTTTTTTTTTTTTTTTTTTTTTTTTTTTTTTTTTTTTTTTTTTTTTTTTTTTTTTTTTTTTTGGGATTACGGATGTATTTGGTTTACTAATTTGTGTTCTTTATCAGGGAACGTGTGAAGATTTTTAGTGAGAGCTTGTCTGCTATCGACAAGTGTTTTCCAAATGTTCCAACAAAAAAAAGATCACGCCCAAATGGTTCATCTGGTGTCCCTAGGATGGGTCCCCCTAATGATATCGACGTTGATCAGCAGAAATCTGAAGAAAGAGGGATAAATACCGCACCTAACAAACGGACCAGAACATCAATGGTAGATGTGCGTCCAAACACTCCTGGTAGATCAAGTGTGAGTGTAGAGAAGGATAGAGAAGCGTTAAGGGGCCCCACTAGTAATGGTGTTCAAGGTGAGGACCGAGCATCACCTATTGTAGCTGATGGTTGGGAAAAGGCGAAAATGAAGAAGAAGCGTTCTGTAATAAAAACGGATGCTGCTTCGAGTCCAAGCTCGGTATCGTCAAAATCTAATGATGGATACCGGGAACCTAAACAAGGAATATATCCTAGGAATCTTCCTGATTCTAGGTCAAGGCCAACTGATACCTTCGGATCCAAGTACTAACTCTCTTTCCTATAATCGAGTGTTTTAGTATGCGTTTGAAACTAATTACAAAAAGCTTGCATGACGACATAGTGTTTAGACTTTAGAGTTTGGATATGTTTTGCACTTTTGCTGTTTAAGAAAATTAATGCGTAAAAATACCCAAAAAAGACCCCTGTTCATGTCGTAATAATAAGATAAAACAGTTCCAACACGAATATGAAATACCAGAAGTATCTTCTTGACAAATTTCACTTATCTTGATATAGGCCCGGAGCTGCTAGCATCAGTGCACATTCTTCCACCCCGAAGCCCGAGCAGGAGAGTAAAAATATCAGAGCGGTTAATAAGTACGAAACTTGTTTAGGCAGTTCAGCTTTTGCTTTAGTTCAAATATGATTGTAATTTATAATAAATTATATTGTGTTATTAGGATTGGTGTTCGAGAAGAATGCACTGCGGGTGGTCCTACTAATGCAAAACTTGATGCACCTGCTCGAGGTCCAAGATCAGGATCAATGGTTGTGCCTAGATTTTCCACAGTATCACAACGGGCAACCGCTTCTAATGATCGGGAGTTGCCTAATACTGCAAGTAAGAATGGTGGACCTGTTGGTCCCACCAACCGTAAACGTACACTGCCAGCAAGATCTCCATCTCCTCCAGTAACACAATGGGCTGATCGAAGACCCCAAAAGATATCACGTACTGCAAGAAGAACCAACATTGTCCCGGTTGTACCTAGTAATGATGATATTCCATCTTTGGATTCCGGCACTGAAAATGGTTCGGAGCTTGCAAGACGAGTCCCGGTAAATAGTCCGTCATCTACATCATCGGAAATCAAGGAGTCGAGTGCTACTAAAGTTGGACAAAATGTTCAAAAGGTGTCAAATTTAGTCGTCCCGACAAGAAAGAAGAAGATGGTGAATGGAAACGACCGTAAAACGGGACGGGGTGTTGCCGCCACTCGGTTTTCTGCACCTGTGGGAATTCCAAAACAGCTTAGCCCCGCTAAACTATCTTTTGACAAGCCTAAAAGGTTTTACCTTTCTAACTTTTTACATATGATTTTTTTTTTTTAACCAGACTGTAACTGTTCTTGATACTTATTTTTCGTGTTGTGTTCACAGCAAACCAGCTCGACCGCCTAGGAGACTCTCAGATCGCAAAGCTAATTCACGCCAAAAACCTACTAGTGTTGGTATGGCTTACTGTCTCATATCAAGATTTCTTATGACATAAATTTTGTATCTTTGGTTGTTTCAGGTATATAATTTTTTGACTAATGTTTGCAGGTCATGCTGCATACAGCTCATTCTGGAGTCAAATCGAACCCCTTTTTAGTTTCCCATCCGATACCGACATATCCTATCTGAAGCAACAGGTGATTCTTCTTTTGTAATTTCAAAAACAATTGTAAAAAAAACATATATATATTTTTAATCCGTTTTTACTGTTTTACAGGGAAGTATTCAGTCGGTTGTGCCTACCACAGAACCTGACGTTCATAGTTCTGGGGACATACCGCTCTCTCAGAGACTCCTCGTGGCTTTTATTCCAGAAGATGGTGATGATAATGAGAATGATGACACTGAATCTAACGGTTATGGATCAACATTGGAAGATGAAACAGATATCAAATCCAATGGCTTTATGGAATTTAGTGGACTTGGTCCTTTTAATGGTTATGGGAAAAAATCTCCACGCCGATCTCATAACGAGCTCGTGTGTAGGGTTTCAGATTACCATACAATGTCCATGGATAGTAGAATACTTCTGGAGCTTCAGGGTATCGGACTCTCCCCCGAACTAATGGTTGGTGCTCTCTTTTCTAGTACATATGGTGGGTCGGGTCATGGGTCAAAATGGGTAATTTTTGTATGGGTCAGGTTTTACCCGAAACACTGTTTTTCATTAATGCTATGTATTTATTTCATTAATAATTTACTTTTTTGAAACAAATTTTTTTCAGCCTACTGTAGTGCAAAACAAGGATGATGATATCGATGCGCTTATCAATGACCTTGGAAAAAAGCATCATGAACAGGTACATATATCTAAACATGAAAACTCTTTTGTTAAAACGAAAAAAATAGTAATTAAATCTTGATATCTTTATATGATCATTTGATAGGTTTCCAGAAAGACAAGCTTGCTCGATAAACTTTTAAAGACTACTACTGAAGCAAAGGCGCTTCAAGAGAAGTAGGCAGTGTTCTTACTTCCGGTTAACTATATTTTATTCGTATGCACCAAGCAACATTATTCTCATTCTGACGTATGATATACATTTGTAGGGAATCCGTACAAGATTCAGTTGATAAACATACGGTATTGGCTTACGAGAAATACATGGTAATATTTATCGATCTTTCTTTTCCCTAGTTTACCGATAACTTTTAAAATCTTGTGAAACATTTTATTGATTATGGTTTTATGCCTAAATAAATGTTATGCAGAGTTGTTATGGCCCTAATGCGCCTGGAGGTAAGAGTGCTGGTAGCAAACTTGCAAAGCAAGAAGCTTTAGCTAATGTCAAACAGACATTAGAACGATGTTGGGAATTTGAAACAACAGGCAAAAGCGGCTTCACCGAGTCATTATTTGAAGAAGCAGATGCTCCTCGCTTAGTCGATTTGGCCGATGATGAATCTGGTCAACGTGATCCTAAAATGATCACTTTTGGAACAGCAATTTCAAATGGCGCAAAAGGAAAGATGAGTGTATCTAGTAATATAGCAAATAGTGAAATAAAGGCGGAAACAAAGATCAGTCAAAACTCGACTCCGTTATCTGCTTCCATTAACGGTTCTCATGGCAAGATTTCAGATCAAGATAATCCGACAACGTCTTCGGTTCCGAAAGTTGAGATAAAAAGTAACAATTCTGTTAAGGAAAACGTTGAAGATGAGGAACCCCCACTTGACTTCTCCCATTTGGAAATTCCCGAGATGGATGTTCTTGGAGATGGTTTCGGTGATCAAGGTCAGGATCTAGGTTCATGGTTGAACATTGATGACGAAGTATTACAAGATGATGACTTTATGGGTCTTGAGATACCTATGGATGATCTATCGGATATAAAGATGACTGTTTAAAGCTGATTTATTATATCAAGTATAGATACATGTTCAGTATACTTACAGACGACGTTCAAGTGACCTGCTACAGTATTTTGACAGCCCGTGAAGAGAAGTTAATATGATGAGAGAACCAATATGATGTATTGCAATTTTGATTTTATTTTGGTTATCGATCTAGGCTGTAAACATCTTTTTTTTTTAGGAAATTTTGTTTTCTGGTTGGTTACATTTACAGATTGGGGCACAATGTCCCATGTATACACAACTTTGGGGTTTTTTTTTTTTTTTTTTTTTTTTTTTTTTTTTTTTTTTTTTTTTTTAATAAGATAGGTTCATTTATTATGCAATCCGTTTCTTCATTTATATATTTTTCACAGCCTCTTCGAGTTCTTTTGTTCATAATACAGCACTTTGCAGATGTGAATTCAAGATTTGTATCAGAAGGTATCAATTTTTTGCTATAATCTAATAATGGTGACTATCGTTTAGACTATATTATTTTCTTTTAATGCATGTAGATATTATGCAGGACATAAGAGACGTGATCCTTACGTTGCACAGATGCTTTTCACATTGTGTTGATATCACAAAGGTATGTACTTCATCATATAATCTTTGCTAAAGCATGGTCTTTATCTCTTTTACTAAACATAGGAGACAAGACTGTATGCCAGAATTGTTTTTAAGTGTCGAAAATCAAAGTTTACATCATGAGTTCATTGTAAAACCATGAGTGCATCATTATGTAGTGGGCGAGTCACATTTAATGCTCCATTATATTTGGATACCACTATACTCTCCAGTTAGTAAATGCTTTGTTGGTCACTCCATGTTTTGATGCTGCTTTTACATAGATTTTTTCATCAACTGTCAAACCTCCCGAAAAACATCAATAAAGTAGAGTAAATTTGCAAACATCGTCCCTATAGTTAGGCCAAATTGCAGGTTTCGTCCCTATGAGGAACTTTGGGTTGCCGTTTTCGTCCCTAGTTTGCACTTTTTGACAAGGGCATTCTAGTCATTTTACCTTGGACAGGGACGAAAACTGCAACCCAAACTTTCCCACAGGGACGGTGCCTGCACTTTCAAAAGGTTAGGGACGAAACCTGCAATTTGGCCAAACCACAAGGACGATTTTTGCAATTTACTCTATAAAGTATAAACTCGGTTCATAATCTTATTGTTTTAGTAAAAACAGAATCTCATAAAATCGTCTAAAACATGTCGGTCAAGTCAAGTTTCACTCTTTTTTCTATTTCTTATTGCGTGCACGAAAAATGATAAAACCATCATGATTTACCCTGTCTCGAGTTAGCACAAGATGATGAAAACATAATCTTCCTCGGTAGTGATAAGGGTCAGATCAAAGTTACTACTTGTACTACGTGCAATGAGTATTTCTCGTTTGACCGTTTCCGCTTGAGAAAAAAGTTCTTGCCTAGTGTAAAGTTAACAAAATTGGTTTATTGAGTTTTGTGTTGGTCAATGTGTATGTTGCGGGTGGAAACATGCAGTTAAAACAGATCGTGGGGTTGGTAAAAGTCATTTTCGTAGCCTATTATTTTCTACATACTGGTCCGTCTTTTTCTGAATTCACATCTGACTTAGATTTAGTTTTGGTTAGTGATTTTGACTTCCATGCATATTATTGTTGACTTTACATCTATTAACTGCGATCTAATGACACATTATTCATGTCCGTGGTTGAAAACACACATGCTTTAATTGATATGCACCAAGAGTAAACGTTTGCCGCTTACTTATTGACATACTATTATTATCACTAGGAAACACACAAGAACGGGATTCAAACTTAGGCGTCGACATGTATCGTATGCACTAAAAATATAAAAGTAGTATGCGGTGCTGGATTATTAGGTGTTATCTTATGCACTAAAATAAAAGTAGTATGCGGTGCTGGATTATTAGGTGTTAAACATGTGTAGCTACCATCTTAGCATTGCATTTAGTCTCCCTCCCTGAAACCGCAACTTAAAACACAATCTACTTAAAAGTCAGCAAAAGGAAAAAGTATGCACATAGCATGATGGCTTGGTTATCATTAAGATCAACTAAAAGTTAAAACTTGATGAATGTGAGTGTTAGCATAAAAATAGTAAAGCAAGTGCATGCCAAAATCTTGATATATACCATTATAGGAGAACGATTGATTATGAAAGGGACTGGAGATAGTGGAACCAAAAAAGGTTGAGATTAGTACAAATCTGTTATAGGGATTAAACATATGTCTATTTGAACTTATGAGCAATCAGCTTAAATGTATAAGATATTCATACGTGTGAAGCAAATCTTTGATGTTACATCATTTGGATCACTAACCTTTGAAAATAAAGTTTTTCTTAGATATATCTAATTTTTGTGATTTGAAGTTGCGACTTTTGGTTTGCGTTGTTTGGATGATTGTATCATGCAGCTTATGCTCTCTTTTCATGTCGGAACAAGAAGTTAGAATGCTTATTCAACTTCATTAAACATGGCTAGTCTTTTACTCATTTGATAAATATATAATAAGCATTGATGTTGATATTGACATTGACAAATATATCAATTCACAAAGACATTGATGAAATGAATATTTGAGGGTATTATTGTCCTTTAACTTCATTTTTTTTTTTTGAACTAACTTTAACTTCATTTCACTTGCATTTATTTAAAAAAAAAAAGATTACTACTCCAACAAATTAGTTTTATCATTTAATTTTTAGTTTAACTATTACACTTATGTACTTACAATAAATTATTTTATACCTTTTCACATTTATAATGTATATCTTGTAAACGTAAACTTCTCTTGTCTGAAGACATTACCTTAGATAGAAATGCGTTAAGAGATATGACTAGAATATGCGGGTAGTTCAGGCTAGGTTTTTTTTTTTTTTTTTTTTTTTTTTTTTTTTTTTTTAGCGTCTCTTAATAGCTTTGCCACATGCATTTTCAGAAATAGTGTCTCATAGCTAGTTCCCTTTAGGCTTTTTAGACGTTAGGCAACCTCTATTGTTCCTTTTGCTTTGCCCTTAGCTATTGGTCCCCATTGCTTTGCCCTGATTAGAACTCGTTGCTCTCTTAGGTTGGTTTTCTCGCCTTTTGCCCCTTTGTCTTTCCATGCGTTTTTCTATTGGTCTTTGCCCATTTACGTTTTTGCATTTTATGCTTGTTTGTTTAAGCTTGTCTCCCTTGCTCTTTAGCGCTTTATTTATTTCTATTCTATATTAATATGTTCTTTTGCAGCGTATGCTTCTATTCGTCTATATCCATTTTTCTCTTAGTTCTATTGTTGATTCTTTGCCTATTTGCTTTGTATGCTTGTTGCTTGCTTTTCGTCTTTTGTCTTTTAGACTCCTTTTCCTTGTTATTGCTCTCACTTGTACGCATGCACGTATTTATGAGCTCTCTCACCTGTACACTTGCACTTGTCAGAGGTCTTCCTGGAAGCATTCTCCCTACTTTTCTGGTTATCCTAGGCTAGGGATAGGATGTGTCTACATGTAACACCCCCAAAATTTGATACAGCGGAAGACTCAACAAGCTTTCGGGGTGCTACGGGGATTGGTATCCAACACAAGACAATATAGAACGAGATAAAGTAAACATAATAAAAACACAACCAAAACGGGGTTTTAGAGTTTACATTCATCCCAACATCATTCAGAGTCAGGCCCAAAATAAATAACAATAGGTCCAAATTTAATTATCAGAGTTTAGAAAATATAGATCCATAACCGTGTGCCACAGCCGAGCCTTCCAATCCAAGCATGCACCTCAACACTTAATTACCTGAGAAAACGTGCTAAAAGTCAGCTTTCGCTGGTGAGATCATAGGTTTAAGTTCAACTAATAATATAGTGGACATATACGCAAAACGCTTGCTAGCTAGACTAAGGATTCGCTAAAAGCCTGCGGATACCCTCCGCTCTCAACATAACACACGGAAACCCTTCCGCAATAACCAAAACACACGGATACCCTTCCGTACTAACAAAACACACGGATACCCTTCCGTACTAACATAGATATTCGGGTAACCCCCGCAATACCAATAAATACTCGGATAACCTCCGAAGTATTAATAACCTATAGGTGCACACTACAGTATCTAAATAAGTCAACCTTGAATAGTACACACGAACCGCGTGACTAAAGCTGACAATAACAAATAAGCCAACCTTGAATAGTACACATAAGAAGTGACTAAAGCTGACTATACATCCTAGTCCATATGCATAGCAAGTTTAGAAATAATATAAAAGCGATAACAGTCCACGTAAAATGATTTGCACGTTTCTCACCCCAATCGTTGAAAACATAGTTCAAGAGTAAAAAGTGGGGCTATGACTCACCTCAAGTCCAGAAATATAGCAAGACGAGGTAGGTAGAAATAAGATGTATGATAACTCACGAAACAGCAACTACGGACTTGGCACGACCTAACAATATTAACTCTTTCAGAAATCATTTCCTCAAATATATAATATTCCCAAACCCGGACGAGAATCCGTTTTATTTCCGAAAATCCATTTCGTATCAGTTTGGTGTATTTGCGTTTGGTATCCATACGGGTGGTGGGTCGACTCAAAACAAACCAACAAGATCACACATAGAACATATAATAAACTATAGATCTAATATTAGCCCAATATATCATTTAAATAAATCGTCAAAGTTTACCAAATCCGTCGATTTGATAATCCTCATATTTATTTACGTAATATACCGTTCCAAGATTACACCCAATCTAAAGCACATATAAAGCACATAATTACTATATAGTATATATCATAGTTTAATAAATTCCTCATATATATCGTCAAATTGGCCAGATTTCCCGATATATACACTCGCAATCTATTACACTTTACATATACTACAACCTGTGGGCGTCGTAGGATACGCTGCCCACTAATATATTCGTTTCATATAACCAAACAACCCGGATCAACCTTACGGTTGAGTGGTTATTTACTTATAGAAAACGTCTATATTAGTCGTCATATATCCGAGACAACACGAAAGTCACAAATAATGACTTACCTGGACCCGAGTGACAACAATTTCGCCTAACTCAATAAACTTATCCGTTGTATATTCGAAATGACATTTTATTAAATGTTTCATAATTGTCGGGAGTTTCCCGTTTATAACACAATTTTTATAATAATAATACGTTTAATAATATTACGCCACGCTCGTAGCCTAATATATATCTAATCGTATTATTTATAATACGACTCGTGATTATTATTATTATTAATATACGCGTTTATATAGTTATATATATACGTTATTCACGTATATACTTTCGTATAAACGTTCATATTATTAATAATTATTATTACGAGTTTTATTATTCTCGTTTTACTTTTAATATTTATTGAGTTACACGAAATGGTCATATGTCCGAGTCATGACTCTCGGCTCATTGTCCAAGTCCAATAATAAACCAAAGTCATAAATAATAAACTCCGTCCAATCACAATCTCAACCACGGGCTACAACAATAAGGTCCGACTACGGTACCCGACTAACCTATCTCCGTCATCTAACGACCGTCTCATAACCGGTCCTCATATCACATACCACTCGACAACAACTCCTCAATATTAAACCATAACCAAATCCCATTCGACCCAAAGTGTTCGGCCGAGAAATAATACCACGACAAAATAACAATAACAATAAATAACCAACAATTATATAACAACTTGTTCACACTAGACAATTAATAACATTAACCAAGTTAATGTGTGGGTCGGTTTACCAAGCCGACCCGAGCCCTCGACTCACTTGAGTCTCGGCTCAATACTACGAGTCGTGAGGACTCGAACTAAACATACAACCATCACCTAGCTCACAAGAGCACCACAAAGTAACCAAATAATCCACTCGACCTCAAAAGGTCATCGGCAACAAAATAAAGATGCGGCTAAGAGCCGCGACCCACCGGGGTCAAACTAAGGCAACAACGAGCCCAAAGTTCGAGCTACAACCAAACGAGAACCCCATACGGGTCTCAACCTAGCTATACGAGCGACCAAGTTGACCCCGAGACCTCAAGGGTCTCGGTTAGGCTCGGATTAATAATCAAGCCATCGACAAAACCATGAAACACACGAATCCATCACCAATCGTACCCAAATCGACCCAAAGAACAAGTACTCGAGCACCAAAGCTCGGATTTACACCACACCCGGATACCAAACTTAATAGAAAACGTTTTTCATCCAAGATCCATAAGCTTATCACGTTTTTAAATGAAACCCATTCGGATCTCCTCGATTCGTGACCAAGAGTCACGATTCGAACCCATAAATTGAGTTAAAACTCATCCTACCTTCCAAAACAATATGAAATCGAATGGTACTTCAAGAAATAACACAAAAATGATGATGAACTTGTGATTATTTGGTTCGGATTTGGTGTTAATGGGGGAGTTATGGCGCGTGTTCTAGCTCAAAAGAAAGAGGAGAAGGAGAGGAGTAAGATGGTGGTGGTGTTTTAGTGTGGTGGTCGACGGTGCGCTGTGGTTGCCGGATTTTTAAGGTGGCGGCTAGGGTTAGGGCTAGTGAGGGAGATGAGAGAGAGATGAGGGTAAAGTTGGTGTTGTGTGTGTGTGGTTACAACCGGCCAAACGGACCCTTATGTTAACTTTTCTCTTTTTCTTTTTTTTTTTTTTTTTTTTTTTTTTTTTTTTTTTTTTTATAATAATAATAATAAGTGTAATAAATATAATAATAGTAATAATAAGATATTATTACGATTGAGCGGGTAATGTGGGTAGATGTAAAAACACGTGGCCCGAACCCGAACTCATTTTAAAATTTCCATATCACACGAGAACCTCTCGTAATTAATTAAAATATATGACGGACTCGTTAAGACGAATCATAAAACTATGTTAGGTAATCCTAGTGCCAAAGTCAACGTAGTACCAAGTGAGAATTCAAATATACATCACCGATCACATAATCAAAAATGAATTATGAACATAATTCACGAATTCCATAACTTCATTAAATAAAATTTCCATAAAATAGGTCTTACAAGTTCGTTGTGAAATGAAAATTTCAAATAATAATTATGAACGAACTTAAGTTGAAATGCGGGTTTTAAAAATAGCTCCCTAAACTGCCAGTTGTCACATCCTCCCCGTCTCAGAAGGAAACCCGTCCCGGGTTTCACTCGGAAAAATTCATCTACGAAGTGAAAAGCTTCGGATATCTCTTCCTGAACTCGTCCTCACGTTCCCACGTAAACTCTGGTCCATGTCGGGAATTCCAACGAACCTTGACGAGCGGAATGCGACTCCTCTTGAGTCGTTTAACCTCACGATCTAAAATCTCAATCGGTTCCTCCACGAAATTCAGTTTCTCATCTGCACGAATGTCCCTCATTGGAATGACGGGCATTTCATCAGAAAGGCATTTCTTCAGGTTACTCACGTGGAACACGTCGTGAACTTTGCTCAGTTCGGACGGTAATTCCAACCTATAAGCCACGGGCCCAATTCTTTCTAAGATCAAGAATGGTCCAATGTAGCGTGGGTTGAGTTTACCACGTTTCCCGAAACGTATTACACCTTTCCAAGGCGAGATTTTCAGCATCACTTTGTCTCCAACCTGGAACTCTAAAGGTTTACGTCTCTGATCGGCGTAGCTCTTCTGCCTATCTCTGGCGGCTTGCAACCGATCACGAATCTGAGTTACTTTCTCGGTAGTTTCCAAAATAAGCTCAGGGCCTGTAAGTTGACTATCTCCAACTTCTGCCCAACCAATAGGCGAACGACACTTTCTGCCATACAAAGCTTCGAAGGGTGCAGCCTTTAGACTGGTATGGTAGCTGTTATTATAGGAGAACTCCGCAAGGGGTAAATACTTCTCCCAGCCTTTACCGAAGTCTATGATGCATGCACGAAGCATATCCTCTAACGTCTGAATGGTCCTCTCACTTTGACCATCGGTTTGGGGATGATATGCAGTACTCATATCAAGCCTCGTTCCCAAAGCCGTTTGTAGTGATCGCCACAAAGCTGACGTAAAACGACTATCACGATCCGAAATAATAGATATCGGGACTCCATGACGCGAAATAATTTCCTTCACATATAACCTTGCAAGCTTATCCACACTATCATCTTCACTAATAGCTAAGAAATGAGCAGACTTTGTCAGACGGTCCACAATTACCCAGATAGCGTCACAACCGCTAGCTGTCCTCGGTAATTTGGTAATGAAGTCCATAGTAATCCGCTCCCATTTCCAGACTGGAAGTTCTGGTTGCGTTAGCAGTCCTGACGGTCTCTGGTGTTCAGCCTTAACCTTGGCGCATGTCAAGCATTTACTAACGTACGATGCTATATCTGCCTTCATATTTGGCCACCAATAGAACTTCTTAAGATCCTGATACATTTTATCGGAACCAGGGTGAATGGAGTACTTTGACTTATGCGACTCATGCATAATCACTTCTCGAATTTCTCCATATAATGGTACCCAGATCCGATCTCCAAGACATAATAATCCATCCGAACGCTTAACAAATCCTTTCTCATTATCAGCCATCCCAAATATGTTCTCGGCAGATCTATTTTCTGCTTTCAACGCTTCCGTTTGAGCTTCGAGTATTTGAGATGGTAATGGCGATACGATAGTCATTCCCAATGACCTAACCCGTAATGGTGGTACTCTTTCCTTTCGACTAAGAGCATCAGCAACAACGTTTGCTTTACCAGGATGATAGCGAATTTCACAATCATAATCGCTTAGCAACTCGATCCAACGTCGTTGTCTCATGTTGAGCTCTTTTTGATTCAAGATGTGTTGTAGACTTTTGCGGTCGGTAAACACAACACACTTGGTTCCGTACAAGTAATGTCTCCATATTCTTAAAGCAAAAACCACAGCACCGAGCTCCAAATCATGGGTAGTGTAGTTTTTCTCATGCTTTTTGAGCTGTCGGGAAGCATAAGCTATCACCTTCTCTCGTTGCATTAACACGGCTCCTAAACCTTTATGTGAGGCGTCACAATAGACAACGAAATCCTCGTTACCTTCTGGTAACGCTAAGATAGGAGCACTACACAACATTTTCTTAAGCAATTGAAACGCTTCCTCTTCTTTATCTCCCCATTCATACGTAACACTCTTTTGGGTCAATTTGGTCAATGGTTTAGCTATCTTCGAAAATCCCTCAATGAATCTTCGGTAATAACCAGCTAAACCCAAAAATTGACGAACTTCGGTCGGGGTTGTAGGTGCAGCCCAATCTTTTATTGCTTCAATTTTTGTAGGATCCACGTGGACTCCTTGTCTATCAATCACGTGACCCAAAAATTGTACAGTCGGAATCCAAAATTCACATTTCGAAAACTTGGCATAAAGTTTCTCCTTCCTGAGCAATTCCAAAATGAGTCTTAAATGCTCCTCATGCTCTTTCTCACTCTTTGAATAAATCAGAATGTCATCGATGAATACAATCACGAACTTATCCAAGTATGGCTTGCACACACGATTCATGAGATCCATGAATATTGCTGGTGCGTTAGTCAACCCAAACGGCATCACCTGAAACTCGTAATGCCCGTAACGGGTTCTGAAAGCCGTTTTCGGAATATCTTCTTCGCGAACTCGAAGTTGATGATATCCCGATCTCAAATCGATCTTCGAATACACACTTGATCCTTGAAGTTGATCGAACAAGTCATCGATCCTAGGTAACGGGTATCGATTCTTCACCGTTAACTTATTCAACTCTCTATAATCAATACACATACGAAACGATCCATCCTTCTTCTTCACAAATAAGACTGGGGCTCCCCAAGGTGAAGAACTTGGTCTTATGAATTCCTTTTCGGCTAACTCCGCCAATTGTTTTGACAACTCTTCCAGTTCGGTAGGTGCAAGACGATAAGGTGCTCGTGCTACAGGTGCAGCACCAGGTATCAACTCAATCTGAAACTCCACTTGTCTAGTCGGCGGGATTCCCGGCAAATCATCAGGAAACACATCAGGAAAATCACGAACTATAGGCACATCTCCAATGCACCTTTCCTTTTTCTTCGTCTCGCCCTTCCCAGAAATTTGGGCTAAGAAAAGGTAACATCCCTTCTCCATCAACTTCGGTAACTTTGTGCAAGATATAACTGCTAATCGGGATGGGCTCCTATAATCCTTTCGGTCTCCTAGTATATTTAGGACTTCCTTTCCGTAGGGTACACGCACGATCTTCTCGTCGCAAAGTATGTGAGCACGATACTTCGACAACCAATCCATACCAATGATTACATCAAAACTTCCTAACGTGACGGGTAGAAGATCTATGTTGAAAGGGTGGTTCAAGAAATTTAACGTACAACCTCGAATGATAGTATTAATCCTTTCTATGTTTCCATTAGCTAACTCAATATCATATCCAATTCCTAAGGCCATCGGGGGTTTCTCTAGTAAGGGTGCAAAGGTAGTGGACACAAAACTCCTATCGGCACCAGTATCAAACAGTATGGAAGCATAACGATTATTGAGAAGGAACGTACCAGTAACGACGTTCGGATATTCTCCTCTCTCGTTCCCGAGTGCATACACTCTTCCCTGAGCAGCTCCAGCTTCCACACGTTGGTCCCCATTATCTTGTCGTCCACGGTTTCCATAATTGTACCCATTACCACCCGAGCCTTGATTTCCACGGTTCCGCGATTCTCTACACTCATTCCTATAGTGTCCCTTCTTTCCACACCCATAACAGGTAACATCTGCCTTGTTTCTCATCTCAGGAGCAGCTTGAACCATTGCAAGGGGTCGAGCTCTACAGTCCCTAGCTGTATGTCCTTTCTTTGAGCAATTCTGGCATTTCACACTACACCATCCAGTGTGATGCTGATGGCAACGATCACACTTGGGTGCATCACCGTTCTGATTCTTCTTATCTCCATTCCCAATAGCATAAGCCTTAGCTTGTCTCTTGCTTCGGTGATCATTACTCTTAGAGTGACGGTCTCTCTTTCTCTTTCCATTCTTCTCCTTATCAGCTTCTTCTAATTCCAACGAATCCATAAGTTGTTGAGCAATTGTGATTGCCTCATGGATGTTTGCAGGCCTAGCAGAAATTACATCATTCCTCGTAGCTACAGGCAGACCATCAGTATACCTCTCGATCTTTTGAGTTTCAGTTTTCACCATATCTGGGCACAACAAGGCTAACTCCTGATAACGACGATTGTAAGTCGCCATATCATTACCTTTCACCTTGTGGTTCCAAAACTCAATCTCTAGCTTCTTGACCTCATTCCTTGGGCAATAAGTCTGAATCAGCAAGGACTTAAATTGCTCCCAAGTCATAGCATAAGCTACATCACTCCCAACTGCATTTTGGTAGTTGTTCCACCAAGTCAAAGCTTCATCCTTGAAAGTAAAAGAAGCAAACTTTACCTTCGCATTCTCCGCACAACCACTGACATTGAACACAGACTCAGTCTTCTCAATCCATCGGACTAAGTAAACCACTCCTTCAGTTCCACCAAACTCAATGGGTTCACAAATCTTGAATTCCTTGTATTGACATCCATTAGCACGAACAGGTGGAAAAGTTCCAGCAGAATTGTTGGAATGATTTGACTCAGCGAGTAGTTCAGCAACTCTTTGCTCCACGAGTTGGTTGATCATTGCTTGATCCACAGTAGGTGCGTTAAGTGGAACATGACCATTGTCTCCCTGAACATCAACATTTTGATTCCTGTTGTTACGATTAGTGGTGTCCAGGTTGTCAGGAGTAGGGGTTTCAACATTTCGAGTAGGACGGCGTCCTCAGCAACCAGGGGTAGTCGCTGCCGTACTAGTTCGGGTAGCTCTGACAGGGTTTCGTCGTACAGCCATTAATATAATTCCAAGACAATATCAACCACGCAAATAGAAACACAATTCTCCATGTACGCCAAAAATCGTAAAATATCATACGAGCTCATCATCGTCCATAAGTAGCGATTAATACATCGTTCCATACTACCAACAGGCATAATAGATACTAATCGTTCCATACGAGACGAACGTACAATCCGAATATCATGACATAAGAGACATAATAACTAGCTCTCCTAACCAAATACTCCTTGGCTTATGTAGCGACACAATAACCTGATTCCAAATCGATCTAGACACGATGCTGGCGTAGACTCCTCAATTCCGATCCCAAACCATCCAAATTCCTCAATAACGATCCCTGCTCAACACGATGTGTATCTCTATCCCTCTTGAGGTTCGCAACCTCCTTTTCTAACACTGTGTTCCTCTGCCACAGCTTGCTATATCCCTCGCGAGCCGTGAGGAAACATCTCTGCAGATTCTCTATCTGCTCATGTATCTCTATCATACATGTTCTAATCGCTATCGTCCTGCCCATGACAGTAGTCAAATCAACTCTCAACTCAACAACAAACTCAGCAATAAACTCAGCAATAATCCTCTCAAGTCGGTCAGACATCCGCGAGATCCTCTCGCCCTGTGCAGTAATCTGAGCCCACATCCTACCAATCTCACCCAACTCTGCATGCTCAGCAGAAATCTCAGAAGATGCATCCGACTCCACTGGACTACCAGGTGGCAACTCAAACAAGAACGGATGATCAGGTGAATCGGGCTCAATCGGGTGTACAGGTGAATCAGGCTCCTCAGCCTGAGCTGGTGGTGCTAACTCATCATCATCATCATCAGGCATCTCATCCTCCTGAGGGTCATCCTCCTCCTCAGGGTCATCATCATCACCATGCTCAGCCTCCTGAGGGTCATCCTCCCGCTCAGGGTCATCAGCCTCATCCTCACCCTCGTACTCCTCCTCTTCCTCATCGGAAGAGTACCTCATCACTCGTCGTCTCCTACTGGGTGAACCATGTGAAGATGTAGTAGGTGATCTAGGACGACGACGCAGTGATGTGGGCGGTGCCTCAGACAGAAGAGAATGAGCATCAATCTGTAAAGGTGATGGAGTAGGGCGTACCGACATGCGTGCCGTAGCTCGGTGGGCAAAGCGTGGTGCCACACGAGCCAAAGCCTGATGAAGAGTAAGCTGCCTCGATGTACCAGGGAGCCCTAAAGAAGATGAGGGTCCCTGCGTAGATGCAGCAGGTAGTGCTGAAGTAGAAGCTGCCTGTGATACAGTAGCTGGAGTCATGGCCATCTGGTAAGGATCATCAGATGCCATAGTGAACTGTGCAGGTAAAACCGGTGCAGTAAGAATGTCCTCGACGACATCGGGCATATGGGAGGCCATGGTGTGTGACAACGGCGTAGGGTAGGTGTAAGTGTTTCAAAACAACTCAAATCACAACTTATAAAATCGTACTAAAAATACTCATCAAATAATTCCATATATAATCTCAATAAAAGAATTTCAAACACCGCATTACTAAAACGTTTATAAAACATATAGACCATATAAATCCTCGAGAACGCCATCTTATTACTAAAAATCCATAAACCTCAAATAATAGAAGATGCTTCGGCTTGGCGGGCTGGCGGGCGGTAGTCAAGGATCATTTTCTATAAAAATACGGTTATAGTTTAGGCGTTTATTTACCTAGTTCTCTATAACCTTGGCTCTGATACCAATCTGTAACACCCCCAAAATTTGATACAGCGGAAGACTCAACAAGCTTTCGGGGTGCTACGGGGATTGGTATCCAACACAAGACAATATAGAACGAGATAAAGTAAACATAATAAAAACACAACCAAAACGGGGTTTTAGAGTTTACATTCATCCCAACATCATTCAGAGTCAGGCCCAAAATAAATAACAATAGGTCCAAATTTAATTATCAGAGTTTAGAAAATATAGATCCATAACCGTGTGCCACAGCCGAGCCTTCCAATCCAAGCATGCACCTCAACACTTAATTACCTGAGAAAACGTGCTAAAAGTCAGCTTTCGCTGGTGAGATCATAGGTTTAAGTTCAACTAATAATATAGTGGACATATACGCAAAACGCTTGCTAGCTAGACTAAGGATTCGCTAAAAGCCTGCGGATACCCTCCGCTCTCAACATAACACACGGAAACCCTTCCGCAATAACCAAAACACACGGATACCCTTCCGTACTAACAAAACACACGGATACCCTTCCGTACTAACATAGATATTCGGGTAACCCCCGCAATACCAATAAATACTCGGATAACCTCCGAAGTATTAATAACCTATAGGTGCACACTACAGTATCTAAATAAGTCAACCTTGAATAGTACACACGAACCGCGTGACTAAAGCTGACAATAACAAATAAGCCAACCTTGAATAGTACACATAAGAAGTGACTAAAGCTGACTATACATCCTAGTCCATATGCATAGCAAGTTTAGAAATAATATAAAAGCGATAACAGTCCACGTAAAATGATTTGCACGTTTCTCACCCCAATCGTTGAAAACATAGTTCAAGAGTAAAAAGTGGGGCTATGACTCACCTCAAGTCCAGAAATATAGCAAGACGAGGTAGGTAGAAATAAGATGTATGATAACTCACGAAACAGCAACTACGGACTTGGCACGACCTAACAATATTAACTCTTTCAGAAATCATTTCCTCAAATATATAATATTCCCAAACCCGGACGAGAATCCGTTTTATTTCCGAAAATCCATTTCGTATCAGTTTGGTGTATTTGCGTTTGGTATCCATACGGGTGGTGGGTCGACTCAAAACAAACCAACAAGATCACACATAGAACATATAATAAACTATAGATCTAATATTAGCCCAATATATCATTTAAATAAATCGTCAAAGTTTACCAAATCCGTCGATTTGATAATCCTCATATTTATTTACGTAATATACCGTTCCAAGATTACACCCAATCTAAAGCACATATAAAGCACATAATTACTATATAGTATATATCATAGTTTAATAAATTCCTCATATATATCGTCAAATTGGCCAGATTTCCCGATATATACACTCGCAATCTATTACACTTTACATATACTACAACCTGTGGGCGTCGTAGGATACGCTGCCCACTAATATATTCGTTTCATATAACCAAACAACCCGGATCAACCTTACGGTTGAGTGGTTATTTACTTATAGAAAACGTCTATATTAGTCGTCATATATCCGAGACAACACGAAAGTCACAAATAATGACTTACCTGGACCCGAGTGACAACAATTTCGCCTAACTCAATAAACTTATCCGTTGTATATTCGAAATGACATTTTATTAAATGTTTCATAATTGTCGGGAGTTTCCCGTTTATAACACAATTTTTATAATAATAATACGTTTAATAATATTACGCCACGCTCGTAGCCTAATATATATCTAATCGTATTATTTATAATACGACTCGTGATTATTATTATTATTAATATACGCGTTTATATAGTTATATATATACGTTATTCACGTATATACTTTCGTATAAACGTTCATATTATTAATAATTATTATTACGAGTTTTATTATTCTCGTTTTACTTTTAATATTTATTGAGTTACACGAAATGGTCATATGTCCGAGTCATGACTCTCGGCTCATTGTCCAAGTCCAATAATAAACCAAAGTCATAAATAATAAACTCCGTCCAATCACAATCTCAACCACGGGCTACAACAATAAGGTCCGACTACGGTACCCGACTAACCTATCTCCGTCATCTAACGACCGTCTCATAACCGGTCCTCATATCACATACCACTCGACAACAACTCCTCAATATTAAACCATAACCAAATCCCATTCGACCCAAAGTGTTCGGCCGAGAAATAATACCACGACAAAATAACAATAACAATAAATAACCAACAATTATATAACAACTTGTTCACACTAGACAATTAATAACATTAACCAAGTTAATGTGTGGGTCGGTTTACCAAGCCGACCCGAGCCCTCGACTCACTTGAGTCTCGGCTCAATACTACGAGTCGTGAGGACTCGAACTAAACATACAACCATCACCTAGCTCACAAGAGCACCACAAAGTAACCAAATAATCCACTCGACCTCAAAAGGTCATCGGCAACAAAATAAAGATGCGGCTAAGAGCCGCGACCCACCGGGGTCAAACTAAGGCAACAACGAGCCCAAAGTTCGAGCTACAACCAAACGAGAACCCCATACGGGTCTCAACCTAGCTATACGAGCGACCAAGTTGACCCCGAGACCTCAAGGGTCTCGGTTAGGCTCGGATTAATAATCAAGCCATCGACAAAACCATGAAACACACGAATCCATCACCAATCGTACCCAAATCGACCCAAAGAACAAGTACTCGAGCACCAAAGCTCGGATTTACACCACACCCGGATACCAAACTTAATAGAAAACGTTTTTCATCCAAGATCCATAAGCTTATCACGTTTTTAAATGAAACCCATTCGGATCTCCTCGATTCGTGACCAAGAGTCACGATTCGAACCCATAAATTGAGTTAAAACTCATCCTACCTTCCAAAACAATATGAAATCGAATGGTACTTCAAGAAATAACACAAAAATGATGATGAACTTGTGATTATTTGGTTCGGATTTGGTGTTAATGGGGGAGTTATGGCGCGTGTTCTAGCTCAAAAGAAAGAGGAGAAGGAGAGGAGTAAGATGGTGGTGGTGTTTTAGTGTGGTGGTCGGCGGTGCGCTGTGGTTGCCGGATTTTTAAGGTGGCGGCTAGGGTTAGGGCTAGTGAGGGAGATGAGAGAGAGATGAGGGTAAAGTTGGTGTTGTGTGTGTGTGGTTACAACCGGCCAAACGGACCCTTATGTTAACTTTTCTCTTTTTTTTTTTTTTTTTTTTTTTTTTTTTTTTTTTTTATAATAATAATAATAAGTGTAATAAATATAATAATAGTAATAATAAGATATTATTACGATTGAGCGGGTAATGTGGGTAGATGTAAAAACACGTGGCCCGAACCCGAACTCATTTTAAAATTTCCATATCACACGAGAACCTCTCGTAATTAATTAAAATATATGACGGACTCGTTAAGACGAATCATAAAACTATGTTAGGTAATCCTAGTGCCAAAGTCAACGTAGTACCAAGTGAGAATTCAAATATACATCACCGATCACATAATCAAAAATGAATTATGAACATAATTCACGAATTCCATAACTTCATTAAATAAAATTTCCATAAAATAGGTCTTACAAGTTCGTTGTGAAATGAAAATTTCAAATAATAATTATGAACGAACTTAAGTTGAAATGCGGGTTTTAAAAATAGCTCCCTAAACTGCCAGTTGTCACATCCTCCCCGTCTCAGAAGGAAACCCGTCCCGGGTTTCACTCGGAAAAATTCATCTACGAAGTGAAAAGCTTCGGATATCTCTTCCTGAACTCGTCCTCACGTTCCCACGTAAACTCTGGTCCATGTCGGGAATTCCAACGAACCTTGACGAGCGGAATGCGACTCCTCTTGAGTCGTTTAACCTCACGATCTAAAATCTCAATCGGTTCCTCCACGAAATTCAGTTTCTCATCTGCACGAATGTCCCTCATTGGAATGACGGGCATTTCATCAGAAAGGCATTTCTTCAGGTTACTCACGTGGAACACGTCGTGAACTTTGCTCAGTTCGGACGGTAATTCCAACCTATAAGCCACGGGCCCAATTCTTTCTAAGATCAAGAATGGTCCAATGTAGCGTGGGTTGAGTTTACCACGTTTCCCGAAACGTATTACACCTTTCCAAGGCGAGATTTTCAGCATCACTTTGTCTCCAACCTGGAACTCTAAAGGTTTACGTCTCTGATCGGCGTAGCTCTTCTGCCTATCTCTGGCGGCTTGCAACCGATCACGAATCTGAGTTACTTTCTCGGTAGTTTCCAAAATAAGCTCAGGGCCTGTAAGTTGACTATCTCCAACTTCTGCCCAACCAATAGGCGAACGACACTTTCTGCCATACAAAGCTTCGAAGGGTGCAGCCTTTAGACTGGTATGGTAGCTGTTATTATAGGAGAACTCCGCAAGGGGTAAATACTTCTCCCAGCCTTTACCGAAGTCTATGATGCATGCACGAAGCATATCCTCTAACGTCTGAATGGTCCTCTCACTTTGACCATCGGTTTGGGGATGATATGCAGTACTCATATCAAGCCTCGTTCCCAAAGCCGTTTGTAGTGATCGCCACAAAGCTGACGTAAAACGACTATCACGATCCGAAATAATAGATATCGGGACTCCATGACGCGAAATAATTTCCTTCACATATAACCTTGCAAGCTTATCCACACTATCATCTTCACTAATAGCTAAGAAATGAGCAGACTTTGTCAGACGGTCCACAATTACCCAGATAGCGTCACAACCGCTAGCTGTCCTCGGTAATTTGGTAATGAAGTCCATAGTAATCCGCTCCCATTTCCAGACTGGAAGTTCTGGTTGCGTTAGCAGTCCTGACGGTCTCTGGTGTTCAGCCTTAACCTTGGCGCATGTCAAGCATTTACTAACGTACGATGCTATATCTGCCTTCATATTTGGCCACCAATAGAACTTCTTAAGATCCTGATACATTTTATCGGAACTAGGGTGAATGGAGTACTTTGACTTATGCGACTCATGCATAATCACTTCTCGAATTTCTCCATATAATGGTACCCAGATCCGATCTCCAAGACATAATAATCCATCCGAACGCTTAACAAATCCTTTCTCATTATCAGCCATCCCAAATACGTTCTCGGCAGATCTATTTTCTGCTTTCAACGCTTCCGTTTGAGCTTCGAGTATTTGAGATGGTAATGGCGATACGATAGTCATTCCCAATGACCTAACCCGTAATGGTGGTACTCTTTCCTTTCGACTAAGAGCATCAGCAACAACGTTTGCTTTACCAGGATGATAGCGAATTTCACAATCATAATCGCTTAGCAACTCGATCCAACGTCGTTGTCTCATGTTGAGCTCTTTTTGATTCAAGATGTGTTGTAGACTTTTGTGGTCGGTAAACACAACACACTTGGTTCCGTACAAGTAATGTCTCCATATTCTTAAAGCAAAAACCACAGCACCGAGCTCCAAATCATGGGTAGTGTAGTTTTTCTCATGCTTTTTGAGCTGTCGGGAAGCATAAGCTATCACCTTCTCTCGTTGCATTAACACGGCTCCTAAACCTTTATGTGAGGCGTCACAATAGACAACGAAATCCTCGTTACCTTCTGGTAACGCTAAGATAGGAGCACTACACAACATTTTCTTAAGCAATTGAAACGCTTCCTCTTCTTTATCTCCCCATTCATACGTAACACTCTTTTGGGTCAATTTGGTCAATGGTTTAGCTATCTTCGAAAATCCCTCAATGAATCTTCGGTAATAACCAGCTAAACCCAAAAATTGACGAACTTCGGTCGGGGTTGTAGGTGCAGCCCAATCTTTTATTGCTTCAATTTTTGTAGGATCCACGTGGACTCCTTGTCTATCAATCACGTGACCCAAAAATTGTACAGTCGGAATCCAAAATTCACATTTCGAAAACTTGGCATAAAGTTTCTCCTTCCTGAGCAATTCCAAAATGAGTCTTAAATGCTCCTCATGCTCTTTCTCACTCTTTGAATAAATCAGAATGTCATCGATGAATACAATCACGAACTTATCCAAGTATGGCTTGCACACACGATTCATGAGATCCATGAATATTGCTGGTGCGTTAGTCAACCCAAACGGCATCACCTGAAACTCGTAATGCCCGTAACGGGTTCTGAAAGCCGTTTTCGGAATATCTTCTTCGCGAACTCGAAGTTGATGATATCCCGATCTCAAATCGATCTTCGAATACACACTTGATCCTTGAAGTTGATCGAACAAGTCATCGATCCTAGGTAACGGGTATCGATTCTTCACCGTTAACTTATTCAACTCTCTATAATCAATACACATACGAAACGATCCATCCTTCTTCTTCACAAATAAGACTGGGGCTCCCCAAGGTGAAGAACTTGGTCTTATGAATTCCTTTTCGGCTAACTCCGCCAATTGTTTTGACAACTCTTCCAGTTCGGTAGGTGCAAGACGATAAGGTGCTCGTGCTACAGGTGCAGCACCAGGTATCAACTCAATCTGAAACTCCACTTGTCTAGTCGGCGGGATTCCCGGCAAATCATCAGGAAACACATCAGGAAAATCACGAACTATAGGCACATCTCCAATGCACCTTTCCTTTTTCTTCGTCTCGCCCTTCCCAGAAATTTGGGCTAAGAAAAGGTAACATCCCTTCTCCATCAACTTCGGTAACTTTGTGCAAGATATAACTGCTAATCGGGATGGGCTCCTATAATCCTTTCGGTCTCCTAGTATATTTAGGACTTCCTTTCCGTAGGGTACACGCACGATCTTCTCGTCGCAAAGTATGTGAGCACGATACTTCGACAACCAATCCATACCAATGATTACATCAAAACTTCCTAACGTGACGGGTAGAAGATCTATGTTGAAAGGGTGGTTCAAGAAATTTAACGTACAACCTCGAATGATAGTATTAATCCTTTCTATGTTTCCATTAGCTAACTCAATATCATATCCAATTCCTAAGGCCATCGGGGGTTTCTCTAGTAAGGGTGCAAAGGTAGTGGACACAAAACTCCTATCGGCACCAGTATCAAACAGTATGGAAGCATAACGATTATTGAGAAGGAACGTACCAGTAACGACGTTCGGATATTCTCCTCTCTCGTTCCCGAGTGCATACACTCTTCCCTGAGCAGCTCCAGCTTCCACACGTTGGTCCCCATTATCTTGTCGTCCACGGTTTCCATAATTGTACCCATTACCACCCGAGCCTTGATTTCCACGGTTCCGCGATTCTCTACACTCATTCCTATAGTGTCCCTTCTTTCCACACCCATAACAGGTAACATCTGCCTTGTTTCTCATCTCAGGAGCAGCTTGAACCATTGCAAGGGGTCGAGCTCTACAGTCCCTAGCTGTATGTCCTTTCTTTGAGCAATTCTGGCATTTCACACTACACCATCCAGTGTGATGCTGATGGCAACGATCACACTTGGGTGCATCACCGTTCTGATTCTTCTTATCTCCATTCCCAATAGCATAAGCCTTAGCTTGTCTCTTGCTTCGGTGATCATTACTCTTAGAGTGACGGTCTCTCTTTCTCTTTCCATTCTTCTCCTTATCAGCTTCTTCTAATTCCAACGAATCCATAAGTTGTTGAGCAATTGTGATTGCCTCATGGATGTTTGCAGGCCTAGCAGAAATTACATCATTCCTCGTAGCTACAGGTAGACCATCAGTATACCTCTCGATCTTTTGAGTTTCAGTTTTCACCATATCTGGGCACAACAAGGCTAACTCCTGGTAACGACGATTGTAAGTCGCCATATCATTACCTTTCACCTTGTGGTTCCAAAACTCATTCTCTAGCTTCTTGACCTCATTCCTTGGGCAATAAGTCTGAATCAGCAAGGACTTAAATTGCTCCCAAGTCATAGCATAAGCTACATCACTCCCAACTGCATTTCGGTAGTTGTTCCACCAAGTCAAAGCTTCATCCTTGAAAGTAAAAGAAGCAAACTTTACCTTCGCATTCTCCGCACAACCACTGACATTGAACACAGACTCAGTCTTCTCAATCCATCGGACTAAGTAAACCACTCCTTCAGTTCCACCAAACTCAATGGGTTCACAAATCTTGAATTCCTTGTATTGACATCCATTAGCACGAACAGGTGGAAAAGTTCCAGCAGAATTGTTGGAATGATTTGACTCAGCGAGTAGTTCAGCAACTCTTTGCTCCACGAGTTGGTTGATCATTGCTTGATCCACAGTAGGTGCGTTAAGTGGAACATGACCATTGTCTCCCTGAACATCAACATTTTGATTCCTGTTGTTACGGTTAGTGGTGTCCAGGTTGTCAGGAGTAGGGGTTTCAACATTTCGAGTAGGACGGCGTCCTCAGCGACCAGGGGTAGTCGCTGCCGTACTAGTTCGGGTAGCTCTGACAGGGTTTCGTCGTACAGCCATTAATATAATTCCAAGACAATATCAACCACGCAAATAGAAACACAATTCTCCATGTACGCCAAAAATCGTAAAATATCATACGAGCTCATCATCGTCCATAAGTAGCGATTAATACATCGTTCCATACTACCAACAGGCATAATAGATACTAATCGTTCCATACGAGACGAACGTACAATCCGAATATCATGACATAAGAGACATAATAACTAGCTCTCCTAACTAAATACTCCTTGGCTTATGTAGCGACACAATAACCTGATTCCAAATCGATCTAGACACGATGCTGGCGTAGACTCCTCAATTCCGATCCCAAACCATCCAAATTCCTCAATAACGATCCCTGCTCAACACGATGTGTATCTCTATCCCTCTTGAGGTTCGCAACCTCCTTTTCTAACACTGTGTTCCTCTGCCACAGCTTGCTATATCCCTCGCGAGCCGTGAGGAAACATCTCTGCAGATTCTCTATCTGCTCATGTATCTCTATCATACATGTTCTAATCGCTATCGTCCTGCCCATGACAGTAGTCAAATCAACTCTTAACTCAACAACAAACTCAGCAATAAACTCAGCAATAATCCTCTCAAGTCGGTCAGACATCCGCGAGATCCTCTCGCCCTGTGCAGTAATCTGAGCCCACATCCTACCAATCTCACCCAACTCTGCATGCTCAGCAGAAATCTCAGAAGATGCATCCGACTCCACTGGACTACCAGGTGGCAACTCAAACAAGAACGGATGATCAGGTGAATCGGGCTCAATCGGGTGTACAGGTGAATCAGGCTCCTCAGCCTGAGCTGGTGGTGCTAACTCATCATCATCATCATCAGGCATCTCATCCTCCTGAGGGTCATCCTCCTCCTCAGGGTCATCATCATCACCATGCTCAGCCTCCTGAGGGTCATCCTCCCGCTCAGGGTCATCAGCCTCATCCTCACCCTCGTACTCCTCCTCTTCCTCATCGGAAGAGTACCTCATCACTCGTCGTCTCCTACTGGGTGAACCATGTGAAGATGTAGTAGGTGATCTAGGACGACGACGCAGTGATGTGGGCGGTGCCTCAGACAGAAGAGAATGAGCATCAATCTGTAAAGGTGATGGAGTAGGGCGTACCGACATGCGTGCCGTAGCTCGGTGGGCAAAGCGTGGTGCCACACGAGCCAAAGCCTGATGAAGAGTAAGCTGCCTCGATGTACCAGGGAGCCCTAAAGAAGATGAGGGTCCCTGCGTAGATGCAGCAGGTAGTGCTGAAGTAGAAGCTGCCTGTGATACAGTAGCTGGAGTCATGGCCATCTGGTAAGGATCATCAGATGCCATAGTGAACTGTGCAGGTAAAACCGGTGCAGTAAGAATGTCCTCGACGACATCGGGCATATGGGAGGCCATGGTGTGTGACAACGGCGTAGGGTAGGTGTAAGTGTTTCAAAACAACTTAAATCACAACTTATAAAATCGTACTAAAAATACTCATCAAATAATTCCATATATAATCTCAATAAAAGAATTTCAAACACCGCATTACTAAAACGTTTATAAAACATATAGACCATATAAATCCTCGAGAACGCCATCTTATTACTAAAAATCCATAAACCTCAAATAATAGAAGATGCTTCGGCTTGGCGGGCTGGCGGGCGGTAGTCAAGGATCATTTTCTATAAAAATACGGTTATAGTTTAGGCGTTTATTTACCTAGTTCTCTATAACCTTGGCTCTGATACCAATCTGTAACACCCCCAAAATTTGATACAGCGGAAGACTCAACAAGCTTTCGGGGTGCTACGGGGATTGGTATCCAACACAAGACAATATAGAACGAGATAAAGTAAACATAATAAAAACACAACCAAAACGGGGTTTTAGAGTTTACATTCATCCCAACATCATTCAGAGTCAGGCCCAAAATAAATAACAATAGGTCCAAATTTAATTATCAGAGTTTAGAAAATATAGATCCATAACCGTGTGCCACAGCCGAGCCTTCCAATCCAAGCATGCACCTCAACACTTAATTACCTGAGAAAACGTGCTAAAAGTCAGCTTTCGCTGGTGAGATCATAGGTTTAAGTTCAACTAATAATATAGTGGACATATACGCAAAACGCTTGCTAGCTAGACTAAGGATTCGCTAAAAGCCTGCGGATACCCTCCGCTCTCAACATAACACACGGAAACCCTTCCGCAATAACCAAAACACACGGATACCCTTCCGTACTAACAAAACACACGGATACCCTTCCGTACTAACATAGATATTCGGGTAACCCCCGCAATACCAATAAATACTCGGATAACCTCCGAAGTATTAATAACCTATAGGTGCACACTACAGTATCTAAATAAGTCAACCTTGAATAGTACACACGAACCGCGTGACTAAAGCTGACAATAACAAATAAGCCAACCTTGAATAGTACACATAAGAAGTGACTAAAGCTGACTATACATCCTAGTCCATATGCATAGCAAGTTTAGAAATAATATAAAAGCGATAACAGTCCACGTAAAATGATTTGCACGTTTCTCACCCCAATCGTTGAAAACATAGTTCAAGAGTAAAAAGTGGGGCTATGACTCACCTCAAGTCCAGAAATATAGCAAGACGAGGTAGGTAGAAATAAGATGTATGATAACTCACGAAACAGCAACTACGGACTTGGCACGACTTAACAATATTAACTCTTTCAGAAATCATTTCCTCAAATATATAATATTCCCAAACCCGGACGAGAATCCGTTTTATTTCCGAAAATCCATTTCGTATCAGTTTGGTGTATTTGCGTTTGGTATCCATACGGGTGGTGGGTCGACTCAAAACAAACCAACAAGATCACACATAGAACATATAATAAACTATAGATCTAATATTAGCCCAATATATCATTTAAATAAATCGTCAAAGTTTACCAAATCCGTCGATTTGATAATCCTCATATTTATTTACGTAATATACCGTTCCAAGATTACACCCAATCTAAAGCACATATAAAGCACATAATTACTATATAGTATATATCATAGTTTAATAAATTCCTCATATATATCGTCAAATTGGCCAGATTTCCCGATATATACACTCGCAATCTATTACACTTTACATATACTACAACCTGTGGGCGTCGTAGGATACGCTGCCCACTAATATATTCGTTTCATATAACCAAACAACCCGGATCAACCTTACGGTTGAGTGGTTATTTACTTATAGAAAACGTCTATATTAGTCGTCATATATCCGAGACAACACGAAAGTCACAAATAATGACTTACCTGACAACAATTTCGCCTAACTCAATAAACTTATCCGTTGTATATTCGAAATGACATTTTATTAAATGTTTCATAATTGTCGGGAGTTTCCCGTTTATAACACAATTTTTATAATAATAATACGTTTAATAATATTACGCCACGCTCGTAGCCTAATATATATCTAATCGTATTATTTATAATACGACTCGTGATTATTATTATTATTAATATACGCGTTTATATAGTTATATATATACGTTATTCACGTATATACTTTCGTATAAACGTTCATATTATTAATAATTATTATTACGAGTTTTATTATTCTCGTTTTACTTTTAATATTTATTGAGTTACACGAAATGGTCATATGTCCGAGTCATGACTCTCGGCTCATTGTCCAAGTCCAATAATAAACCAAAGTCATAAATAATAAACTCCGTCCAATCACAATCTCAACCACGGGCTACAACAATAAGGTCCGACTACGGTACCCGACTAACCTATCTCCGTCATCTAACGACCGTCTCATAACCGGTCCTCATATCACATACCACTCGACAACAACTCCTCAATATTAAACCATAACCAAATCCCATTCGACCCAAAGTGTTCGGCCGAGAAATAATACCACGACAAAATAACAATAACAATAAATAACCAACAATTATATAACAACTTGTTCACACTAGACAATTAATAACATTAACCAAGTTAATGTGTGGGTCGGTTTACCAAGCCGACCCGAGCCCTCGACTCACTTGAGTCTCGGCTCAATACTACGAGTCGTGAGGACTCGAACTAAACATACAACCATCACCTAGCTCACAAGAGCACCACAAAGTAACCAAATAATCCACTCGACCTCAAAAGGTCATCGGCAACAAAATAAAGATGCGGCTAAGAGCCGCGACCCACCGGGGTCAAACTAAGGCAACAACGAGCCCAAAGTTCGAGCTACAACCAAACGAGAACCCCATACGGGTCTCAACCTAGCTATACGAGCGACCAAGTTGACCCCGAGACCTCAAGGGTCTCGGTTAGGCTCGGATTAATAATCAAGCCATCGACAAAACCATGAAACACACGAATCCATCACCAATCGTACCCAAATCGACCCAAAGAACAAGTACTCGAGCACCAAAGCTCGGATTTACACCACACCCGGATACCAAACTTAATAGAAAACGTTTTTCATCCAAGATCCATAAGCTTATCACGTTTTTAAATGAAACCCATTCGGATCTCCTCGATTCGTGACCAAGAGTCACGATTCGAACCCATAAATTGAGTTAAAACTCATCCTACCTTCCAAAACAATATGAAATCGAATGGTACTTCAAGAAATAACACAAAAATGATGATGAACTTGTGATTATTTGGTTCGGATTTGGTGTTAATGGGGGAGTTATGGCGCGTGTTCTAGCTCAAAAGAAAGAGGAGAAGGAGAGGAGTAAGATGGTGGTGGTGTTTTAGTGTGGTGGTCGGCGGTGCGCTGTGGTTGCCGGATTTTTAAGGTGGCGGCTAGGGTTAGGGCTAGTGAGGGAGATGAGAGAGAGATGAGGGTAAAGTTGGTGTTGTGTGTGTGTGGTTACAACCGGCCAAACGGACCCTTATGTTAACTTTTCTCTTTTTTTTTTTTTTTTTTTTTTTTTTTTTTTTTTTTATAATAATAATAATAAGTGTAATAAATATAATAATAGTAATAATAAGATATTATTACGATTGAGCGGGTAATGTGGGTAGATGTAAAAACACGTGGCCCGAACCCGAACTCATTTTAAAATTTCCATATCACACGAGAACCTCTCGTAATTAATTAAAATATATGACGGACTCGTTAAGACGAATCATAAAACTATGTTAGGTAATCCTAGTGCCAAAGTCAACGTAGTACCAAGTGAGAATTCAAATATACATCACCGATCACATAATCAAAAATGAATTATGAACATAATTCACGAATTCCATAACTTCATTAAATAAAATTTCCATAAAATAGGTCTTACAAGTTCGTTGTGAAATGAAAATTTCAAATAATAATTATGAACGAACTTAAGTTGAAATGCGGGTTTTAAAAATAGCTCCCTAAACTGCCAGTTGTCACACTATATTCCGTTAGTCAATATATTGTAATAGGCTCAAGCCCGAGTTCTAGATTAGTCTTTGTACACCTATTTATGTACCGGATATTTACATTAATGAGATATACACAATTCACCACTTACATGGTATTAGAGCCAATAAAACTTGGACTCTTGTGCCCCGACCCACGAGAGCCAATGTTGTTCGTTGTATGTGGTTGTTTCGCCATAAGTATTTAGCATATAACACTCTTAGTCGGTACAAGGCTCGTCTTGTAGCGAATGGTAGTACGTAGTTAGAGGGTATCAATGTTGATGAGACTTTTAGTCTGGTTGTCAAGCCGGGTACTATTTGGACTGTTCTTAGTTTGGCTACTTCTCGACATTCGCCAGTTCATCAGCTTGATGTCAAGAATGCCTTCTTACATGGTGATTTATCTGAGACGATTTATATGTATCAGCCTCCTGGGTTTTGGAATTCTGCATATCCTGACTATGTTTGTTTATTACAATGGCCTCTTTATCGGCTCAAGCAAGCCCCTCGGGCCTGGTTTCAGTGATTTGCGGCGTATGTTACTCGTGTTGGGTTTACTCACAATCGTTGTGATTCATCATTATTTATCTACAGAAAAGGGACTGACACTACTTATTTATTATTGTATGTTATGATATTGTTCTCACTGCTTCCTTTGAGATTTTGTTACAACGTGTTATTGGTTCATTGCATCACGAGTTTTCTATGACTGATCCTGGCTCGCTTAATTATTTTCTGGGTATTTATGTTACACATGATTCTTTGGGGATGTTCTTATCTCAGTGCAAGTATGCTGTCGAGATTCTTGAGCGAGCTCACATGAACCCCAGTCGGACTCATATTAATACCGAGTCTAAACTGGGAGCAGATGGTGATTCATTATCTAACCCGACATTATATCGGAGTCTTGCAAGTACTCTCCAGTATCTTGCTTTTACTCGCCCAGATATTTCTTATGCTGTGCAACAGATTTGTCTTTAGATGCATGATACTCGGGAGCCTCATTTCTTGGCTTTTAAACGGATTTTGCGGTATGTTCGTGGTACTTTGAATCATGGGCAGTTGTGTTTGATATTTAATAAGAATAAAATGTAAGTATACATACCTATTAGTAGGATGTTAGAAGGAAATTAAGAAGGCAACCTAACGATTATTTACTAAAATCAATTAATTACTTACAAAAGAGAATAAAAACTATATTAATGCAATAATAGGATTTTTGTTGTGTTTGAGTATAAGATTTTGAGCGATGCATGTCACAATCTTTAGACATAAACCAAGTGATTTGCAACATTGCTCCATCAAATAAACATCATGAATGTCGACCCCTTTCAAATATTAGGTAATATCTTAAAGTTTTTGCTTGACCCACATGTGAAAATGACCTTTCAAAAGGTTATACTATTTGTAGCTACCGACTATCGATGGAGCCAGAAAGTTATGTTTGATCAGCCAAATTTGATAATTTTTAGATATTACACTATAAATCAGTTTGTTAGAAGGGCAAATTATAAAACTAACCGGATATTTAAAAAAATTTACACAATAATATTTTTCGTTAGGAGGCATGTGTCCACCTGACCGTGTTCTTTTTACAAAAGTAAGATGTGTTGGTAAATTTAAGACGAAACACAACATGTTAAGTAAAAGAGCCCCATCAATTTCTATCACATATTTCGAAAAAAAACCTCACACTTTAATCATTAAACCCCAATAATTGTTAGTCAAAGGTCTTTCGATATGATGACAAAATTTAACATGATAAATCATATTTGGCCTTAGATGTTACGACGTAAAAATCGTGTCTTTGAGCCTAGCTAGCTAATATAAATATTATATACTTTCTATTTTAGGATATCTTGTTATCTCAATTCTTTGCCCTAGGGCTAAATGATAGTACTAGACATAGCAATCCCTTGCCCTTTTGAAATGAAATAGATACTAAAAAACGAAAGAGGTAATATTTTTGAACTTTAGATAGCCTATCAAGTTATTAGATTTTACAACCAAACTTCTTATAAATAAAGCCACAATGCTTGGAAGTTGAAAAAATTTCTTAACTATATACTCGTAAGAGTAACAGTTAATTGATCTTGAATATGGCTTTCACAGATAAAATAATTTGATGGTCATAATCAATCTTACAGATGTCATATTATCAAAGATTAATTGATGGAAAAATCTTTGAAAAACACGTTTTGTTTTCCTAAAAACAACTAGGTACTTCTTTTGTATTATCTTATGACACCTTACCCCACATTCTAACTACTCAACAATACATGAATGAGCTTATACTTTCTTTAATCACAAAGAAACAATTTATGTGTTTCGACAGCAGGATGGTTATCCACAACAATATAATGTGCCATGCTCATTCCTACATCACAATTATGCAAGACAGAACAAATCATTATGAAATTTAAGAAAACCTAAAGATTTAAGCTCAAAATCATTTTGCGACATGTGAGTAAAGCTAGCTAGTTTCTCTACTCGGGCATGCATGACCCTAAGACGGCTAATCCTAATATGGCTTGAATCCGCCCATTGAACTTTGTAAAGTCATTTAAAGCGTGGTGATTGGTCGAAGCTTCAGTAAGTAGCCACACCCTTCTCAAGGAACCGTAAGGGCAAATCGTGCCATATTTTGTTTTAATTTCTATTTATAACAATATCATATACATACTTTAAAAATTCATCTCGATATCAAACCTTAGTTGACATGGCTTGATTAGTCACTGGTTAAATTAATAACACGTCATTGTTAATGATTTTTGTTGATGATATGAAAATTACTCTAAATGCTTATTATATCTTACTTATATTTTTCATATATATTGTTACTAAGACTTTATATACAAAAATATGAATCATAATTATCAGAAATTGATGCAATCAATAAATTGAAGGAGAAAACAATCGATATTCTCGCATCATGATTATCTAGTTGTTTACCATTTGTTTGAATAAATGTACGAAAGAAAAAATTTCTCATATTATACATTTGTTCAATAATTATTACTTTGTAGTAAACTAAGTTCCACTACGTTATAAAAAACACACTTCCGGTACATAAAAAGTGCACTTGAGTAGTATAAGTAGATGGTGAAGCCAATTAAAGAATGTAACTAAATATGCATTATACTAAGTTTAACATGATAGTGAATGAGTGACATTTAATGACGTGTCATGCATGTATATATAATGTGGACTTTGACGTATTAAAAATAAGTTTGTGATGATAACAGAACGGATTTTGAAAGTATGTGTATGATATTGTTATTTTTTAAAGTCCACGTATGACATCTGTAAATTTTAAAAGTATCTTTCTATTATATAAACTTAATCATAGAACAAATTGCTACTTAAACAACAAAGTTCTTTTCGTTTTATGAATCATATCGCTTTGCTTCTGTCTGGAATTTTGTTACTTAAACGTAACTGGTTCTCATTAAAAAAAAGAAAAACGGTTTCACATCCATGAGGTTTCATGTATTTTCTCATTAATATATGAATTTAAAGCATTATGTGTCATTTACTTCCTATACTTCATCTGTACATGTTATGACTTTCTTGAAACAGATAAACTATATATATTTTACATTTTTTTAAAATTTTGGCCACAATTTGTGTCAAATTTTTATCATCACTTGTATAAAATTTCTCACCAAATATATAAACACACAGAAATTTGTAGGTAACTATTGCCTTAAATTATTGCTCAAGATGCCATAGCTCAACTGCCATACTTTTATGATTTCCTCCCAACATGATATGTCTATGTAAATCGGTGGAAACACCATGACCCCATGCACCTCTAACCGGATGCTAACCTAACCCTACTTCAAGGACCGGGCCTTAGGCAATGATCACCTGACCTGGTTCTAATTAATCAAGAGTTGAGATCCCCGGATGGTCCCAACATGATATGTGCAACCTTAATCTAATGCTCATTCTCATGTTTGAAATGTTAATAATCATTTTGAGAACACCATAACTAATATTAAAGACCAACAAAAAACAAAACAGAAAGAAAAGAAAATGCATAATATAATGTTATATTACAACCATCAATGGTGATCACATGAATTCTTACATTGCCCCCATGCCTATGAAGTAATTGTGCAAATTTGTATAGACACTATGACCATACTTTCACCATAAGCCAATGACAATCTAACACTTTATATCTCACAATATTATACTACCCAAAGTCTTATACTAAGAATTGTGATCACCACAAACACACTCACTCATGAACATGGTCGACATATACTCCATTATAACTTATTCTAACATATACTTCCCATGCTATTTTGTCACATACCCATAAAAGAAAAAACAAAAAGAAATGACCCTAATGGTGGATTTTCTTATGACCCTTTTTAACCTTCCCCCACTTTGGATGTTTGAATCTTTGAGTTGTACGTTTTACAGGTAAAACTGGGATACTTTGTTCATGCTTGAAGAAGTTCTCAGGATCAAACTCAGTTTTGATCTTCACTAACCTATTAAAGTTATCCTTGAAGTACCTTGTGCCCCAAGCACTTGCCTTGACAAAGCTTGTATCGTCACCATTTTTGTCATTCATGCCAAGATCAAGATCTCTATAATTCACATAAGCTTGTCTTGGAAACATTGAAACATATTGAGTCATGTAGTTGTAGAGCTTCCTGATCCAATCAACATGCTTGTCCATGACTTCTTTTTCGGGGCTCATCCAACTATTCACATATTGAATCTTGAAAATTGCATTTCTATGAGGGAAAGGAATAGATGATTCTGAGATATTACCCATCATTCCTCCATATGGATTCCATATCATCAATGGGCTTTCTTCTTCCAAGAGTCTTTCCCATAATCCTTCTAGACCATTTTCTGGAATTGGCTTTATAACAAAATCTGATTTTGCTTTGAAATAGTTCAAAAAAGCCGGTTTTCCAGCTAGTAGAACATTGGTTGGGACGGTCCTTGGGTATCCAGCAATGAACAAGACAGACTCTAACCAACTCATTTCAAAGCAATCTTCTTTTGTCAGACCGAGTTCAGGGAAACTTTGTTCCATGATTTCTTGTAGTCTTCCTACATCGCCAAGAAAAAGCGCGTTGTAAGTTGTACTTACGGTCCTTTGAGTTGTATTTGGTACTTGTGAGGGTTGTATCAATACCCTAATGAAAAGATTCTCATCAAGTGTGTGAGCAACTTGTTGCCACTTGTAAAGAATCTTTGTAGCACCTTGATCTAAGGTTTTTCTGACATTAAAAGTCGTGACGGTTTCTGGGACAGGTACGAGTTTTATTTTCCAAGAAACTAGGACTCCAAAACTGCCCCCGCCACCTCCACGAATAGCCCAAAAAACATCTTCTCCCATAGCTTTCCGGTCCAAAAGACGACCATTTGCATCAATGATCTTTGCATCAAGTGCATTATCAGCCGCAAGCCCGTATTTCCTCATCAAGGACCCATAAGCACCACCCGTTATGTGCCCACCAACGCCAAGGCTGGTGCATAGCCCAGCCGGGACACCATGAGTCTTGCTTTTCTCGGCAACTCGATAGTAAAGCTCACCAATAGTTGCACCAGCTTGAACCCAAACAGAATTATCCTCGATATTGACATCAATGCCACGTAGTTTAGCTAGATCAACAACGACATAAGGAGGGTCCATAACGGATGTATAGGACAACCCTTCATAATCATGGCCTCCGCTTCTAAACCTAAGCTGAATCCCAAGCTTTTTAGCACATTTAACCGCGGTTTGGATATGTGTTTCTTGCAAGGGGGTGAAAATAAGCTCAGGTTTTGCGGCATATGGGGCGATGCAACGTAGATTTTGGGCGGTCGAATTTAAAAGAGTAGTGAAAGTAGTGTTGTTTGGGGTGCAAAATATGTTGGGCAGTTGAGTTAGAGAGTCTGTATCCGTAGAAAGACATTGATGAAAACTATCTTGAATTGGATTTGAATAACAATATTGAGATAGTGATGCTAGTAAGATTAGAAGCACAACAAATCTTGAAAAGTAAGCCATACTTTAGGATTTTGAGTTGTGGTTTGTGAAGTTATGAGAAGGATAGTGGTCCTATTTATATGGAAATTGTGTTGATCTTTGATGACTAAAAGCATGAGCTATTGCAAATGTCATGATCTAGAGTTTTGTAACATTTTTGGGGTTAGAATTTAATTTGGCTTTTATGAGAATTTATTATGGTTTCTTATAATACATAATTCATTTAAGAAACATTCCTAAATTTGCATGTGGTCTTCTTTGACTGCCCAAAACTTTACTATTTTCCTGGAAATTAGGCCCCAAAACTATTAAATTTCGGCAGAAGGTCTGGTGAGATTTTTCATTATGTTCATATCATATTTACTATGAGATGTTACCTCAGATACGTTTGCAAGTATATATAATTTACTATGACATATAAACTTGTAACTATTAAGAGGTGTATATATAATATAATAGAAGCTAAAAGGGCCCTGTTTACACAAGCAAAATTACAACAAACTATCTTGACTCTTGAGCTAGTATTTTAAATTTTTGCAACCTTTTGCAATAACTAAATATTCCTGAATAAAATAGTAATATTAACCTGACTTGTATTTCATTATGTAAAATAATATTAAAAACTTGTCCTTGTGAAAGCACTTGGCACGGTTTATAAAACCAATTTCAAGCACTTAATTATGGGAATCTCTAATCAGTTCCACCAACTTCTTGAGCTGATTATACTATTAGAGATATTGTGGGAACATTTACTTTTATTCATTTGAAAAAATATATATAGGGTGATACATTAGTTTTAATGCTATTATAACAAACATTCTAATGTTCCTTTCAAAGTGTTAGGTAATTGATTATTCATTTATTCTGTTAGATAACAGACTGATCCAATACATAATAGACAGTTTACAAATTGTAATGTGTTTTCGAATGAATTTCAGGTTGTTTTCGTCGATATAATTGAAGTATTTGACTTGTTATTTTTTCATATGATTGTTAAAATGAGACATTGATTCATTTATAAAAAAAGTAATTGACTGATACACAGTAAAATACAAAGGGATTAAATCTTTTGATCCATATTTAGTAAGAGAAACTTTGTTGTACCAAAGAGACCAATACACATGTTCTAAAAAGGTGTCAAAAATCTTTAAGTTGCCTTTAACTCTTTAAGTTGCTTGTTTGATATGCCTTACAAATACAACAGATAATTAGCTATACGACAAGAAAATTAAGTTAACTCGATTATAAAATTTAACTCGTGTATTGAAAAGTTAACTTGATTCTCCTATGCATCCAAAAAGACAAGCAGTAGTTTTTGAAGATGCTAACAAACATGACATTTACAAACGTCTGTATATAAGTTTGTCTAAGTGGATCAACTAATTATTGTTTTTTTGTACATAGATAAACTTATTTAAATTACTTTTGACACCCAATGACATACTGAAAAATGCCTATTTACCATTAGTTTGACTCTAACTAACATTGTCACCGTATTTCATGGATAAAAACTGTATGCCGGTGTGTATTTAACGCTAATGCATGCATTTGGTGGCAGTCAACATTGGCTTCATTTTTTGGATATAAATATTAGTTTCTTTGATACTTGCATGTATTATTTTGAATATATAAAATACAAATGTAGCTGAAACATTGATGATTGTACATTGTTGGTATTTAATCTGTCTATTCCCACAAAATAGTTAAGTATTACTCCACATTAAAAACTATATATGTATAACTTATCTTAAATAATCTAGTTATATCATGATTGAATTTGCACATAAGGCCAAATAGTTAGCCCGATAATTGAGTTACTTTAACGTCAACCCGATAATTGTTGTTAAATGTTCAATACAGCACGAAACAAGATTTCGACCCCAACGACAATATAATTATATGGCATATAAGTATTTAGTATTTACATCTTAAAGATAATTAATTAGCACTCATTATTGTTAATTTTCTAAACACTAGAAAGAAAAAGAAAAAGGTTGATGCTTTTACTTTGAAGAAACCATCATCTTCGGAGAGATTTTTGGCAACAAAGAAATCATTACATACAAAGTGTTTCTCTCTTCAAAGGGTTTACTTTGAAGTTTGAACCTTGTGACATTCTTTATCTTTTTGCCTTTCTTTTGAGTATTGACTTCCCCATCATATAATACAATCTTTTTCTTCCTTTTTGGTTTTTACAAGTTACAACGATAAGATCAAACTTATTGAAAGATCATTTCTTTCCAACTTTAAAAAAGTGGGTATGTGGAACACATGTATCCTTGTGTGCTCATTTTACGTTCATGTAGGGGTGAACAGGGTTCGGTTTGGCTCAGTTTTAGGCTAAAATCGAAACCAACCCGAACTTTTTTGGGTTTTGCTCTTTCTAGAACCATTCAGTTTCGGTTTTATTTGGTTTCTTTTTGGTCTCTATTTGATTTATCAATGTATGGTTTTTCCAAGATCAAATTGCAATGCATCATAAACTCCCACTTTCAAGTTTCAATAATAAAAAACAGCGCGATACAGATAATTAGAAACTAATGATCATAAAACAAATGTTAGAAGATTATTGTTTTATGTGTCATAAATTGACATAAGAATAACAACAAAAAACTAATGACCACTGAACATCCTAAAAGAATTGTTTATACGTCTTAAATAACACCATCAAAAACTATTTGAACAAGATTATTTGGAGATTATACGTATAATCTGGGTTTGGTTATTCCCGCTTTGGTTTTTATGCTAAAACTAGACCGAACCGCAAACTTAATTTGTTTTTTCCAAAATACAAAAATCAAGCCATCAATTTCTCAATCGATTTTGGTTTTTTGGTTTCAGTTTCTTGATTCTACATATAAAGAGAAAACATATTTGATTAATTAAAACTTAAAAAACAAAAATATAGTATAGTTGTTAGACTAAAATACCCTTATTTATATAAGGCAATACAATCTATTAGTAAAGATTAATTTTTCTTTTTCGAATGACAATTTGATTAAAAACTAGCAAGAAGCTAGAAATAATTACAAGGAGTCGGAGAAGGCATTACATGGGATACAAAGCCACTCAAACCAATCAAATGATGCTTTCCTATATCTATTTGAGATCCACGTAAACATGTATTGCTTAATAACATCATTTAGAATGAGGTCTTTATCTGGTCTTTTGGAGTTGAAGGTAGATTCATTCTGGAAGCACCAAAAGATCTATATAGTAGATCGAGCAACGGCATCATGCAAGATGGATCTTTTTGGTGAAACGTTTGCACGACTTGCAAGAGTAAACACATCGTTAAGGTTTTCAATGTATATATTGTGTAAATTCCACCACTTGAGAACTTTTTTCCATGTAGTTTTTGCAACACAACAATTGACAAAGATGTGCTCTTCCGTCTCAAGATTATTATCGCAAATTGGGCAACAAACTGAGTGAAGGTCAATGCCCCTATGATCTAAGTTGATTCTAGTTGCCATTCTTTGATTTCTGATCCTCCAAGAAGCGATATTGACCTTGATTGGAACAAGTGTATTCCAACTAGTTGGTTTTGGGTAAGGAGATTCCGAGGAATTGGTGATTAGATTTCTCATACATTTTACCATGAAGGTTAGTGTTGTCCATAATGCATTCGCATTTGTCTTGCTCATTTGTGAGATGGAGGTTTAAGAGGAGACTTTGTAATTCCATGAGATCGTTATAATCATCATCAGATCTCATCTGCCTCAACCAGGACCAACGAAATCGAAGTCCAAGAGGTATAGCAGGAGGTATAGCATGCCCATGGGCATCCAAATCAGATCCAACTTGAGCAGGTTTAAGCCCACTAACACTTAAAGGAGCAGACAAAAAAAAAAGGTGGGAAATGCAGCAAATCAGGCAAATTAGGAGCATCAGTAAGATGTTGAGAAGGCAGCAAATCAGTGGAGATGTTGGTGTGTATTTGGAAGGGAGCTCGGTCACATACCATACATGATGGGTTTGTCTCTAGCCGAAATAGCCTTGGATAAACGAGACAAAAGGGTGAGTTTCCAACCCACTTGTTTAGCCAAAAGTAGTAATTTGTCCATTCCCAATCTTAAATTTGAAGAGAGAATGCAAATCGATCCCATGCACACTTAAGTCGTATGTTAGCTTAGCAATTTGATACCATGGCCCCGACTTACTTCTAAATAGAGGTGGCATTATGTAACCCACCTTGAGGGCCATGGATCGAGCAAAATACCTTCCGCCATAGTGATGTTTGTTCAGAAAAGAATCTCCACCACCATTTAGCTAGCATGCCAATGTTACTTACCCTAAGACTTCCACTACCAAGACCGCCTTGATTAAGTGGTGATAAAGTTTATCCCAACTTATCCACAAAATTTTATTGGAATCCGTTGCACCACCTCAAAAGAACTTTCTATGGATTGATTCAAGCTTATTTAAAATAGTTTTGGGGCTTTAAATGTAGAAAACAAATAAACTCCAAGGCTTCCAAGAACGGATTTTGTGAGGGTGGGTCTACCGCCAAATGAAAGGGACTTTGATTTCCAACTTGTAAGGCGTTTGAGAAAACTATCAAGAAGGGGTTGCTAATTTTTACATCTTGACATTTTTGCTCCAATGGGGAGTCCTAAGTAAGTACATGGGAAGTGGGAAGGTTGACGGCCAATAGAAGAAGCTAGAGCATTTATGTCAAGCTTACTAACTCCAAAGAGTTTACTTTTGTTGTAGTTAACCTTAAGCCTGGAAACAAGATGAAAGCAAGTGAGAATTCTAGAAAAATTCAAGATATTCGGTTTAGAATATTCCCCGATAATAAATGCGCCATCCGCAAATTAAAGATGAGAAACATGGACTTTGTCTTTGCCTACTTCAATGCCATGAAACAAATTTTTGTTTTTTGCATCAACAAGAGCCACATTAAGAGCCTCTACTACCAATATGAAGAGAAAGGGAGAAAGTGGGTCACGTTGCCGAAGACCCTTTTCTACTCTGAATTCTGAGGTAGGGGATCCATTGACTAACACGGAGGTATGAGCCGATCTTAGACAAGCCTTAATCCAGTGTCTCCATTTGATGCCAAATCCCATTTGACTCATGATAGAATCCAAAAACGACCAACTTAAAGTGTCAAAAGCCTTATCAAAATCCACTTCGAGGATGAACATATTTCTTTTTTGAAGATTTGCCCAAGATATAATTCCGTCAACAATAAAGGGCCGTCTATTATTTGACGTCCTTTAACGAAAGCCATTTGAAGTTCACTCACAACTGAAGAGATAATAGTAGCCAACCGTAAAGCTAAGACTTTTGGAATGATTTTTATTGACACCCAATCAACCTAATGGGTCTAAAATCATTACTTAATTACTATTTAAACCATTAACTTTCTACACTCTCACTATCTTTACACCCATATATACAAATAAAAAGATTACACATAAATTGATGCGACTATACACCATCGGTGTTATGCCAGGGTAATGATGTAGTATTAATTTATAGGGATAATTCATAATATGCCCAGTGTGCCCAAGTGATTTACTTTTTTGCCCCAGAATTTGGAGTTTCCGTATCTACCCCGAGCAACTTGGCAACACGACACATATGACGCCAAATGTTTGACATGAGGGCCGCCAGTTGCCCAAAATTATACAAGTTGCCCAAAAAGTACATAATTTGCCCTACCTTGTAATCCGAAAAGTGATACTTGTCACTTGCAGATTGCAGTTGCCCAAAAATTACAGGTTGCCCTGGTCTAAATATGGAAACTTTGAATTCTGAAGAAAAAAAAAATCATTTGGGCAATTGGGGCATAATAGTAATTATCCCGAATTTATATATGTACGTATGTTTGCATGGCGCTTGCGTACGTAAGTATTAGACCGTAGATTGAGTAGCTAGTTCAAACACAATTATATGGCCCTAAGCCTGTTATAAGAGCTTGGGCCACCTTTTCTTTCGTACATGTGTGCACTATGATTGCATTACGATGTTTTCTTTCACATGTCTTTAGAAATGTTATACTATATATAGAACGATATATCTTTGGCTGATTAGTAATTTAGTTAGGTACATATATAATTTGAGCTCACAACTAGACACGAACTTGAACTAATTAAGCACTATTTCTATAGAAAACTAATGCTACACCCGGTATAGATGAACACTGATCACAGTCGATCTGTTACTTGAATCGAAAACCAAATTCTCGATTATTAAGATATGGTCATGAGACCCTAGTTATAAGCAAATCATACAAACGTAAACGCATGCCATAAGCACTAACTTGTTGCAGCTTTTACCATGACAAAATGGTTGTGTACCTCTGAGTCGTTGTAAATTGCGTTAGAACTTGTTAAAACGACACTATATGTAACACCTTTAGTTTTATTGCTACTAATGCAGCTGACTGCTCGTTTTGATAGTAAGTTTTGTGAGATCAAATTGAAGTTTATCTAACTATCTTATAAAGCACAAAGTACATTAAATGTCGTATAATTAAGCAATACAATTAACAAAGCAAAATGTATAAGTAAATTAAACAGAATTTTGAAACATTAAATATTTTTAAAACTTAATTTCTTAACATTAAACACAATAAATATCAAAAGTATTAAAATTAAGACATACAATATATAAAACACTTTATACAAATTAATTAAACACACATATCAAAATATTAAAATTAAGAATACAACATTAAACACACCATTTAATATTATTTTTAAAGCACCACTATAATAAAAAAAAATACATGTTATTATACACATTGTATAAACAAATAAAACAAGATAGTTTTATACAATATATATGATAACAAGTTGATAGTACATATGATTTTGAAAACTGGACCAGACAAACGGGGTCAACCAGAATCCGAAGTCGCCATCGGTTTAGCTAGCTAATAAAAGCCGTTCAAAAACGAAATGTAAAGGATCAGTCGGAACCGGTAAAAATAGGTGAACTGAGTCAGACTGAGATTATTTTTTTCTGATTAATCAGTTCGTCATTATTATTTTGTTGGTGCCTGAAATATAATCACATGATACCCGCCGCCGTAACGTGCAAATACTCTGCTAGTTTTTCTTTAATAAAACAGTGACGAATAATGCATCCAACTTTATAAAAGATAAACGACATTTCATCCTTTTTAATTGTCCCCTATATATATACATATTAATTGACTCTTTCAATTCTCAGTTGGCTTTTACTCATTTCACATGCACAAATTCAAAATTAGAAAAGTGAAGGAAACCAATAATACTGTAGAATATTTATAGTCACGGGGTCAAATAACTACATGTTCTGTTCAAAAAAAAAAATAGCTACATGTTTTTAGTACTATATGTGTACAAAGTCGTAATAGGACATATATGGTTGATTAAGTCATGTTCAATGACAAATGTTTTTTTATAACTTATGTATCATAATCATAACAATATATATGTACGTACTTGAAGAATGAGTTTATATTCCATCTTTGTGATATTAAACAACATAGACCTGGAAATAGTCATGTGAATTTTTTGAAAACTATATAGTACATGCATATTATGTTACTCCATTATTTCTTCATCAACAATGTACGTATTTGTGATTGCTAATTTTATCGTACACAAAATGATGGAACAGTGAACTCAACTACGTTTTAGACACCCGATGAACCTCACTTCATACATCAAAAGCACGTCGTACGCGCATGTTAAATAATTAGTGCTTAACATCGATATTTTACGACATATATTACGGAGTATAAGTCAATCTTTTCTCTACTTATAGATCTGAAGTTAATATCACTGCTCTTTCTATTTTTATCATTGTTCCCTATCCTATTTAGGCTTGGCTTATATTGGTCATATCAGTTGGTCGCGTCGCGTGGCTAGCATGAAATGTTAGGGTCATTGCAAAATGTCCTTCATTGAATCATACCTATCTTTCGCTATACAATTGCTTTAGGAAATAGTATACTCGACAATGCATAACATATGTAGTCATGCATTCACCTACTTTTTGCTTCAATATTAAAGTGAAGTTTGATTTGGTAGTACCATTTTATTTCTTCAATAAGTCAATGAGTAACTTAAAATCGATGAAAAAACTAAATAGTCAAATAGGTTTATTTAATTTGACCAAAAGTGAAACTAAATAAATACTTATAGGCTATAGCATCATAATAACTTTTTTAACAGGAAATTGTATACTTATGAGAGTTATATCTTTGTAATTATATATACAGTAATAATTAATAAATCTATTAGGTTAGTCAATTAAAGATAGACAAATAAAGGTTTTGCTAGCTAGGTCACCCCAATAATCCGTAATTACATCAAAAATTATACGTTCCAATATCTAAGTAGCAGGGTATCGTTGTCCAAGTTTACGTTAATATTATACTGTAGTATACAGTATATGCATGCATGCATATATACATACATTTTGCACTATCGCAGATTATTTTTGCCAATTCAGTCCTAACTCCTAACTCCTAACTCCTTAGCAGCCGTCTTCTGGACCATCACGTCTGGCCCAGTTGCAAGATCGTATTATTAATTTTGAAAGATCATTAAATACAATTTGAGCCAAAGATCATTGTATAATTGGACAATATAAGTATTATTAAAACTATCTAGTCGTGGATCATGATATTATGTGTGTCGACAAAGACTTCTACACGTACAAAGATAAGAAAATTAGTTTAGTGGCCATATTTTTCCTTCAAATTTGGTCGTATGTAGACACGATTATATGTCGATCTACATGTGCAATGATTTCGGTTACGACTAGCTTCTATCTTATTCAGGGCCATCTTTGAGGGTGTGCAAGGTGAGCGACCGCTCAGGGCCTCAAAATTTGTCCCGTTAATAATTATACGCATGTGTACACATATTTTTCATGAAAAAAAAGTATTTAGATGAGGTAATATCTTAAATGAGTAATATGTTAGAACGTTTAAATAACTAATTGCATTATATCTTACAAATGATGACACTTTATTTATAACATCCCTTATCAAAAGGCCAAGGGCGGAGCTTCATATAGACAAAAGAGGGCTATGGCCCTCCCAAGATTTTTCATTTTTACACAAAATACCCTTATATTAATAAATAATTTATACTATAAACCTTATATTTTAAAGGTAAATGATGAATTGGCCCTCCTAGGTTTCATAATTTACACTTCGGCCCTCCCAAAAAAGTTAGGCTAGCTCCGCCACTGCAAAAGGCCTCATTATTTAATTTCGTCCAGGACCCTCAAAAATTCCATAAATTCATAAGACGGCCCTGATCTTATTCTGGAATAAAAAGCAACCATTTCTCAATTGTTTATTAATCTTCAATTAAGCCTTTAATTTCCAATTTCTCAACATGTAATTCTGGACTAATTTAATCTTTTAAGTTAAATTACTTTGTTTATTCATCTTCACTACATGTTATTTGCTTGGGATGAGAGGTTATCTGGTTCAGTGGTTCACATAATTTTTATCACTATGTTAGTTCTACTTGCATGTAATCAGTCATTCAGAAAATCATCAGTAAGTATATAATTTCCAATTAGTAGACAAATAGGCACGATCATCGTTAGAGATTGACTAAACCTTGAGATTTTCTTATGAGTCTAATAAAATTGTTAGAATGTTAATAGCACCCTAAAACATTTAGCATGTAACTGTTTGATCTTTGATGTAATAACACCCTAAGTTTGGAGCTTTTAAAAAAGGCATGTTTCTTGATAGTTTCTGTTGTTGTACCAGTGCTTTATGATAAATACATTGGGTGATTGATCAATAGAGATATTGGAGTCTCACTTTTTGAACAAAGTTCATTGTAAATATAAGTAATGACGATATCCGAAACAAAAAGTATAAATAAAAATTTGATTATTTATAACTGATTTTCATAAGAATACATAACATATCAAACCCGTACTTTTGTGCATGCACGGGACTTGTTACCAGTAAAAATTAAAGTAAAATAAAAATCGGTCCTAATAGTGAATTTTCTTATGACCCTTTTTAATCTTCCACCACTTTGGATGTTTAAATCTTTGAAATTTACCTTTTAAGGGTAGCACTGGGATACTTTGTTCATGCCTGAAGAAGTTATCGGGATCAAACTGAGTCTTGATCTTCACTAGCCTATTAAAGTTATCTTTGAAGTACCTTGTGCCCCAAGAACTTGCCTTTACAAAGCTAGTGTCGTCACTATTTTTGTCATACATGCCAAGATCAAGGTCCCTATAATTCACATAAACTTGTCTTGGAAACATTGAAACATATGGAGTCATGTAGTTGTATAGCTTCCTGACCCAATCAACATGCTTGTCCATGGCTTCTTTTTCAGGGCTCATTCAGCTCGTCACATATTGAATCTTGAAAATTGCATTCCTATGAGGGAATGGAATCGATGATTCCGAGATTTTAGCCATCATTCCTCCATAAGGATTCCATATCATCATTGGGCTTTCTTCTTCCAAAAATCTTTCCCATATCCCTTCTATGCCATTTTCTGGAATTGGCTTTACAACAAAATCTGATTTTGCTTTGAAATAGTTCAAAAAAGCCGGTCTTCCAGCTAGTAGGACATCGGTTGGGACGGTCTTTGGGTATCCGGCAATGAACAAGACAGATTCTAACCAACTCATTTCAAAGCTATCTTCTTTCGTCAGACCTAGTTCAGGGAAACTCTGTTCAATGATTTCTTGTAGTCTTCCTACATCTCCAAGAAAAAGTGCGTTATAAGTTGTGGTTACGGTTCGTTGAGTTGTATTTGGTACTTGTGGGGTTTGTATCAAGACCCTAATGAAAAGATTATCATCAAGTGTGTGAGCAACCTGTTGCCACTTGTAAAGAATCTTGGTGGCACCTTGTTCTAATGTCATTGGGACATTAAAAGTCGTGAAGGTTGCAGGGCAGGTACGAGTTTTAGTTTCCAAGAAACTAGGACTCCAAAACTGCCCCCGCCACCTCCACGAATAGCCCAAAAAACATCTTCTCCCATAGCTTTCCGGTCCAAAATACGACCATTTGCATCAATGATCTTTGCATCGAGTGCATTATCAGCCGCAAGCCCATATTTCCTCATCAAGGAACCATAAGCACCACCCGTTATGTGCCCACCAACGCCAAGGCTGGTGCATAGCCCAGCCGGGACACCATGAGTCTTGCTTTTCTCGGCAACTCGATAGTAAAGCTCACCAATTGTTGCACCAGCTTGAACCCAAACAGAATTATCCTCGATATCTGTTACACCCCCAAAATTATCGCAGCGGAAGATTGTGTCACTGGGGTATTACTTCACAGTTCACAACACAAATTACAGAAAACGACTCTAAATGAGACGTTTTGAAATAAATTATCATTCGATTAAAATATCAGAGTTTACAAAAAGGTCCCACAAGTTTACAAAATATACAACATAAAATTTGTAAAGTTTCTCGAATGATAATATATACATTGTCTTCAAAATTGTTTTCCGTGCGCCTTCACATGCCAGCTAATACTTTTCGTACCTGAAAATACATGCTAAAAAGTCAACACAAAGATTGAGTGAATTCATAGGTTTGTAAAACTGTAGTGGACAATAAAGTTCATAGTATAATTGCAATGTGCGCAATTATCATCGTGATAGTTATTATTGCTCTAAGCTCATGGCACGCACGACTGACTGTATATATATATCACCGTACGATATATATATATATTAAACAATTTGCCCCGAGTAGGTACTATGCCGTATACCTAGGAATTCAAATATAGTGCGTTTGTGATATCCGCTGTATGCTTAACACAAACGGGATTCGTCAATCCCGATAGGCCTATCCACAATATTTGCGCTCACTCGCAACAACAAGTGATTAGTGGTCCATGATATGGGGACTTTTGGCATAAACAACTTAGACATGCATGCAATAATACAATCAAGGCTAGCATTCAGTTTACGAGTCATTGTCCATAATAATAAAAACAGTAACATGTATCTCCCCCAACGAGTTTATAAAACAGCTAAACAAAAGTAGGGGCTATGAACTCACCGTAGTAATCAGTAGTAGTTTAATACAACAGATAGTGTATGGCAAGACCACGATCTTTAATGATAACCTACGAGAGTATAGTGATCGCGTCTTAGTATAATGCACAATATGAGTGTACAAGTATATGTAAAGTCATTGACATGATTAAGATGTTGTACATATGTCTTATGTTGTGTAAATGAGTGAAGCGTCCTTAAAATGTGGTTTGGCTATTAGCCTTTTATAAATAACTTCGTACTACTGTTCGGGCTATCAAAATCTAAAGGTCATGTAGTGAACGTATGAGGAGCCAGGACACTTTAATTCGTAAATCCACAACTCGTCGATACGACACCCCGAAGAAGCCTCTTAAGATAATGAAATTCCCTACTATTGTAGGACTTATCATTTATGAGTAAAAGTATTTGACGAGACAAACGTTGAATTAAAAATATTTGTCATGTTTCGTCAAAGACTATCGGTAATAGTTATGTGCCGTGAAAAGATTTAGTGTAACACTTAAAGTCTGAATGTTACTAATTAAGTAGTCAAGTGTGTTGTAATGAAATTGCTAACGGCGTTTCATAACTTTGTCGTGTAAAGTGTTCAAAACGATATTTAGATATCATACTAGTTATTATAATTTTGCGGATCAAGTGTAAGTTGTGACTTTGTGGTAATGATATATGTGATATGGTCAATTTTTATTAGTTCTCGAGGTCAAGAAAATGAGTCATTTAAATGATCAAGTCTCAATAGTAAGTTTCGGGTCATCAAATCCCAAACTAGTCACGCGGCTAGATACATAACCTTAAGACATCAACCAAGACCATACCGTTGCTATATCTCGGTTTAGAAGGCATTGAGACAACAGCCTTGGCTGTGTCTCTGCCTCAAGAGTTCAAAACACCATAAAAACTCTTGAGTCATGGCTGTTTTTATGGTCTAAACAGGTCCAGTTGGGTTTTGCAGTTCATAGCCTTTCTTGTTCACTTTCTGCTTACGTGCTCGCGAGTTTTTGTATAAAACATCATTCTGAGCAACTTTCATGTTTTATACTTTCGCTGGTTCGGAGCAGAAAAGGGTGAAAATCTCGATTTAAAATAGTATCAGAACCTTTTTTGTTCCAGCACCATATTCCTTCTACTAAATCTTCATTTACCTATAACTTTTGAGCTATAAGTTCTTTTTAAGTGATTCAAAAGCTCAAGTTCTAGTTTTTACTTCCTCCATCTGTTTCTTAAGCTTGCCCAAGTCCATGGTTCATTATTTTGTGCCAACACTTAACAAAATTCACTAGTTACCAACTAGCTAGTTGTTTCAAAAGTGTCTCTAACAAGTTAACTTGTGTTTTTCTTGTATGTACAACATCATACCATGCCATATTACATATGAAACTTGTACAACATGTAAATTACATCAAAATGAATAAAAGACTTGAAAACTAAACAAAGTCTTACAACTTCTTTGGATGGAAAATACTAAGAACCCAAGAATTACTATACTAGTCTTCTAATCTCCAACTTGTCTTTCAACCTTCAACTACTTTTTGTAGTCTTATGAAAACCTTGCACTTGGACTTCTAATTCAGCTCTTGGTCTTGTGTAAGTCTTGTTGTGAGCTTGGAGTCAACAATTCTTCACTTGGACTATGTAGGAATCACCTAGGTCTTTATCTTACTTGTATGTCTTAGAGCTTGAATCAAAACTTATGATGATGATGGTGAATATATTGTGTACGGTGGGAGATGAGACCAAAAGAGATGAGTTAGTTTTTCTCTCATCTTTTCCTAAGTATCTTTGAGGTGAAGTTATGGTTAAAGTTAATATGTGATCAATCTACTAATGTGTCATAATGCATGACTAAAGTTACTAAAACAAAGCCACGTGGTTTTTTTTTGTAGCTTAACTATACGCCACCTCTTGCTTGAGGTGGTGAGGTGCTTGGTTGCAAGCTTATATGGATAGCTTCATGGTGAAGTTATCACCCTACGGGGTATATTTTGGTCCTGGTGATTACTAATGTTAAGCCCTTAAGTCTCAAAACTTAAAACCAGGCAACATAAAAATATGATACTTACAAAAATGTCAAAACTTATCAATATACTCCAACTAAGTATATTAGATGGGTGATAGTGTAACGGAGTGCGTATATGTTGTTAAAACCTAATAACGTAGATTTGAGTACGCGTAATATGTAAAGAGTAAAAATGATAAAATGACAATAGTTCATATATGTAATATGACTATTGGTGAGATTTGAGTATTTTAAACACATAGACTTATCCTAGTCTTGTGTTGGTCGGGCGGAAAGTTTACACAGTTAAAAACTTTCATGATTACTTATAAGATTAATTTAAATATTAAAAGTAATATTATATGTCATAAGAAAAATAATAATCAAATCAATTTGCTTGTTGAGTTTATTGTTGTGTCGGTACGCGTTGTGTGCAATTTTTACATTTGGCGAGATATCGTCTCGTTAAATAGACAAAGGTGAACAAAAATGTTCAGAGAGTAATAATTCAAAGTAGAGTGAATTATTTAACTGGGAAGTTACGGGTTAACTACCGATTATGGTATTTGCTTTTACGTTACGGTGAAAGTCCAAAGTCAAAGTCAAAGGGCAAAATAGTCCGATATTAAGATGTTTGGGAAAAGGTGTGGGTATTTGTAGTGAATTATGATCTTCACAACCGAAGGGTCTAATGTTGCAATGCCAGTTGGAGGGCCAGATATTGCAAGGCCAGCTGAAAACGCTAGAGAACCAAATGTAGCAGGGCCAGCTGAAGGCGCCGGAAAAGTGAATGTCATACCAGAGGTTAAAGGCTGCTTTTACCAGGATTTTGGGAGCAGCAAGCTCAGAAATTTCAAAAGCACTAAATGAGCAGTTGGTTTGGGTCGTTTCTTTGAGAGGACAGAGTCGGTATTTCTAATAAGCAATTGTGCTGAAAACTGCAAAGTCAAAAATGCCACAAGCATACTTCCGGACGATGCTTTGTAATGGTGGAATGTTGTTGCTCAATCCATTAGTATTGATAATGCTTACAATGTTGCTTGATGTTTCTTGAATTAAGTTGAAGAAGTTATTAATCAAGAAGTACTACCGTCAAAATGAGGTGCAAGAAATGGATGTGAAGTTTTCTTACGGTTAGTGGTGTTGATATCACAACTTATATTCGTCGCTTTCAAGAGTTGGCAGTAGTGTGTCCAATGATTGTCTCAACCAATGAGAAGTCATGAGAAAAGTTCATCTGAGAACTTCCATTCAGTATTCAAGGAAACGTAACTTCATTTGATCAATTCACACTGGATGTAACAATCTAGATGTCTCGTAATCCAGTGGATCAAGTTATGCGAGCTCGGTCTGCTCAAGGACCCAACAAAAGCAAAAATAACAACAATAACAAATGGTAATGAGATGTGGAGAGTGAGGACATTTCAAGAAACAATGTCCTCAAAATAAGGACCAACAAATGGGATGAGCTCGTGGGAGAGTTTATGGGTAGGTGTCGAAGCACCTAAGTAAAGTAGGCATCTACGTACCCCAAGTAAAGTACCCAATAAAGTAGATGGAATATCGTACTCAGTTTGTCAGTACAAGATTGAACCAAATTAAGAGTAATAAGTTTGTTAACTCAATAAATAGTTCATGATCGTAAGGATTCGTAACGGCAAAAGTGATAACTTAAAAATGAACTCAGGTAGTTCAAATGAGTTCGTAAGATTTTTCCTGAGTGACGGAATACTGAAGATTCTCAAGTTCGTGTTCATACTCATGTCATGTCGGATACAAATAAGCCCACTCATTTATAATTCATTATTTACATAGAGAGGCGTCCCAAACAATGTAAATAAAGAAATATAAACTTATGGTTCGGCGATTCATAATTTCTTTATTTAAATAAAAAGGCGTCCCAATTTATTCAAATAAGGATATTCCAAATCATCCTACTTAAAAATTCCCGACAAAACACTCATACTTAACCGATGAGTTACAAGGCGGTGTATCACGAGATGTCGTAGGTGTTCCAAGAGTACGAAATGAATGTTCACACTCATCCTCGGTGACGAGGAGTAACACAATCAGATAAAATCATCATAGCATTCAAAAGAGTTGATGAGTTCATAGTTGTGAAATAGTTTTCTCACAATGTTTGAGAAATACCAGAGTGACCATTGTGAAACTCACAATGTCGGAGAAATATATAAGACCATTGTGTACCTAACAATGTATGAAAAATAGATAAGACTATCGTGTGTGTCTCAATGTCTGAGAAATAGATAAGACTATCGTGTGTCTCTCAATGTATGAGATGTATCTAAGTCAATTGTATATCTCACGATGCCTGAGATATATGAATAAACAAGTTGTGCATCTCACAATGTTTGAGACATGTGAACAAACAAGTTGTGTATCTCACAATGTTTGAGATATGTGAACAAACAAGTTGTGTATCTCACTATGTCTGAGATATATGAATAAGCAAGTTGTGTATCTCTGTCACACCCCGCCACGGCGGAAACGCGCGGGTGTAACTTCATGGATATCATCACAACACCTGGTGTCTACATAGAGAACAACTACATGCACATAAATAGAGCAATGTACAAACACAAAGTGTTGTAACAATACCCCAAAGTAAAATAACCAAAACAAAACAAAAATCCAAACATAGATGATAAACCCCTTCCAATGCAACTAAGGTCTCGTCTATCCACATCCTTCTATCTTATCCTTAGAAAGCTCACCTGAAAATGATGCTTAAAATGTCAACATAATGTTGGTGAGATTCATAGGTTTAGACTCAACACACTAGGCAACCGAATTTACTGTGATTACAAAATATAGCTGGACAAATAAATTATAGTTATCATATTGCTACATGCATTTGCAAGTTAATATCCACACATAAAGGCAACAACACTTATAAGGCAACCATTGGGCGGAACGTGCCCACCGATCGAAAGTAGTACCCATCAATATGCCATCAATTAGGTCGCATGCGCGAGCAACAGGGTAAGCACCCTCCCAATTGAATCCCAAAAATATATCATCAATTAGGTCGCTATCCTAATTGAATCCCAAAACATTCACACAAGCAAATAATCACACATAGCATACATACAATAACATTATAAGTCCAAGCTCTTTAATATCACACACATAATCACAGTAAACCAAAACATTTAAGACAAGCATCATTCCCAACCCAAGTTTAAAACAAAGTAAAAATATGGGACTATGAACTCACCTTAAACTCCGCAGCTCCACAAAACAATACACAATCTATAATACACAAAAATAATCCACATTACATAAGGTCAAGCTAAAAGCTACAACCTATGTAATACACATATGATGGATGTCTAAGACTCATATGACCCATCATGGATCTCCTAGACACCACACTAACCACTACCATAACTTAATACTTACTAAATCCCTTGCACTCTAAAACTCAGAAAACGCAGAATTTTTGAGTACATTCGCTCACATGAAATTATGACAAATAAAGCTTAACAACTCACACAAAAAATTTACCATGGTCTCTCATAAGAATAGAAGCTAATCCCAGAAGGCCATGGACCAATAACACACACAAGTACTCACAAGAAATTCAAACTTGACAACTACTCAAATTCAGATCCGAACGCACACCAAAAAGTTTTGATTTTTAATAATTACTTCCACAAGTTTTTATCGCGAATCCTCTTCGTGGTAGTCTAATATAACCTAAAACTTAACTATTCCAGAAGACCAAGTCAAAATACCACTTTTACAACCACATGCCAACCTCAAACTTTTACCCAAAATCTGTCCCGGTTTGACAGCTTAGACACCTTAACAAAGAAAAATCAAAAGACCGACTTCCCGACCTCAAAATTGATTGTGGCTGGACTTTTTGGAAAGCTCTTTCATTATACTTCAATTTAGACTTAAAATTCGTGACTTAACTCATCACAATCTGTTATGTACACTCACATCTTTACAGCCTTACAAATCTGTCCAAACCTTAACTCAATAACTAGCATGTTTTACGCTCAATTCTCTTAACCAATTACCATATTATTAACATCTAATCATCCAAACATGTTTTACTTCATTAATTTACAGAGTTTTCAAACCCTAGATCCATCATAATTAATATTACATGAATTAAATTAATTAATCAAACAATTGAACATAGGGTTTAAAGATTTTACCTTGATTCTTGATTTTTAGCTTCAAAGCTATAAACCCTAATTTTTTCCCTCTCCTCTTGCCCTTGTGAACGACTCAAATTGCAAAAAAAATAGGTTTAGGGTCGTTGGTTTTGGTTATATGGGTAGGGGTTGGGCTTGGTTGGGTTAGATGAGGATTCCTTGGGCCTAAGAGTCATATTTGGACTCAAATTGGGTTTCCTTTTCCCTTGTTTTTCTCTATAGCCGATTTTTATACATATGTATATATATTTTTATATATATTTTTTAAATTAATTTATTACACTCAAAACCTCATAATTTTCATATTTTATAAACTCCCAAAACAAAACCTAACGTCTTACGCGATAAACCTTAATTTTACGATAAACCGGAAAAATATCATTTTCAAAACAAAGTTTCCAAAAATAGAATTTCACACTCTTTTTGAAATATAACTCATAAAAACAAATCCCACGTAACTTACTAACGCTCAATTACTTGAACGAAACCTCGTTACGCAAAAACACAAAAACACCAAAACTACACAAGTCATTTCTACACCACAAAGGTGATCAAAATAAACTTTTCCAAATTCCAAACTTTCCAAATCACAATAAAACCATTTACGCAAAGGGATTTAGTGCTAAAACTCACCTATATCACACATATAACACTACAATCACCTATAACACATCAAACAAACGTCAACCGAGTCAAGACTATCAGTCAAACTGACCTGCTAAAACCACGGTTGTTACAATCTCACTATGTCTGAGATATATGAATAAGCAAGTTGTGTATCTCACTATGTCTGAGATATATCATGATATCAGAGATATATGAATAAGCAAATTGTGTATTTCATGATGTCTGAGATATAAGTATGACCATTGTATCTAGTACAATGTCATGAGAAAATTCCGTAGATCACAATAATATGTGTATGATCAAGGAAATCTGGTTGTGCCGTAATGCCTTCAAGTAGACATACGCAGTCACGTTTAGTCAACCGTTTATATAAATAGTCTGTAAACAAATAATACAGTATTGTGTTAAGGAGTAAGCATGGCACACGGAATGTTAAAGACAACAATGAGTTATATGGGTTAAACGTAAGATGTAGTTATAGTCTAGGTTCATATGGAACCTAGTTCTCTATAACTGTAGCTCTGATGCCAATCTGTAACACCCCCAAAATTATCGCAACGGAAGATTGTGTCACTGGGGTATTACTTCATAGTTCACAGCACAAATTACAGAAACCGACTCTAAATGAGACGTTTTGAAATAAATTATCATTCGATTAAAATATCAGAGTTTACAAAAAGGTCCCACAAGTTTACAAAATATACAACATAAAATTTGTAAAGTTTCTCGAATGATAATATATGCATTGTCTTCAAAATTGTTTTCCGTGCGCCTTCACATGCCAGCTAATACTTTTCGTACCTGAGAATACATGCTAAAAAGTCAACACAAAGATTGAGTGAATTCATAGGTTTGTAAAACTGTAGTGGACAATAAAGTTCATAGTATAATTGCAATGTGCGCAATTATCATCCTGATAGTTATTATTGCTCTAAGCTCATGGCACGCACGACTGACTGTATATATATATATATATATATATATATATATATATATATATATATATATATATATATATATATATATATATATATATATATATATATTACTGTACGATATATATATTAAACAATTTGCCCCGAGTAGGTACTATGCCATATACCTAGGAATTCAAATATAGTGCGTTTGTGATATTCGCTGTATGATTAACACAAACGGGATTCGTCAATCCCGATAGGCCTATCCAAAATATTTGCGCTCACTCGCAACAACAAGTGATTAGTGGTACATGATATGGGGACTTTTGGCATAAACAACTTAGACATGCATGCAATAATACAATCAAGGCTAGCATTCAGTTTACAAGTCATTGTCCATAATAATAAAAACAGTAGCATGTATCTCCCCCAACGAGTTTATAAAACAGCTAAACAAAAGTAGGGGCTATGAACTCACCGTAGTAATCAGTAGTAGTTTAATACAACAGATAGTGTATGGCAAGACCACGATCTTTAATGATAACCTACGAGAGTATAGTGATCGCGTCTTAGTATAATGCACAATATGAGTGTACAAGTATATGTAAAGTCATTGACATGATTAAGATGTTGTACATATGTCTTATGTTGTGTAAATGAGTGAAGCGTCCTTAAAATGTGGTTTGGCTATTAGCCTTTTATAAATAACTTCGTACTACTGTTCGGGCTATCAAAATCTAAAGGTCATGTAGTGAACGTATGAGGAGCCAGGACACTTTAATTCGTAAATCCACAACTCGTCGATACGACACCCCGAAGAAGCCTCTTAAGATAATGAAATTCCTTACTATTGTAGGACTTATCATTTATGAGTAAAAGTATTTGACGAGACAAACGTTGAATTAAAAATATTTGTCATGTTTCGTCAAAGACTATCGGTAATAGTTATGTGCCGTGAAAAGATTTAGTGTAACACTTATCAAGTCTGAATGTTACTAATTAAGTAGTCAAGTGTGTTGTAATGAAATTGCTAACGGCGTTTCATAACTTTGTCGTGTAAAGTGTTCAAAATGATATTTAGATATCATATTAGTTATTATAATTTTGCGGATCAAGTGTAAGTTGTGACTTTGTGGTAATGATATATGTGATATGGTCAATTTTTATTAGTTGTCGAGGTCAAGAAAATGAGTCATTTAAATGATCAAGTCTCAATAGTAAGTTTCGGGTCATCAAATCCCAAACTAGTCACGCGGCTAGATGCATAACCTTAAGACATCAACCAAGACCATAGTTGTTGCTATATCTCGGCTTAGAAGGCATTGAGACAACAGCCTTGGCTGTGTCTCGGCCTCAAGAGTTCAAAACACCATAAAAACTCTTGAGTCATGGCTGTTTTTATGGTCTAAACAGGTCCAGTTGGGTTTTGCAGTTCATAGCCTTTCTTGTTCACTTTCTGCTTACGTGCTCGCGAGTTTTTATATAAAACATCATTCTGAGCAACTTTCATGTTTTATACTTTCGCTGGTTCGGAGTAGAAAAGGGTGAAAATCTCGATTTAAAATCATATCAGAACCCTTTTTGTTCCAGCACCATATTCCTTCTACTAAATCTTCATTTACCTATAACTTTTGAGCTATAAGTCCTTTTTAAGTGATTCAAAAGCTCAAGTTCTAGTTTTTACTTCTTCCATCTGTTTCTTAAGCTTGCCCAAGTCCATGGTTCATTATTTTGTGCCAACACTTAACAAAATTCACTAGTTACCAACTAGCTAGTTGTTTCAAAAGTGTCTCTAACAAGTTAACTTGTGTTTTTCTAAAAGACTTGAAAACTAAAATAAGTCTTACAACTTCTTTGGATGGAAAATACTAAGAACCCAAGAATTACTATACTAGTCTTCTAATCTCCAACTTGTCTTTCAACCTTCAACTACTTCTTGTAGTCTTATGAAAACCTTGCACTTGGACTTCTAATTTAGCTCTTGGTCTTGTGTAAGTCTTGTTGTGAGCTTGGAGTCAACAATTCTTCACTTGGACTATGTAGGAATCACCTAGGTCTTTATCTTACTTGTATGTCTTAGAGCTTGAATCAAAACTTATGATGATGATGGTGAATATATTGTGTACGGTGGGAGATGAGACCAAAAGAGATGAGTTAGTTTTTCTCTCATCTTTTCCTAAGTATCTTTGAGGTGAAGTTATGGTTAAAGTTAATATATGATCAATCTACTAATGTGTCATAATGCATGACTAAAGTTACTAAAACAAAGCCATGTGGTTTTTTTTGTAGCTTAACTATACGCCACCTCTTGCTTGAGGTGGTGAGGTGCTTGGTTGCAAGCTTATATGGATAGCTTCATGGTGAAGTTATCACCCTACGGGGTATATTTTGGTCCCGGTGATTACTAATGTTAAGCCCTTAAATCTCAAAACTTAAAACCAGGCAACATAAAAATATGATACTTAAAAAAATGTCAAAACTTATCAATATATTCAAACTAAGTATATTAGAAGGGTGATAGTGTAACGGAGTGCGTATACGTTGTTAAAACCTAATAACGTAGATTTGAGTATGGGTAATATGTAAAGGGTAAAAATAATAAAATGACAATAGTTCATATATGTAATATGACTATTGGTGAGATTTGAGTATTTTAAACACATAGACTTATCTTAGTCTTGTGTTGGTCGCGAGAAAAGTTTACACAGTTAAACATTCATGATTACTTATAAGAGTACTTTAAATATTAAAAGTAATATTATATGTCATAAGAAAAATAATAATCAAATCAATTTGCTTGTTGAGTTTATTGTTGTGTCGGTATGCGTTGTGTGCGATTTTTACATTTGGCGAGATATCGTCTCGTTAAATAGACAAAGGTGAATAAAAATGTTCAGAGAGTAATAATTCAAAGTAGAGTGAATTATTTAACTGGGAAGTTACGGGTTAACTACCGATTATGGTATTTGCTTTTACGTTACGGTGAAAGTCCAAAGTCAAAGTCAAAGGGCAAAATAGTCATTTTGCCTTATGAAAATTTTCGGGTTGCTACAATATTGACATGAATGCCACGTAGTTTAGCTAGATCAACAACGACATAAGGAGGGTCCATAACAGATGTATATGACAACCCTTCATAATCATGGCCTCCACTCCTAAACCTAAGCTGAATTTCAAGCTTTTTAGCGCAAATAACCGCGGTTTGGATATGTGTTTCATGCAAGGGTGTGAAAATAAGTTCAGGTTTTGCAGCATACGAGGCTATGCAACGAAGATTTTGTGCGGTCGAGTTTAAAAGGGGAGTGAAGTTAGCATTGTTTGGGGTGACAAAAAGGTTGGGCAGTTGGTTTAAAGAGCTTGTATCCATTGAAAGACGTTGGTGAAAACTATCTTGAATTGAAAGACATTGGTTTAAAGGTTGGGCAGTTGGTTTAAAGAGCTTGTATATGACAACCCTTCATAATCATGGCCTCCACTCCTAAACCTAAGCTGAATTTCAAGCTTTTTAGCGCAAATAACCGCGGTTTGGATATGTGTTTCATGCAAGGGTGTGAAAATAAGTTCAGGTTTTGCAGCATACGAGGCTATGCAACGAAGATTTTGTGCGGTCGAGTTTAAAAGGGGAGTGAAGTTAGCATTGTTTGGGGTGACAAAAAGGTTGGGCAGTTGGTTTAAAGAGCTTGTATCCATTGAAAGACATTGGTGAAAACTATCTTGAATTGAATTTGAAGAACAATACTGAGATAGTGATGCTAGTAAGATTAGAAGCACAACAAATCTTGGAAAGTAAGCCATACTTTAAGATTTTGAGCTGTGATAGTTTGTGAAGTTATGAGAAAGATGGAAATTGTGTTGATCTCTGATGACTAAAAGTATGAGCTATTGCAGATGTCATAATCTAAAGGTTTGAACATTTTTGGGGTTTGAATTTACATGATTTCTTATGATACATACTAATTTATTTAAGAAACAATCCAAAGTTTGCCAATTGTCAACTTTGACTACTCCAACACGTACTTCTACTATTTTCATGGAAAGGCTCAAAAACATAAATAGCGGCAGAAAGGTTTGGTGAGATATTTCATATTTTCATGATGTTCATATCTTAGTTACTGCAAGATGTTCATCAATTTTCATGATGTTCATATCTTATTTACGGAGTATGAGTTATATAAGAAGAGCACTGTTTTGATAAGCTAAATCACACTACACTGCATGCCTCAAGCTGATTGCAAAAAGATTTATCACAACTTAATTAGACAGTGAACAAGAACACAAATATGTGACATTTAACTTGTAAGGTAATTTTTCGGGACCTTTTGTAATATGGAGGAACTAAATATTCCTTATAATATATGTAAGCTCAAAATCATCACCAAATGACCTAGTGATAAGGTCTTTAGTTTCCTCAAAAAGTTTAGGGTTCAAACCTTAATAGGTGTGTACATCTGGGAGTGGTCAGGGAAAGGTCGGAAACGGTCTCACCTGGTGAGGCCACATACATTTAAGTAAAACGGGCTCTGATGCGAACAAGAAAGTGAAGAGAATCCACCCTCGTACACGTCTCCATACGGCGTAACCAGTATAAGTTTGTACACTGTAGAGCTCTCGAAAAGGGATTAATTAGTGTCAGCTTTTTAGGAGTACATAACTCGACGTTTGGGGTCATAGGTTGATCGTTGGGAGTATGGTATGCGTATAAATTGTTATTCTTTGGTTGGTCAGTAAGTTAGGTACATAATTTGCATTCACAGCTAGACATGCACTGATGTACATCAATACTAAACACTTTTTCTATGGAAAACTAGCGTTAAGTTGTACCCACAGATGGAAATTCATAGTCTGTTATGAATCGAATCCGAAACTGCTCGATCGTTAATATAGCCATGCATGAGACCTTGTGTCATTACCAAATCATGCATAGAAAACGCATACACACACACCATAAGCACTAACGTATTGGCGTTTTTTCCTTGACATCATGGAGCTGGTGATCTATAGTAAATTTCATGAGATCAAATTGTAGTTGATTCTTTGTGAAAGCAACAACAGTTAAATAATGCATCCAATTAAGTCGTAGGTAGCATACATGGTTAATAAAGTCATGTTCAATGATAAACGTACGTTAATTAAGTTGTGGGTAGCCACAGTGGCTCTATGGAAACCGTCATAGGTCACATGACACAGTTATAACATAACGACACCGAGCACTCCAACAAAAAATTGGAAACTAAAAAATTTAATAATCGGGAACCATGCACAAAAGGAACCACGTCCAATACTGCAACACATAAACAGTAGTGCCTTGTTCTACTAGCAAAGTTAATAACCAGCAATAACAAACATGCACATTAAAAAAAAAAAAAAAAAAAAAAAAAGAAAAAAAAAAATCAACAACCAACAACCATGCATAAATCCAGGTGTTAAAAACGACATTCAAGCTCGCTTCAGCCTCTTGCTACGCCTTTTATCATGAGCATCCTCACCATAGAGCTCCAAGTACAAAATCACACAATAACCTCTCAACTTGGCAAGCGAAACCGCAAAATGCCATTCACCATCAGACTTGAGCCAAACATTCCCCTTTGATCTGTTAGGATGCTTGAAGGTTAGTTTGTAACATCCAGGAGACAGCCCAAGGTCCTTCTCAACCCTACGGCTAAAATCTTCAAACGCAGTAGTGCCTCTCACAGCCCACGAGAAACCCTTATCCGTAGTAACATCTAGTTTATAATCACCCCCATGAATCCTTACTAGTGATCCATCAACCTCCTTCCAAACAAAGATGTTTAATTGCTCAAGCCTTGCTTTGAAAGTCGACAAGTCAACTGCATATAAACACATCAAAACTCGATAAAAACTTGCACAAGATAGTATAATATCAATAAGAAAACGATGCAAATAAAAATATTCATGGTGTTTTTCACTGTAAAGGTACAGATCTGATAGATTTGTGGAATCTGATAGAAAGCATCCATCAGTGTAATTTAGATTAAAACGTTCTCTAAGGCAGATAAACTTTCAAATGTCGGTCCTTCTAGCAATAAGTAGATTGCACAGAACAAAAATCAGGCAAGCCAAGTACTTCATCAACTAAGAAACTGCAAGTCAGTCAAACAAATCAATAAAGTTCCAATCCCATCATGCATACAAATACAGAAACTAGCATATCCACTTAACTTGCATAGCCTATACTACGAAGTGTAAGAATTTTAATATCTCAATATTAGCACGAAACCGGAAGAACTAAGTCAACTTTCACTTACAACCCAGGTAAACAAAACCCCAGTTCAAAGTCATTATAAACTGGTAGAGGTTAAGACCGATCAAGTTAACTTCTAAATTCATACAAAAATCATTAACAGACCACAAACCGGCAGAAGAGAGCAAAATCCTACTGTTAACCTCAACCCCAAGTAAAACTCAATGCTACGACAAAGCCGAAACATAATGATTATATCCATGTTATGATTCGCAAACCTTATGGCTAAAACTATTAGCTGCTTTACAGCAACAGATCAGGGCAAACTGAAAGCCTCTAAACACAATTCAACTGAAAATTAAACAGCTTTGTACAGTGATACTAATTAATTGCATAGAGTTTGAAAATAGATTCAGTATCAATTAATTAAGAAATTACCGTTGAATGAAGCTCGGGCTTGCTCAAAAGTCACTGATCCATTATTTAGTGAGAGAATTCTTTGCTTTGTAATGCGCTTCGTCGAGTTCTGTCAGAGATTAATAACACAAACAATTGAAAATGACAAAACAGATTCAAATACACACATGAATGTACAAACATATTTAATAACTAAAAAGTATTCATACCCCAGAAACGTCCTTATTAAAAGCATCCTCAACATAAAATGTTTCATAATCATAATCAACTTCATCCAATTCATCAACAAAAAAATCATCATCAGTAAGATCCTCTTCACCAGCAGCCTCCTCATCACGAACATCCTCAAAACGAACACCCCCATCAGCAGTCTGGCCGGGTGCCAAGACCTCCAAGTGCAAAAGCACAATATATCCTCTAAACTTGGATTGCCAAACAGCATAGTCCCAATCCCTAGCTGTCATGACCCGAACTTTCCCAACTCTTCTGATAAGATGCTTGGTGGTTAGTTTGTAACATCCAGGAGACAGGTTAAGTTGCTTCTCAAGCATATGGATAACATCTTCAAACGAATGAGTGGCCTTCACAACAAAACGCTTCTTCATACCCTTAAGATAAATAGTTATATCATAATCCCCATCAACCCTTACTAGTGATCCATTGGGCCCCTTCCAAGCAAAGATGGCGTATTGCCGAAGCATACGTTTGAATCTCGACGAGTCCACTGCATATCAAAAATAGTATAATATGAATAAGAAAATGATGCAAATAAAAATGTTCATGGTGCTGATCATATAACAGACTAAAAACAAAAACGTTGGCATGGTACAGTTGAGAGACTGAGAACAGATTACTTAAGAAGAAAGTACTCACCATTGAACAAAGCTAGGGCTTCCTCAAAAGTAACTGATCCATTGTTTAGCTTATCGATTTCTTGAATTGTAAAGGGAAGTGGAGATGAAACTTGCTCCATCCAACTCTGTCTGTCAGAGATTAATCAACTCAAAAACTATTACAAATACATACATACATAAATGTAAATACTTACTTTGTTCATAATAATAATAATAACAAGTAGGTATTTCAATAAACACCAAACAAATAAAAATGATCTCAAACAAATAAAAAACACAAACTACATAACTAAAAAAAACAAAAATCGAATCATCACTTACAGATACAAATATATCCTAAATAAAATCAATAATAAAATAATACTAAAGACAAGAAATCGAGGGTTTACCGAGGGTAAAGCGGCGTTAAAAGAATGAAAGGGTATGATAGGTATGGGTAAAATAGTAGAAGTATTTGACTTAAGGTATGTTATTATAATGTGTTTTCGAATGAATTTAAGGTATGTTTTCGTCGATATAACTAGTTATAATACATGTGCATGCACAGGGTTTTTTAAATTTTGTTTTAATTATGTATTATTATCGATTAAGAAATGAACCACTTAACATGTTTCAAATGGTTTTACTTAGTGGACTAAAAATAAAAAAAATTATATGTATATGTTATAACCTACCTATTATTTTAGGAGAATGTTTTTGGATTAAAAATTATATTTTATCATTCAAGTAAAATCACATGATGATACTTGACTTGCATGAGATGTTAGTGATATATGTTTTTATTTTTGCAAACCCGTGCTATCAATTTACTATGTGTTTTGTAATTGTGGAATTTCTTTTACTTATATTTTCGTTAAAATATGTAGCATATTTAGATAGCTTTGAAGATTGATTCATTTCCTTAATTATGAATAACAATCACATCATTTTTACTAATGTACCTTTTTGTTTGGAAAGTTGTATTTTCATAAGTTTGTGTTATTTACTTATCATGTTTGATCATAAAATTACCAAATTAACATAGATGCTTACACTATAGCTTGTTTATTACATAAAGATAAACAAAAAAATATGTAATGGGTAGAACTCAAATTTAATCTTACGTTTATGTATAATGTATAAGAATAAATTTTCTCTAAGCCCGAACTATATAAGGAAATTATTATTACTTGTATAAGTAAATTATAAATGCATGAAAAAAATAACAAAGAGTATATTCGCAAGTCTTTTAGGATTGTTTGAATCTTTACTGACCTTTCACTTTAATGCAACTTTCTACACAATTGGCCTAAATCATCAAGGTAAAAGATACCCATATTTTAGACCGTTGGTTGACACCCGTAGTGTTATCAATGACAGCAAACACCTGCTAAGTTTCAACTCATTTAAAGACAAATTACACTCCGAAAAGAAATCCTACCATAAAATTTCCCATATAGGCACTAAAACACATCTTTGGTACATTAAAATATATTCATGTATTATCTAAATCAGCAACTCAACTAAATTATACATTCATACCTTGAGTAGGCGTAGAAAATCCTTCCACGACAATCATGTGTTGATACTTAATCCTCATCTAAAAAATGCATACAACAAATTGCATTACACTTTAGTGTGTGCGATAAGATAATAAAACTGCAAAAACCACTAACATGTTGCATTATAGTGAGGATAACAACAAAATTAGTCATAACATCAAATAAGAAAACTTCATATTAGAACTAAACGGGTGTTTGGTTATGCTTATGGAAGGTGCTTAATGGCTTATTCAATTAGCATAACACAATAAGTGTATGATAAAGCTATAAGCTTTTTTTAGAAGCTTAGTGAAAAACCTCTAAATTCACAACTAATTCTATTATAGCTTAATGTGTTTATAGTAAAAACACAAATATTAAGAGTAGAAGTTTTCAATAAAACATAAAAAAGGGTTACTAAAAGTTGGTGTGTATAACAAAAAAGTTAAACCATAAAAAATGTTACTAAATACTATCAGCTAGATAAGGCATAAGCCAAAGTTCTGTTGAGGTCTCTTTCGGATTCTATTCAGAAGCAAAAAGAGGTTTGCACATAAATCATAAGTATAGAATAATGGTTGTAACTCACATCCGTGATTACCAACTCAATAACAATATCGCAATATAGTAACGTAATAACCTGATTAAAACTATATATTCTTGCAAAATAATTCTCTTGTACATACTTTTAATTCGTTTACAACAGCCAACTATTACCTTTTTTTTAAAATTTTTTTGATAAAACATCACGTCAATGAATAAAGTTAGGTTATCACCTAAGTTTTTTTTAGGAGGTGATTGTTATCAAATAAGGATTCTGATGCGTGCATTTTTGTATATAATTTAAGGAAAACACCTTCTATATTAAACAATGACTATCTAACCCATGTGTTTGTTTGTTTTGTTTTGTTTTTTTTTGTGTGTTTTTTTTTTAATAATTAGCTTTGTATAACTTTTTTAACTGACAGACATGTTGCGGTTGAGGTTGATTTTGTTGTTTAACTTTAACTATTGATACCATGTTGTACAAAATGTATGAATTTAGTAGCACATATAATGAGCGTTGATGAAGTTAAAATATGCTCCGTAAAGTTTTTTAAAATATTTTTATGGATATCCATAAACAAATTTTAATTAACAATTTCATGAGTCGTTGTTATAAGTAGAATCACGTATATTTATTTTCATATCATATTCTCGTGCTTACCATTTGATATTTATATTCACGTTACTAATAATTTTGCCGTATTTCAAACCCGTGTACGTATAAATTAAACTTTAAAATAATAACATGAGTCCTTATTTAAAAAAATATTCTAATTGATGAAAGTTTAAAACTAACATTAGTATAAAAAATGTTTAACGTATATTAAAACTAATTCACATATTTACCAAATTTTGTAATTTTAATGGATGAAAGTTTAAAAACTAATACTAATACTTATGTAATTTTAAACAAAGTTAATATTATAAAGTATAAGGGGTATAAAGTGTAAGGGGTTATTTGTGTTTTTTATAAAGTTATTAAAAAACATGGAAACTTTTAATTTTACACTTTACTCTATGTAAATTATTGAAAATTTAATCACTAAAGTTTTATTAATTACTTCATCTTTTTTTAAGTTTTTGTTTTCATAAATTTGACACCTATATTTTTTTGTATATTTCTTCTTAACCAAATTTCTCCACCAAATTTATTAAGTTTGACCAAAATCAATTTAATTTTGACTTTTTATTGACCAATCACGTTGCTTGATTTCACCTACGTGGCAAAATCGAGCTCTGCTATTGGTCAATTTTTTTTTTCAATGAGAAGGGATTTGCAAGAACACTCCAAAATGATATAATTCTTTTATTATATAAAAGATTTTGAAGTATTTGACTTAGTTTTACTTTTTTCATATGATGAAGGAATGTGCTTACAGAACATCAAATAGTTCAAATGAGACATTGATTCATTAATAAAAAGTACTTGAAGACACAGTAAAATACAAAGGGATTAAATCTTTTGATCCATATTCAGTAAGAGATAAACTTTGTTATACCAAAGAGACCAATACACATGGGTATGTTTGGCAAAATTAGCTGTAAGCTGTGAACTGTAAACTGTCGGTTGTAAATTGTAAAATTGTTAACATGAGCTATAAGATGTATTTTTTTTCAATAAAAGTGTTTGATAAGTTAGTTATTAAATGTAACTATAAGATGTAATGACATGTTTATAATTGTAAACAAATGTTTGAAGAGTATATCAGTAATTTAATATTTTAACAGCTCCAAGATGTTTAAAAAGATTTATAAATCAGCTTTTCATTTAGGAGCTATTTGTTTGAAATAAAAGCTTGAAATTAATATATCCAAATGGAGCTACTTATTTTAGAAGAGATTATTTTCGTAACAAAAAAGTAACAACTTCTGATAAAGAAGGTTTATTTATTAAAATATGTCGGCCTCACGGTCTTGACGTCAACTAACAAATGAAAAAACAATTCGAATTATCTATTATATCTATATATATAATAAAACAAGGTTTATTTGAATTTTTAACAACTCATTAAAGCCATGTTGGCACTAAAAGCCACGTCATCTATCAAAATTCAATTGTACCAACCTTTTAGTTGACATTGTTGACTTTCTACCTTCTCATTCAATAACAACCATCAATTCTACAAGTTACCGTCTATGATATCAATTATCTTTCATCTCAAAATTCAAGCTTCTCAAATGATCTCAAATCTCAAATATGTTCGAGGTATAATTCATTCGTTATTTTCTTCTGTAAAAATTCTTAGACATATATTTGATGGTCTTGGTTTTTTTTGGGTACTATACTACACATTATCCCCCATATGTGTTTTCAATTCACAATCAATAGATGGTAACATAAGATCTATACTTTTTTGAGTTACATACATATATTTTTTTTGCTTAATTGTTATTTCTTTTCTCTTTTTGAAACAATTGCTATGATTTTTGCATTGCTTTTAAGATCTATATTCATATATTATATTTGAAATGAATTTATACTACATCGATAGATGGGGATTTATGTTATATAAGAAGTTCATGTAAGGTGTTCGACGAAATGTCTTAAAAGAACTTTCAAGAATTTTAAAATCCTCTTTTAGAATCATGAAAAGGTTTTGTTTCTTAAACTAAATGATTTCATTTAGGCTATTTATATTATCCAATATTATGTTTGCCCTGTTCAATGTGACAAATTATCGACAGCGACAATCGTGATGTTGCTTTCATGAAATTTTGACTTCAACCAAGTCGGTGAGTTTAGGAGCCTAGTAATCCTCCATGGACACTTGGGGTATCTCTTTATAAGATTATTTTGTTCAAATATCTTATTACGGGCATCTTTGTTTTTTAGATAAAAAATAACATTTAAATGTCAATTTGAAGGATATCACTGCATCTTTCCCACATCCATCACTCTGCAAGTAAGACAAGGTTCGCTTCATAACATCTTTATTGTGGTTACTAATTGTCTATTTTCTTTTTAAATTTGTTAAATATAGAGATCTTATGTGTATATGAATGGAAAGAAGTGCAAAGATTTGCTGGTTAAATGTAATAAATTACATGTTGCAACAGGGCCGTCCCGAAGATTTTGGGGGCCATGTGCCGTGATTATAAGAAGACGCATCTTGAAAACGAAAACTTTAACCAATTCTTTTTCTCCTTATACTTTTCTTATCTAGACCATGTATATTTGTGGTCTTTGCCTGAAAAACAAAATTAACGATCATATTTGTGTTTGAGACTATATAACAATAAGTATTTATACATTCTTTATTTCAGTGAAGTATGGAACGATGCAAGACAAATAAAAACATCACTGGTCTAATGATCCCATCGATGGCACTATGAAAATTTGACGCTTCTTTGTATAAGTGTTGAATGGTTATGAGAATATATTTAATGGGTCTTTTAAAACATAAGCAGTACTCTCTTAATAATATATAATTCGGGCTTTTTATAGAATTTGAGGCCCTCTAAAGATATTGGGCTTGTGCGGTTGGGCAGCCAGCACAGGTTGATGTTTGGCAATGTGTTGCACCTGTATAGATACACACGCATGTCGGGTGTTAGTCTGTGTTACTTAGGAGCATGTCTATTTTGGTTATACTTTACTTTTTGAGAGTAGGATTGCTGAAAGTTCTTTGGGATTGCTTATTAGACAAACCTTTAGTGTGCTTATTGAAATTGAGTTTAGGGGCTACTTGTGATTGCTTATCAAAACTGCTTATAAAGGTGGTTATGAGGTGTTTGGGATTGCTTATTACATAAAGAAAAGCAAATATGAATTCCTTATATAAACAAGTTCAAAGATTATGAACACTTCCCATGGATAATACTAAACCTATTGATCCATTCCTATAAAGGTAATTCCAAAGAGTATATATTGTTTTTGGCTTTATGAGAAAAGTATTCGAAGCATGTGTCCATTAATGTGTTGGTTGAATTGCAATTATACTTTTACATGTAGTTGCATTTTATATAGTATTGTTTATCATTAGGTTACATTATTTTGAGGGTAGACCAAAACTGTAAGACAAAAAATTGAGTCATTATGATTGGTGTTTTTTTGAGATAGAAATAGGATGATTCTGGCGTTTATTTGATAGAGGGTCCGATTTCAGTCAAGATATAGGATGATTAGACTCACTATGAGTTCAGGTGTTTTGATTAAACTCACTATGAAAAGAGATATTTTTCTTCCTATAAAGCGGATGAAGATACTTCATTTTTCATTTCTTCAAATGCAAATTGTTTCATTACAAAGTTACATGCTAATGCTACAAGTACCTAATGCATGTTGCAATGTAAATTTTGAGCTCTGGGTGATAAAAAGAAGGTTGGATAGTAAGCTAAAAATGATAAGTTGAAACTAACCAACTTTTGTAGCAAGTAGTAGGAACATTTAGATATATTGTGGAGTTAAAGTTTTTTTCTATGCTCTGATAACTTGTAAATATTCTGGAATAAGGAGTCATTGTGACGAGAAGAGAGCATATTTCTATTTAAGTGAGATATTTGGACATCACACTCACATTGTGTAAGTAAATCCTCTTCACTGTCACTTCATTGTTTGATGCATCTTTTTGGAACAAGAGTTATTAGTAGAAATTGAGTTTGGTTGGCTAAGATTTTAGCATGTATTGATAGGTACTTTTGAAGTTCAAGTTAGTTTCATTTGTGAATACTAGAATTGCTTATATGGTGTGACTGTTACAATGGTTACTATGTTAATATTTTGACTTTTGTTATATTCTTTGTCTATCCGACCATATGTACATGATGTATGTTTATGTTATGATCATTATCTATGTTAAAAACATAAAGGTCTGAGATATACCATGTGCAATACACCTGATATTTTTTTTTGTAGTCTCCTTGTGTAGGTAGTCTTGAAACACCTAATACACGCGGTTACACTTGAGTAGCACATTACAATGATTTCAATATGCTTAACCCGTTTTATAGCATGTGTTGAGATCAAACACGACCCAGATTGACCCATTTATAAGTAAATGGGTCAAAATTTCCACACCCAACTCTTTTTTTATACTAGCAATGTAGTTGACATATGTTTATATCTGTGTTCAGAAAACTCAAACAAGGCATTAGAGTATTTGGCTGTGTCGAATTGCTAATCAATTTGGTTACATGGAACTTTGGTGGAACTGTAACAACGTGATATGGAAACAACAATAAAACTGCATTGAGAATCGATGGCAATTTGATTCTAATTTTCAGTATGGCCAATTATGATATTACTTAAACTAAGTGTTATTTCTCTATGACATATCTACAGCTATAAGTCACAAAGCGTGAATAATCAAGTCGCTTAAATCCAATTATGCAACTTATGCATTCAAAGTAGTATTCATGTGACCATCTTTTGAAAGAATAAGGATGTTCATTTTCGGTGGGATCGGTAGAGGTTGCAAAATTTTCTGTACCAATCGAAATTGATTGTAGTCATTTTCTGTTTAGATGCTTGCATACATCCAAAGTCTACGATCCTTTGGGTTGCAGAATGGTACAATAATGTCCCACACACTAAGCTGGCAAACTTTAAGGGACACCAAAACTGGATCAAAGTTAGTGGTGAATACCATGAAGTGCTACGAAAGATTTGACTCAGCGTACAATTAAATAGTTGTATTTCTATTTTTGCTATCTTATATGAACTTATGTTTCACATTATCCGTTGTTCTGTAACAACATGATATGCAAGCCCAACAATAAATTTGCATTGAGAATAGATGGCAATTTGATTCTAATTATCAGTATGGCCAGTTATGATATTACATAAACTAAGTATTATTTCTCTATGACATATCTACAGCTATAAGTCACAAGCGTGAATAATCAAGTCGCTTAAATCCAATTATGAAACTTATGCATTCAAAGTAGTATTCATGTGACCATCTTTTGAATGAATAAGGATGTTCATTTTCGGTGGGATCGGTAGAGGTTGTAAAATTTTCTGTACCAATCGAAATTGATTGTAGTCATTTTCTGTTTAGATGCTTGTATACATCTAAAGTGTATGATCCTTTGGGTTGCAGATATGGTACAATATTGTCCCACACACTAAGCTGGCAGAATTAAAGGGACACCAAAACTGGGTCAAAGTTAGTGGTGAATACCATGAAGTGTTACGAAAGATTTGACTCGCCGTACAATTAAATAGCTGTATTTCTATTTTTGCTATCTTATATGAACTTATGTTTCACATTATCCGTTGTTCGTTTCTTGGTTTATTCTTCTTTGTTACTTATAATAAATTCAATGTTCTCCTTTTTTTTTTTTTTTTTTTTTTTTTTGAAATGCACAATATTGTTTGAAAATTAATATTAGTCACTTTAATTATTTTTACTTTTTTACTTTGTGTTTTCTAACTTTTTTACGGGTTTATAGGCTAGTATAATATGAGCTATTTAAAGTTCATATACAGACATACAAGAGAATAATGGATCAAACTGAAAATGTGTGGCCCTAAGAAAAAGAGGGCCTTGTACCATTGCACGGGCTGCACCCCCTTCAGCCGGCCTTGTAACTTACAAGAGCTTAATTGGGCCACCTTTCTGCGTACATGTGTGCATTGATGGTTGTAAAACTTTATTTTCCTTTACATGTCTTAATTAAAGCTCTTTCTATGGAAAACTAGTGTTGCACCCATAGATGGAAATTCAATTCATAGTCTGTTATGAATCGAATCCAAAACTGCTCGATCGTTAAGATATAGCTAGTCATGCATGAGACCTAGTGTCATTACAAAATCATACAAACACATACAAGCACACCATAAGCACTAACGTATCGGCGTTTTTTCCTTGACAAAATGGTTCTGAACCTTTGAGTCGGCGAAAATTGCGTTAGAACTTGTTAAAACGACACTGTTATCATAGCCAAAGTATATGACTTCTCCACAACCACCTAACACTTTAATATTATTACTACTGATGGAGCTGGTCTATAGTAAATTTCGTGAGATCAAATTGTAGTTGATTTTTTGTGAAAACAGAAACAGTTAAGAATAATGCATCCAACTTTATAAAAGACCAGCGCATTGCAGCGGCGACGGATACCCTGAAATAAAATTTTCAATGAATCATGTATTTTAGTTTGTTATGCTCTTTTCGACAATAAACATTTTACTTTACTCAAATCCCTCTCACTCGATGTTCCTCTACAATCCTTCTTAAAATGTCCAAATTTCTGACACTTGATACATTTTACTTTACATAAATCCCTCTCACTTGTATACCTATTTGAGTTTCCTTTGTGATTTGAGTTCGCTCCTTTTGAATTATATTTCTTTGTATTATTCTGCCAGTTTCCTCGTGAAAAATTTGATCTACCTCCGCGTTTACTAAACCACCTTCCTTTTCCCGAGTGTTCGCTATGTGCGAATAGTAAGTTCTTATGGCTTTCAACTTGACCTCCTTTCCGGAGCTTTATCCTTTCCTCAAACGCCTTGAGTTTTCCAGTGATCTCATCTAGGGTGATATCGTCTAGATCACTTTTTTGTTCTATGGATGCTACTATCTGAATGAATCTATCTGGTATGGAATCTAATAGTTTTCTAACTAAAAGTGATTCATCCAATGTTTTCCCTAGTTCCTTTGCCTTAGTGGCATAACCGTTCAACTTATCTGTAAATGCATCCACCGTCTCATCTTCCTTCATGTGAAGTGAGTTAAACCCAATCATCAATGATTGTAGCCATGCTTGCTGCACTTTCTCTTCTCCAACGTGTCTTTTCTTTAATGATTCCAATAATTCCTTAGCTGTTTTACAACCCGCTACTTGTAAAATCACATCTTCGGTCAATGCTTGATACAACAAGGCCGTCGTTGCCTTGTCCTTCTTATCATATACTTGCGTGTTATCTTTAGGTTCTATTGTTTCCCATAAACCATGTGCATATAGTATAACCTTAATTTGTATAGCCCAAACTGTGTAGTTTGTGTTTTTCAACTTAGGTCATTGGTATTGTGCAATGGGTGTTATGGGTTTTATTGTGTTTGATGTGTTTGTCGTATCGTCACCAGCCATCCTAAAAGTGCTTATTATCTTCACCTTCTAATACGTATGGGAATTATCCTTCCTAGTATGGTATCTCTACTAATATGGGAATATATATAGTTTTTCGGGAATCCTAATAGTACGGGATCAATAATAGTTCTCGGGATTTCCTAATAGTACAAAAATGATAATTCTATGCTATTCTAATATACTAGAAATCCAGAAAAGTTGTAACTTGTGACCTCGATATTTGTGTTAAACACAAGTGAATTCCCTTGTCTCGCTAGTAATACGTTTGTTGTTATTCCCTTCTTTTTTGTTTCTCCTTGCCTCATTGCCTTTTTTTGCTTCCAATTCCAATTCGAATTCAAACCAAAAAAAACTCTAAGATTTTTGAGTTGTTGTTTTTTTTGCTTCGAACCAAAAGTAAACACCACGGTTCCTTTTTTTCTTTTTGACGAATTGGTTTTCTACCCAACGAGCCCAAACAAAATTACCACGGCCTCCTTACTTTGTTTTTTTTCTCGAATTCCTTTCTTGAACCACAAACAAAAGTCACGGCCTCCTCTTTGTTTTTATTTGGTTGTCGAATTGATTTGTATTCGACAATCCAAAACAAAACTTGCTTCCTTTTCCTTTTTATACCACACTACATGTTTCTATATTTCCTTTCCTTGTGTGTTGTTTTGATCTCGGTTCCCCAACGTTTCCTAGCGTTGTCTTCTTCTTTTGTTTTCGAAATCAATAACCTTCCTACACACAAACTTTTGGTACCACTCTTGGCATCCTACACCGAAACAAATTTGCCTTGTTTCTGATTTCGTTGTTGTTGTTGTTTCCTTGTGTCGTCCCGGCACGTTTCCCACACTAAACTTTCCTTGAGTACTCCTTTATTCTCTTGTTACACGTATATGTTTTCAATCTTCACCACAACAACGTTCCTCACGTTTTATCCCCACGTTTTCTTCTACTTTGTGTCTTGTTTTACCCGGTTTCACAAAGTTTCCTTCCCACTCATTTTGTAACCAAACGATGTGTATTTCTTCTCCTTTCCTGTGTCGCGTTAACAGCAAACACAAAAGAGAACCCTTAGCGCTTCTTACTCTTTGTTTCACGTCTCCTTGTATACGACAAAAAGTTTCCTTCCTTTCCTTCGTTGTTACCAACGAAGTTTTATCCCACCAATAACGTTTGATGTAAACATTTGCAACTCCACGCAAAAACAGATTGTGCACTATCAACTTTTGCGTCTCTCCTTATTCAAGTCGTTGTTTTCTTTGGAAGAAAAAGAAAACAAAGCGTTCCTACTGAAAACCAAGGATGTTCTCAGCGTCTTCCTTCTTAAGGCCTTCTCATTAAAGGTTGTTATCCAAAAACAAAAGTTGTGTCCTGTATAACTCCTCGCTCTTGATGCCAAATGTTTTCCCAATTCTATGATCGATAAGTTGCAAAGTAATATTGAATAAGTATTTTTGTCTAACCATTGAATCCATACATGTTTCTGCATATATATATATATATATATATATATATATATATATATATATATATATATATATATATATATATATATAGTGTGAGGTTATTTTCAGAACCAAATAAATTGCGAGAACTGCGAGAACCAATCTCATCCATTAAATATTTGATCAATGGCTAATATAATTTGTGGCATTACTGTAAATTAAGCATCTTATAAGGAGTGTTTTATAAATAAATAAAGGGTAAAAATGGGATTTCAAAGTAACCTATTGAATTATCCGTCCCACTTTATTTGGAGGTTTCGATGGATCATTTATAAATTAGAAAACCTAATCTACATCTTTATTATTAAAAATATAAAGTTGCCGTCACTTTCTACGGATCAGATTGGATGATTTCATATGCATATTTGCACAATAGTCATAGGTAATTAACATTTGATTAATTTTTTGTTCATCTTTATTATTAACCTATCAAGTTTGCTGTCATTTTCTACGAATCAGATCGGATGCTTTCATATGCATATTCGCACTTCAGTCATAGGTAATTAACATTTGATTAGTTTGTGGTTTTTTCGATGGAGTTGTCAAAATATTTTAAGCTTTTTCATCTTTTATTAATTTGATTCTCGTGATGAACATATAAAATAGTTTGGTTATTTTTTTACTCAAATTCATCCTTTTAGTTATTTGTGAAATTCTTTATTTATTTTAATTTAATTTATGCAGTAGTTGACTAAAATCATTTTTATTTGGTTATCAAATTGTTTTTGGGATCGGGATTATGTTTTGTTTTTGTCTGTTAGTTTTAATAAACGGGTTCATATGTGGATTAAGAGAAATATAAAAAATAATAGTGGAAATGGGTGTGCATATGTGTTTTAAGACAAATATAAAAAATAGTAGTTTGGATCCGGGTATATAAAAGGTACAGGTAGTACTGATCGAGTAGCAATTTTAGTTAGAGATTGTTCAATACCTCATGTTTCTCTTTCGTAGCAGGTTTATTCAATTTTGTTTACATGTATTCAGAGTGCATATGTGTTTTTACGATTTTTGAAGTTTAAATTTAATGGAGTGCTAGATGCCTTCATGTGTTGTTTAATTGTTATTTATTTGGTCCCTATAAAATTGTTTAAATCTACTGTAACAAATATTGAAAGCTTTACATATCGTAGAATATTTTTTATTTTGTATGTTGTTGTTTATTGTTTTGATCTGACACAAGTATACTTCTATAATAACAACTTATCTAGGACAACAAAAATGTATAGTTCATAAAATGCATATATGTTTTATAGTTGATACAAAATCAATAAAAGTAGTGTACATATGTGTTATTGAGAGTGCATATGTGTTTTTACAGTTTGTGGTGAATTTGATGCTCTCCGTGCATATGTGTTTCTATAGTTTTCGGAGTTTTAAATTTATTGAAAGTGCATTTGTGTCATTTATATGATATATAGACAATGATTGTGCATTTGTGTTATGCTAGTTTTTTATGATTGAAAATTACATTTCCTAGTTGTTTAGATTTTTCATATCTTTTTGCTAGTTGTTTATGATATAAATAACAATTTTTTGTGTTTTCAGGTATTGAATATGTTTGATAAAGATGAGGATAATGATCAATATTAGAAGTGCACGTATCTTCAACAAACATATACCCTCTAAAGATAATTTGATTGTGATAAAGATGTAAAAACACATGTGCACTTTGACGAATGCAAATACACGTACATACAAAGATCACGAGAGTCTCTTATTTAGTTAATTATTTTTAATGCACACATGTATAATCAATATATTGTACTTCCATTTTAATTTAGGCATTTGTATAATATTTATGTTCTTGATTTTAAGTTTTGAATACTAAAAAATTGTACGCCAAAACATATATACAATTATCTTCTTAAGCAAAACACCTTATAAGTTTAAACAATAGTACATTATAAACACATGTAAAGTTTACATTAAGCAATTGAAAGCTACATTATACGAAAAAAAAACACATATGCAACTTACAAAACACATGTGCACATAATGTTTTTTTTTAACAGGTAAATTGAACACACACACACAAAAAATAATAATAATAATAATAATAATAATAATAATAATAATAATAATAATAATAATAATAATAATAAAAAACTTTTTAGGAACTAATAAAAACGTTTTTTTTAGAAAAAAAAAATCAAAAAATAGTTTTACCATTATACCCTTTTGAATTAAATAAAAAAATATTAATATCCAAAAAAATCTGATTGGTTGATGGTGGTTCTCGCAGTTCTCGCAATTCTTTTGGTTCTGATATATATATATATATATATATATATATATATATATATATATATATATATATATATATATATATATATATATATATATATATATATCACTCTATATATAGCACAAGTGTGATTGCTATTTTTAGAGGCAAAAATTCTTCCAAAATTCTAAAAGAATGACACCTGGAAACCTCACTACTAATAGAAAGCTTGACCAATTCATTCAAGATAACACATATGCACACCCATTTCCACTATTATTTTTTATATTTCTCTTAATCCACATATGAACCCGTTAATTAAAACTAACAGACAAAAACAAAACATAATCCCGATCCCAAAAACAATTTGATAACCAAATAAAAATGATTTTAGTCAACTACTGCATAAATTAAATTAAAATAAATAAAGAATTTCACAAATAACTAAAAGGATGAATTTGAGTAAAAAAATAACCAAACTATTTTATATGTTCATCACGAGAATCAAATTAATAAAAGATGAAAAAGCTTAAAATATTTTGACAACTCCATCGAAAAAACCACAAACTAATCAAATGTTAATTACCTATGACTGAAGTGCGAATATGCATATGAAAGCATCCGATCTGATTCGTAGAAAATGACAGCAAACTTGATAGGTTAATAATAAAGATGAACAAAAAATTAATCAAATGTTAATTACCTATGACTATTGTGCAAATATGCATATGAAATCATCCAATCTGATCCGTAGAAAGTGACGGCAACTTTATATTTTTAATAATAAAGATGTAGATTAGGTTTTCTAATTTATAAATGATCCATCGAAACCTCCAAATAAAGTGGGACGGTTAATTCAATAGGTTACTTTGAAATCCCATTTTTACCCTTTATTTATTTATAAAACACTCCTTATAAGATGCTTAATTTACAGTAATGCCACAAATTATATTAGCCATTGATCAAATATTTAATGGATGAGATTGGTTCTCGCAGTTCTCGCAATTTATTTGGTTCTGAAAATAACCTCACACTATATATATATATATATATATATATATATATATATATATATATATATATATATATATATATATATATATATATATATATATATATATATATATATATCACTCTATATATAGCATAAGTGTGATTGCTATTTTTAGAGGCAAAAATTCTCCCAAAATTCTAAAAGAATGACACCTGGAAACCTCACTACTAATAGAAAGCTTGACCAATTCATTCAAGATTCGGCTGAAACAAAATCATAACTAAAAACCCTTTAAATAAGGAAACTTAAATCTCAAATCAAAAATCAAACACACTGCAAACACAGCCATTAACCACACACAGCCGTTTTTCAAATCTATGATTTCTACTTCACAACTCGATCAAACAATCGCACGAACAACACATCATCACAAATCAGCCATATTTAATTTAAGGTAATTTTTAATTTTACTTTTTGTTCGGATTGAAGATAAATTAAGTTACTTGATGTTTGATGAATTTAGAATAGTTTTGTAAGTATTAATGGAATTTTGATTATAGAATTCAATTTTTAAATCAACCTTGACTCCATATGTTGGTGATGTGGTTACGAAATCATAATTTTTGATATAATTGATGGTTTAAAAATTAAATCAACTAAAAAATGACGGTATAAGTGTGAATGATACATAAAAAAGAAGGTAAAGATGACTATTTCGAGTGTTGAATATTTGTAAATAATCTTGAATTAAGTGTTTTAAGTTTGTTATGGACTAATTGTAAGAAAGTTATTGTCTTTTAAAAATAGTTAGTGTGTTTGCACACAATGTGTTCGATGAAATGCTTTCATTAACAAACTGTGAATTGCATTCACAGTTGATCTTTTTAAAGTAGTGTTAACTTAATATGAATTTTTATTGTTACAGGTATAGAGAAAGACAAAAATGTGTTTGCAAAAACTGTTGTCACCAATAATAAATTGAATTAGTTGGTAAATCAAGGTGTGTGTACTTATTTGTTGTCGTGTAACTTATTTATTGCATACACTATACACATGCCTGTTTAAAAAAAGCTAATGCGCGATGGACAGCTGCTGTAGCGCATCTTTCTGACGTCTTGGAAAAGGGAAATCAAAGTCAAACAGGAGCAATTAGCAGCCGCACTCAATATCTCAAGGTACGTTAAGTTAGGAGCTTTTAATGTATGGATATAGTGACAGTGATGCACATAATCTTTTGTTTTTTATTTTTTTCAATGGCAAATATGGCTGATATGTGAGTTGAAAATGTTGATATTATTGAAGTTTCTTGGCATTCAACATTAGGTAATTATATTATCACATCTTTCTCAACTTAATTTTTTTATTATAGCTTTTTATTATTTATTATGTGAAAGATTATGAATATGATGTGAGCCACTATGGAGGTGCTTATGAGTATATTGCAGTAGTAGTTTATGAGGGCTATTTCGATTTAAGGTTTTGAGTCTCTCCACCTAATTTGAGAGACTTATACTTCCATATCATAATAAAAGACTAATTTTTTTAGACGAATGTCGTTTTTCGTCTTTTTGTATTTAAATTTGTGGTTATAGATGCCATGCAGAACTGTGTTGTCAAAAAGCAAGTCTCGGTATGCTTTTCTAAACACGGAAACACAAAGAATCACTTATTTTCAGAAGGTTGTCGAACACTGTTATTTGATTATTTAAAGTTTGCCAAACACAATTATTAGATAGTTTAATTGAAAATGCAATCCCAAACACCCTCTTTAGACTCCTTATAAAGTATACTTAGTTGATCCTGATATTGCAGGTCTTGAGTAGCATTTGTTGTTGATGGCACTGCTGTGGCAGCAAATGACGTGATTGTTGAAGCTGCATCTGCCTCTGCTGCTGCTGTTGTTGTAGCTGCTGCAACTCAAGTGCCAAAAAGTGCTCAAAATCTTGCCCAGTTTGACCACCAAACTGTGGTTGGTCTATAGAATTTCGTCACGAAATTTGCTCAAGTGCGCGTTCATTCAATTTGGAAGCTGATTAAAGATTACGTCACTGTAGAAGCTGTTGTATGTGCTTTCTTGGCTTGGTTGATACTTGGTAAGAAACAAAACTACTCAACACAGGTTATAAATCCAAAAGGCTGATCTAAGGTGGTTGATTAGTACAAAATATGAATTGACTTTATGCTTTTATTTTAAAAAAACAATAATGCTTTTGTGTTGATAAATAAGTTAATTATCATGTTCATGATATGATTTTTGGCAGATAATTGAAAGCGATGGCTTTTATGTTCCTTCACTCGGAAGTTCAGTTGGACTGAAGCTTATCAGGTTTGTTACTTTTGCAACAAAGAAAAAAAAAAGAAACAAGAATAGTCATTTGATTTCAGATTTTGTTTGCAATTTTAATATACTTATTTTCAGTTTATCATTGAGGGGTCATGGGATTTGGTTGTGTATTTGAAGTAGACTTGGTGCATTCAAAGAAGAGTGATCTTTAAAGGAATAACAAAATATTGGTTCAAAATGAAATGATTTAGGAGGTTTTATACCTGAAAATTAGACTTTTGGTAGTTCTCTGCCTGTTATACATGTTCAATCCAATTGGCGTGTTCCCTTATCAGCTAATTCGACCCATCTGACCCGTTTTGCTATTTTACCCACTATGTCCAGATCTATGTAAATGGCGCTAAATTGTCACCTCTAATGTTGCCATTTCTTTCTGGGATTTTGCATACCTTATCTCTTAACATGATAACATAATGTGTATATTGCATTCTTTCAAAGTGTCTCACATTCTAATTTCGTAATCAAGATGATGATCTTGCACGTCAGATCCAAAACCAATTTGATTGGAAGATTGCCATTTTAGCATTTCTTATTTGTGTTATACCGTCTTTCTAAGCCGCCAACTAATAGGTAAAGGGCATATAATAATTTGTTAGACTAATAGGTAAAGGGCATGATTTCGTAATGGGTCGTATCATGTAATTGTTGTATAGTTCAAAACGGGGCGGGTCGATTTTACCAAAAGCGCTTATTGCACTATTTTAATTACAGTATTTATTAACAACATAAAGTTTTATTGATAAACTATGAAGACTTTTAGCCCATCTGACCTTTGTCTTTCAAGCTTTTTATGCTGCTTTTGGCCCAACTGACCTTTGTCTTTCAAGTCTCATATATTCCAATTTTCAATATGCACTCACAATTATTCTGATGCAGGCAGTTCGAGTGTTGGAAGTCAGTCAGCAGAAGAACTCTCTGAAATCCTATCACTAGCTGACACGTGGCTCAAACGTGCAGAACTCTTGCAAAGCCTTTTGGGACAACTGTGAGATCTAATGATTCTTGAGGAATGGTATAGTATGGTTGTGTATGCTTGCAAGAAGCGTAAGGTATGTATGATAGAGTAGAAATGTTTTGCAAAAGATATTTTTAGTGTTTCTTCTATCTGATGGTACTATGTATTTTTATTTCTTTTATGAAAATAATGAACATTGATGCATTTTCTGTTTGGAATGCTTGGGGGCTTGCTGTTTAGAAACATTTAAAGGTCACAAATTCCCACTAATATCTTGTGCTTGAAAATTAAGAAGAATCTAACTGAATGCAAGGATCATCAGCTTTCACAAGGTAAAATAATATTAGTGTCTATTCTATTCATAATTTTATTCTTTCATTTTGCTTTCTTAGTTTACATATTACAGTTACATGTACATTTAGAATATTAGAATTTGGACTACGCCTTTCATGCTCATTCACGTTCTAGGACGGTCATATGGAATAGGCAACTCTCGAACTAATTATTTCATGGTGTCATTTGTAGAGGTGCAAAATGCGTGTGTCAAGCAACTTGGGTTGACCCGAAAAACTTCTTATCATATATATATAGAGTGCGTCAAATGTCATCATAAAAGATTATATTATTATTTGCAATGTCAAAAAGGCATTTTTCTTTGGTAACTTAAAATGATTCGATTGTGTGTTGAATTTTGCAACTTAGAGCAATAACGCTTCCAGGTAGATATATTAATCATTGTGCACCACAAGATCAACTTGAAGAAGCTGCTCTTTTGTCAAAACATATATGTTCAATTCTTTTAGCATTGTTGGGAAAGCCCAAAGAAGCACTTCAGTATAAGTCAATCATATAGACTAAGAGTGTAAAGTTGATTTAACTTAATATGTGATGATTTTGTTTAAGAAAAAACATTTCATATTTGCCCCTTTAAAAAACATATTTATGTTTCACAGGTTGATGTGATCTATAAGGCCTGTAAAGCAAAAGAAAATCATGTATCAGCTGAAGAACTTGGCGAGGGTATTGAACAAGATCATCATGTGATTCTCAATAATGAGATGGTTGATCTTCAGGCATGTGAATTCCATGGTCGTCTTTGAAGAGTCATCATTCCATGAAATGTTTTCACGTTTGATTATTAACATATTGGTCTTCTATGAAATGTTGCGATATGGAACACAACTACGGCTATGAAACCACTAACATTGTCTACAAGGAAGTGTTGCGTGCGCTTTAAACATATATTTTGTACTCATTCAGTGTTTTGTTATTTATTTATTACGATTTATCTTTTGTACATTCTGTCACTTATTACATATTTTTTTTGTGAGGTGATTTGCACACTCTCATATTTGATTGGGACACTCCAAAACATGCATTAAACAGTTGTACCGAAAATATAAACTGCTTTAACTGTTTGTACGTTGAGTGTCTCAATCAAATTTATAAGTGTGTCAATCACTTCTCATATTTCATGCTTATTTATTTATTTATTTTTGTTGTGAGATAATCAATATTATATATACTCATATAATATTTATTAAAATGATTTCATAGAGCTAGCCCGCCCATCGGGCGGGTCTTGAAGCTAGTATATATATATATATATATATATATATATATATATATATATATATATATATATATATATCTCTACATTATATATAACAGGAGGCGTTACACGTAGATAATGCCACGTAAACGCCACCTCATTGCCCAGTAATTCATTATCAGCCATGTCATCAGCTATGTCATCACATTGTGGCCATGTAAGCAATTTTTTAAATTTATTTTATTTACATTTTCTATTTTTTTTATTGAATAAATTCGGATTAATGATTTTAATAAAAAATAAATCTGCATGGGTTCGAACCTTGGCCATTTACTCCAAATACAAATACTTTAACCACTAGATCAAGCCACCTTTTGTGATTTACAATTCAAAATAAGTAAGTAATACTTAAATAATCCTATTGCATGGAAGGATATCCCTACAACTTAGATGGTAATCTAAGAAAGTAATTAAGGTTGTAACCCGTTTTCAAATCATATGAAAATTTATTCGGTATCCCCCTTCAAGCAAAAACACACACAAAAACCCTAAAACAAAAATACCAAACCAAAAAGAAAGAGCCGCCATCATCATCATCATCATCATATTTTTGTAGGTTAGCATAATCAGTTACGTGTGCATGATTTAGACGTTTTGGTTTTGATTTATGTAAATGACACAAGTGCAGGTTACTATTGAGGTTCTTGAATCTTGAACGAAACCCGCTCAACAACTGTAAGCAATTTAATTATTTTGGATAACGTGGAACTGATTATTTGATTGAATATGGATGGTGATCACAATGGTATGACGACCAGTTGGTGTGTTTTTTTGGAGGCAAATATTCTTTGTTACAGTTGTATTAACTCCATGTTATGTAGCATAATTATCAGGTTCTTCTGCTCCTTCAATTATTCCAATGACATTCTGAATTGTGCTTATTACTTGCTTTGCCTGCAAGACCACTTAAAATCATGATTAAGCTAATTTTTGTAACTATTTTTGTATATAATCTTTGAGTTTTGATTTATTTGATACTAATATAACGATTGATTCTTGATTTTGACATTAGGGTTCTTGATAAAAGTAATTTTTTGAATTTATACCAGATTTTTTTGTTTAAAGTTCCATTTTTTTAAAGTTTTTTTGTTTATTCATGTTATGAAGATTGAATTGCATTCATGGTACTGAAAGATGTAGAAGACCTGACCATCAAGAGGGCTTTTTCTCTCCCTTGAATATCGCATTTGATTCGGGCCATACATTATTGAAAGTGTTTGATTTATTGTTATGGTTTTTGTTTGACTAATTATGTACAGAAAAAGGGTATGTCTCTCAACTTCTCTCTCTCTTTCTCTCTCGAGACTTCTCTCCCAACATGCTGAGAAAAAGGTTCTGCACTCGGAGCAAATAAATCTGACCAAAACCTGCACAACCTGTTACGTTTTCTCTTAGTTTGCTGTTTGGAAAAGAATGTGATGGTCAATTTGGAGTGATACTTGGTTTGTGACTTTATTATTTGTGTCTTGCTGTTTATTAGTAATTCATAATATATTGGCCGCTGCATTTTAATTACTATTTCAGCTAGAAAAAGAGTCATTGCTTTTGGTTTGATCATTATAGTCATAATAGGGGTACTTCGATTATTCAATTTGTCGTCAATCAACCCATGTTTAACGACATTGGTCAATATTAAGTTTATTATAATGTCTTGGTCATTCCAGAAATTAGAGAAGCCTTAATCAAGATGTTATAAATCTATTCTTTCCTTGATTTTTATATTTCTTCTTTAATTGATTGGTATTTTTGCAGGCTGATGTGTTTCTGGCACCCCAAGTCTATGGTTCAATACAGAGGTTTAACAATTGATATGGTATGGTCTGCTCATATATGGACTTTTTACATGTGCTGAGAATATATATCACTTTCTGAATTTCGTATTGTTATGCTATGTCATGTAACTTTGTTTTCATATGTGTTTTGCAATCTTTTTTATGGAATCTAAAATTTATAATTTGTTATCGGCTACCCTACTTTGTCTAGGGTTCATGAGGCATATATCTAGCTACATGCTTTCCAAAATGCCCTGCCAGCCAAAACAAATACATGCTATGCATGCAGGCCCTTGCAATTGTTGCATCAGTTCTTGCACCTTTATTTTATCTGTCTTCAAATACCGGTTGAACTTTCTGATACTAATTTATCTTTGGCAGTAATTCTTATAGCCCAAAGTTATGCTCCCACCAATAGCCCTTCCAGCCTGGATACGCATGTCGATCAATCTACATATGCCTGTGAATGTACGTCACACTCGTGTTGTCATTATTTTCTAATATGCGTTTTTCAAATATGGATAATAACAACTGTTAACGTTATTTTTACAGCTGGAACAAGCATGGTTAATCAGGTATAGTAATTAATGATCTTGCTTTTTCTGTAAAGAGAGTGAACCAAGCATGGTTAATCAGATAATCTAACGTGAATCACGGAATATATTTATGTGATACCATATTTCCCAGTTTATTATATCATGCCATATTTCCTGGGTGAGTGATATATATAGCAGCCCTCTCACTTTCAAAAAGTCTAATGTTTGACGACTTTTTGTTTCTGGTGCCATTAGGATCAGTGGTCACAAAGTACCTGAGATGCCACGAGCACAAGGAAATATGAGAGCTGAGGCGTCATGCGAAGGTATTTGATTGTTTTCTTATTTCTTGATTCCGGTCTTTGGTGAAAATGTATAAGAAATTATCACATTTTCAAATATCGATTCTAAAAACTGTAGGGTCCTAGCCTAATCCTTTATTTCACCACAATTACGTGTACACTACCTATTGGCTACCTCCGTGTTTATGCGCCTTCTAATTAGTTCAGGTCAAAAGTCAGGGCAATATAACGGTTACTTCCTACAGAAATAATGTGATTTGGTGTTTACGCCGTTGAAACCTTTCTATAGTGTTGTGGTACCTTGCAACATTGTCTGATTATAGTTGATCATTGTTCAGTACTGTGATGGTTGTGCATGTTCAAAACACGATCAATGGCGGGGCAAGCTGCCTAAGCTTGCAGCCACGGCAGCTCTATCGACGGTCTTCAAATGCCTGCTCAACAACGTCCTATGAATAGAAAAAAATATTCTATTAGAAAAGAGTGTGTGTGAGCCTGTCATGAGCCTACGTGGACTCGATAAAGGTGTGATCATCTGTATCTTGGCAATGCAGCTTATTATAGTTGTAGCCATGGTTTTTGTATCCTCTTTATATATTTGTATAAGTAGAATATAATCTGATTTCGGTAATTTTCAGCAGGAACTGAAGCAGCAAGCTAAGGATGCCTTAGATTATGGTTGAGAACTTTGTAATCCAAATCAAGTGAGTGTCGCAAACAAATGTAGTCAAACTAATTGTTCTTGGGAAGCTCACTCCTACAATCTGTTTAAGTTACTGAATTTTTTTTTTCTATGAGAATTGAATAATGCAATTAACAGTAGATAAAATACGGAACAAGAAATTGCATAAACGCTTCAACTTCAAGCCGTTGTTGCTTCTGATCCAGGCCTGTAAGCAGGTAAAAAAAAACTCACAAAAGGTCCAGTTTTGAATTTCCCTTATAAGTTCACTTTTTTTTTGTCTTTTAGGAACTTAAGTTTTATAAATCTGTATATATGGGCCGGGTCCAGGATTTGTCATATATTTACTTACAACGGATCGACAGCCTTTCATGTGCCTCTTATTGATACTGGAGTTGCAGTTACGGTCCTTGATTTTGCTAATGGAGGCGCTCGGAAACATTGAGCTGGTGTCACATAATATTGGGGCCCAGACCAGCAGCTTGCAAGAGGCGCCTTTTACCATCCTTAATACTCCAGTTACGTCTAATGATTATAGCGTGGGTACGTATATTTCTATTTGTTGTATGTTGTTGTCTTAAACTCATATTATAAGTCTGACTTTCGTGTAAATATTGTAGTGGGCTGTACTAATGCTGATACATACTCCGAAAGGCGTACGACAATTGCTAGGGGCAAGCGTGTGCTGGAGAATAATCGAGATGCTTACCACGCAGGTGTACGCTTCTGTCAGCTACTGCCTACTACTGGAGGAAGTGCTGAGATAATTTTACACCGTGAATCTTATTTAACTGTAAACATATAGCCACTGGGCAGATAACATGCAAGGTATGGTTCTTTACTTATTTTAAATCTTAAAATTCTAAGGCATACCAAGTAATTATTTCTTTCTCTTTGTAGTGGGGCTGAGTGTATTCATACATGTATAAACCAGATAAAAACGGTGTTGATGAATTCCCATTTTTGCACATTTGGTTAGTTGCTTAAAAGAGAAGTTTATAGTGATTCTTTTGTAGTTGCAAGAATCGCTTCCAATAACTACATGGAGTTCTAATTGGGTATGCAACTAATAGTTCTTTTAGTAGTCGAACATAGCGCCTATAAGTTAGCTTTTCTGAGTTTTTGGAGTGGGTGAAAGTGGGTCAGGAAGACCTGCAAACATGATTTGTCTTTTCATTTCTTGAATTTTCAATATTTTAATCTTTGAAGTAAAATGCTTATGACGTTCTATACAGTTTGAATAGTTTTTGGGGGACTTTTAACTGCAAAGTATAATCCTAAGAATTGAGGTGGAAAATTCGACCCATTTATTAGTACTCATATGGAGTAGAGCAAAGATATTCTTACTTATCATCAAAACATTACATGCTAATTTCACCATACAAGAAAAAAAACATCATCCCGAATAGTAAAATCTTATGTATACATATAATCTCACAGGACGCTCTTGAATTGTTAAATAATCTTCTCCGTAACAATGCAACCAATCAGGTTTGAGTTTATCTGTACAAAGTATCCATGGGGCTGAAGGTTTACTTTCATCCTATTAGTTTTACTAATGTATAGATGTTGTATAGGTGTTGCTAAGGGAGACTATAGGCTTTGACTCACTGATATCGATATTGAAGCTCCGGGGAACCACATACATCTTTACCAAACAAAAGGTGATACTGCAATTTCTTACTTTGTTTAGCTTATGCTTCTACAATTTCCAACTATATCTTAAAAGCCTTAGTATTTGCTTTTCTTTATCAATTATATGCCAGTAGACAATCAAGCTACTGAGTGCCTTGGAAACCATTAGTTTGCTGTTGAATGGAGGTCTAGAAACTGATCCTTCAAGAATTTGAGGTGAGTTCATTATCTCTCGTGGGGTTTTGAATGTCATTAGCTAGATTTTACTGTGTGTTCAGGCCGTTTGGAAGTCCAAGTGGAAATCAGTCTTCCTGATGAGAATGGTCGTCTACAAATTCTTCAGATTCATACAAATAAGATGAAGGAGAATTCTTTTCTAGCACCAGATATCAACTTGCAAGAGCTTGGTACATTGTAATTCATATTTAAGATTTTAGAAAAATTGTATTTGATGCAATTGTAAGATTTTTCTTTTAATTTATTTTCAAATAAATCAATAAATATTCCTTTCAATTTCACGGTGTTGTTATAGCAAAGTTTATAAATTTAGTGTTAAAATTGCATTTCTTTCAATTATATTGATCATTTCAAGCAAGGACTCGATTAAGTCTATAATGCTTATTGGAAATATCAGAATTGTGGGTTATGTGTTTAGTATAGTAAACCTAATGATCTGTATTTTATTTGAGTACAGCTGCACGAACAAAGAACTACAGTGGTGTTATGATCAACGCATTTTGACACCTCTAAATTGTTAGCATGAAAACATGTATGTTATGTATTTTGAGAATTATGTGGTGTTATGATCTGTTAATCTATTACCAAGCCCCTTTGAGATTCGAATCATTATAATAATGAAAGTGTCATTACATTTTCTAGATTAAACCACAAAGCAAAAACTCATGAAATACAAGCATCTTTTTATTTGATTATATAAAGAACATCCCACCATGCAAACATGAATTTCTTAATCTGATTTGTTTGTTTTTGAAATGTTTTTCAGGAACAATGAATTATGATTTCAAAGATTGGACACATTTGTATGATTGGGGAGAATGAAACCTGAGGGAGTCACTCCTCCGAGCGTATCAACCACTAGCTGAGAAAAAAAAATGAGGAGGTTAAACCAAATTGATTACATTCTCCTGATAGAGGGTTGCATAGAGGCGGCTTGCAGTTCCTTAGACAAAGTGGTGAGATGTTTTACTTTGTATTACATCATTGAGTATGGTCAAATAAACAAGAATGAAATATTTTAAATAGGATGAACGGGCAAATGCCCAAAATCGTTTTTTTCAAAGAAGCTATATAATTAATTATAACTTTAATTTGTTTTGTGATCAGATTACATAAATGGAAAATGTCAAATACATCAAAATGACGCATGTGTTGAGTGTGTGTGTGTGTGTCTAACCCTTTACCAAACAACCCTTTGTTATTTTTATTGGGTAACCATGGTTTCCGACCATTTGATTAACTAATCGATGTGGTTTAAGCATAGAACCAAACCGGGTAAATCTCTTTGATCACCTCTATTAAAGCTACTTTCTTCCCATCTTATTATGATTTAGGAAAGGACATTAGAGACGGAAGCGCATCCAACTTTGGCTAAGTTGACTACAAAGATTATAACATTTATGAATAGTTATGGTTAGTCAAAACAATCTCTAAAAACTTGCATACCTAATATTATTTAATTATAAAAGTATATGATTTTCATGGTTATTATGAACATAGAGTTCTTGAATTAACCATGAAAGTTATCAGGTCTCATTTCAAGTTGCAGATGCGTTGAACCAACCATTTCCTGACGGAAAGTTTGCTCTGGTTTGGTCAATGGAGAGTGGAGAGCACATGCCCGACAAACTAAAGGTTCCCACTTTTCTTGAAAAATCCTTGAAATTCCTTTGAGTTGAATTCACATGACAATATATTCAGTTGAATGGACAGTTTGTTAGTGAATTGGTTCAAGTATCCGCCCCAGGAGCCACAATTATCATAGTCACATGGTGCCATAGGGACCTTTCCCTTGATGAGAAATCCCTGTGCCCGAGGAAGAAAATACCTTAAACAAGATTTGTTCCAGTTTTTATCTTCCTGCTTGGTGTTCCACTGCTGATTATGTTGAGTTACTGGAATCCCTTTCTCTTCAGGTAAACTCGGTCAAATCGCTGTAGTTAGTATATGGTATATATCCTTATAAAGTTTAGAGTCTCTCCCTTCTAAATCAATATATTCTCTGTGAATGCAATTCCAAATTAATTTCACTAACTCATAACTACATTTATACTCAGACCAAACTAACATAGTCCCTACTAAACCATTAAAATAGTTAAGGAGGGCTTATACATTTATACAGTGGTGTTTGGGAGGGCTCTATATTAAGGGCAGAGTAGAACTTTATGGCAAAATTCATCATTTCCTCGTCCCTACTAAACCATTAAAATATCTCTAATAACCACAAATTTTAAAAGGGGGGCGAAAAGGGGGGCGACTGTGTGTAATCTTATAACAAGCTCAAGTCCTTAAAAATTAGAATGGCTACATTTTTGCAGGACATAAAATCAGCAGTCTGGTCAGGCGACGTCGCCCCATTTTTGCCAGCTGTGATAAAACGGCATTATCCTCGAAGGGTATCACTTCACTGTTACGTACCGCTAATGCAAACTTCTATATTCTTATGTGGCGTGACTCTAATAACAAAATTCTGTGCCCTAATAAGGAGTTATTTATGTTTAAAATTCATTATGATGGAAGACAATAAGAGGGGCAATGGTAATGCCATTGATGATTGAAGGATTTAAGAAGGATATAATCAAGTTCTCCATCATTACATGCAGAAAGCCTGAATAAAATGGTGTCTATGTAGCTACTGGACTCTTTTTCGTTTTGGCCACTAAATTATAAATGATGTTGTACTATATACATAGGTCATCTATGTCTACAATAAAGTTTGACATCAAGTTTTGTGTTCGTGTGTACAATCCTAAATGTGTTCATTAAACTCCAAATTTGGTGTTTCATGGGAATTTTCATCTCTGGCCTACCTTAAAGTTAAAAAAATGTTTTTGGCCATTTGTGTGAAAAACTAGGTAATGCTCTTATGTTTCATATAAGTAGTATTTTTGATTAATTTTAAATAATTTGTCAAGTAATCCTTTTATGAAGTATTCACTGTTCTCTTATATTAGGATGAAATTAAAGGTGTAGATTGGCGAGAACACCCTAATCCTTGGTGCCTTTTGGCACCAGCCATTATTCAACCCATAAGGAATAGCTCCGACAAATCTCCTGCCAAAAGGAGCACCACCTGAAATGAGACAAGTCGAGACTCAACCCCCGATCTCTTATTCCACAAAGTTTCCGGTGTGCCCATAGGTTTTGCGGAGACGGGTCCTTATGTAACACCCCTAGCGTGTCTTACGTGTTGATATTTGAATTTTGATTTACCTTTTAGGTGACTCACGAGCAGAATTGTACCGTCAAACATAAATTAATCCTTTAATAGTAGATCAAAAGACCTCAACATTCTAATACGATTGGAGTTAGTTAGACACACCACATACACATATGGTATTATGAGTTAGTCAACTGAAACGCACCACAAGCTGTTAGGACTAAAGTTAAACGGGTCGAAAAATGATCAAGTGCATTAATACTCCACAACTTCTTTCTCATAAAAATTCAAGTTGTATAATTATATAAATACTGCTTATGTTTTTCTACTAATCATAACAAATATTTATATATCTAACTAAACACATATAATTAAAGATTAACAGTAACTTCCTAACACATTATTTACACACAAACACAACCTTTGTATACATATGTCACGTTCTATGTTTATATCTTATTTTTCGTTAACTAATATTTTTGAACGATATTCATAAGTCATGCCAGCGCACCGGGCAGGATGTATTTGTTACTAAACTATAAGGTAAAGCACTTCAACAGTTCAAGAAAAAGTATGATATTGTTGTCAATATTCAAGGAGTTGAGCCTCTTATTGAACTTGGAATCATTGATGGAGTAAGTTTCTTTTACATATATTCATTCATTTTATTTTTCTTCTAAAATTTTAACCCTTTCTTTCAACATGTCTACTTTTCCAGCCATTCTTGACCACCTTTCTTTCGTTATAGAAAAATATGCCAAAAATAATTATAAGTCATGCCCGCCCATCGGGCGGGCTTCGACATCTAGTATATATATATATATATATATATATATATATATATATATATATATATATATATATATATATATATATATATATATATATATATATATATATAAAAGGTACCAACCAGTATAATGAACCGGTGTGTCTATTCGGTATGTCCCAACCGAAATAACTAACTATTTTGTAACCGCCAATAACTAACATTCGGTTACTAACTTTCTAACTAACATGTTTGGTCCTTCGTGTATTATAATATTACATAAGAAGCATAGAACGAGATTATTTGGTTCACAATGACAACCCTTCATAATCATGGCCTCCACTCCTAAACCTAAGCTGAATTCCAAGCTTTTTAGCGCAAATAACCGCGGTTTGGATATGTGTTTCATGCAACGGTGTGAAAATAAGTTCAGGTTTCGCAGCATACGGGGCTATGCAATGAAGATTTTGGGCGGTCGAGTTTAAAAGGGGAGTGAAGTTAGCATTGTTTGGGGTCACAAAAAGGTTGCCAGGTTGGGCAGTTGGGTTGAAGAGCTTGTATTCATAGAAAGACATTGGTGAAAACTATCTTGAATTGAATTTGAAGAACAATACTGAGATAGTGATGCTAGTAAGATTAGAAGCACAACAAATCTTGGAAAGTAAGCCATACTTTTAAGATTTTGAGCTGTGATAGTTTGTGAGGTTATGAGAAAGATGGTGGTCCTATTTATATGGAAATTGTGTTGATCTCTCATGACTAAAAGTATGAGCTATTGCAGATGTCATAATCTATAGGTTTGAACATTTTTGGGGTTTGAATTTACATAATTTCTTATGATTCATACTAATTTATTTAAGAAACAATCCAAAGTTTGCCAATGGTCAACTTTGACTGCTCCAACACGTACTTCTACTATTTTCATGGAAAGGCCCCAAAACATATATATCGGCAGAAAGGTTTGGTGAGATATTTCATATTAATTTTCATGATGTTCATATCTTATGTAATGCAAGATGTTCCCCAATTTGTTCGCAGATGTTTATTAGGATAGAGATTTTTCTATGAAGAGTACTGTTTTGATAAGCTAAATCACACCAAACAGCATGTCTCGAGCTGATTGCAAAAAGATTTATTACAACTTAGACAGTGAACATGAACACAAATATGTGACATTTAACTTGTAAGGTAAGTTTTTCGGGACCTTTTGTATATGGAGTAACTAAATATTCATTATAAAATATAGAAGCTCAAAATCATCACCAAATGGTAGTGACAAGGTCTTTAGTTTTTACACAAAAATTAAGGGTTCAAACATCGCTAGGTGTGTACATCTGTGAGTAGCCAGAGAAAGGCTGGAAACAATTTCGAGATTAATCCTCGTACTTCTAAATAAAAAAAACTCTGATGCGGACATTAAAGTGAAGAGAATCTACCCTCGTACACGTCTCCATACAGCGTAACCAGAATAAGTTTGTTATGCCGTAGAGCACTCGAAAAGGGATTAGTGTCAACTTTTAAGTTGCTATGCCGCAAACAAGTTTTCCTTGGTACGCCGTAAAGACTATGGATACAGTTTTACTTTTATTATTTAGGATATTATTTTTAGTATTTTTATCATTAGGAAGTTTATTGATTTTTAATTATGTTTTTTTTTTACTTTAATTAGTTATCTTTTTCTCTAAGATGACTTTCCTCTATAAATGTAGCGTTTAGAGTTTCATAGTAATAATCTTTTGATCATGGATCATTAATATAATTATGTTTTAGAGTTTTATTTCTTGTTTGGGTTTTATTCTATGGAGGTTTATCCTCGTTATCACCTTTGGATTAGGGTTTTTATCACAATTTGTTTTCGTGTTCAGCGTCAGTTGGCATTTAAAGTTTGTTAATATCTTGGATGGGGAATGGTGTAGATGTTATCAAACCCCATAATGTTTGTGGGGTATGGTCTGAAGTGTATATGAATGTTGGTTTCACCAAATCCATGATGGAACTTGATAGGATTTACACTATGTTAAAAGAACTATCTTCCGTGATCGTAGATTATGCATTAATCCCAAGAATCGCGAGGGTAACAAATACAAAGGTCAAAGAATTCATCCAACCATAGGCGATTTGAAAGCAATTGTGCAAATAACCATTTCCCATTCAACAATGGAAGAGTTAAAGAATGAAGGAAAGAAAGAGGATGATGGGGTGTCTGCAACAAAGTTATTCCATTCGATAAATCTTAATCAATAATTTGGTATGTTCTTTAATTATTGATGGTTGTAATTTAAATAATTTGGTCTCTAGAAAGTTAGTGGACTTCTTAAATATAGAGGTTTGTCCAATTGAAGGTTATCAAGTTTGTAGGGATCCGGTGGCTATAGGGAAATTCTATAGAGTAGAAGTACTTTGGATTGTGGATGCTATTGTTGAGTGTCATATATATTTTGCTTGGAAAACCATGATAACATGAGATTAAGGGCATGTATAATCTTCATGCAAAATCTCTACCTTTTCTTATGAGATGGAAAAAGAATTGCTATGGCCGGTTCCAATCATAGTCAAACCACAATTATCAAAGCCCAAAGCTGAGATTGAATAAAAGTTGTTAAAATCCGATATAATTGTTGAGGTTGAAAATCAATGTGATGTTAAAGTTGATACAACTAGTGTAAGGCATCGACTAAAGTACCGGAGATGACAAAGGATGAAAGGATCTATGGTTTTGAAAAATCTTGAAGTTGAAGCTATCGAGTTTGAAGTTATTAAAGGTATAAAGGTTCGTGATTTTAATGGTGGGTTAATTTTAAAGATGATTATCAATAATTCAATAAAGATTTCAGTGGCGAACAAAGAAACTATTGTTGCAATTAAGTTGAAAAGGAGTACATAATCCGACACTCAGGGTCATGAGTTGATCGTTGGAAATGTGGTATGCGTATAAGTTGTTATTCTTTGGCTGGTCAGTAATTTAGGTACATAATTTGAATTCACAGCTAGACATGTGCAGATACATCAATACTAAACACTTTCTATGGAAAACTAGTGTTAAGTTGCACCCATAGATGGAAATTCATAGTCTTTTATGAATCGAATATGAAACTGCTCGATTGTTATGATATAGTCATGCATGAGACCTTGTGTCATTACCAAATCATGCATACCAACGCATACACACACACCATAAGCACTAACGTATTGGCGTTTTGTCCTTGACATCATGGTTTTGGACCTCTCAGTTGTTGTAAATTGCATTAGAACTTCTTAAAACGACACTATTACTGATGGAGCTGGTCTATATATTATAGTAAATTTCATGAGATCAAATTGTAGTTGATTTTTTGTGAAAACAGCAACAGTTAGATAATGCATCCAACTTAATAAAAGATAAACGGCATTTCATCCTTTTTAATTTTCCCCTGACCCATTCAATTCTCAGTTGGCTTTTATTCTTTTCACATGCATAAACTTAAAATAAAAAAAGTTGGTGAGGGAAATCAATTAAGCCGTATAGGATGGGTAGCATGTATGGTTGATAAAGTCATGTTCAATGACAAACGTTTTTTTATAACTTATATATCATAATCATAACAATATATGTGTACTTGAAGAATGAGTTTATATTCCATCTTTGTGATATTAAACAATAGACCTGGAAATAGTCATCTGAATTTTTAAAGAACTATATAGCACATGCATATTGTGTTACTCCATTATTTCTTCATCCACAATGTACGTATTCGCGAATTATTATTTTTTTCTTTCGGCAAAGGGTTTCTCCAGCTCAAAAAAATGTTTAAGTACAAAGGATATGGGTAAAGTCCATTATCTCAGCCCGATACATAAGCGGTAAAGCTAACGTAACAAGACACTTCCTATATTTTAAAACAAGAAAACAAACAACTAGTTACTCAGTAGATTACATTTGACACAAAACCAAACATAAACTAACGTCTAGAATTCTTAGGAATCCTTATGTCAAAGGAATCACAAAAGGCAATTTGACTAGTAGAAAACTCTTCTTGGACTTCATCATCATCATAAGGATCATCATCATAGGAGTCATCACCATAACTCTCCCTCCAACTTTCTAATAAACTCTACTTCACCAAACCTCCATTTTCACTCTTACCCTTAAAAGAACTAGCAGCAGCATGCATACCAGATGCTAAAGAATTAGCCGTATCGTTATCAACAGATTCGCGATTGCTAATTTTATCGTACACAAAATGATGGAACAGTGAACTCAACTACGTTTTAGACACCCGATGAACCTCACTTCATACATCAAAAGCACGTCATACGCGCGTGTTAGATAATTAGTGCTTAACATCGATCAATCTTCTATCTTATTATTGATATTTTACGACATATGTATTACGGAGTAGGTCAATCGTTTCTCTTTTTTTAAATCTGAAGTTGATATCACTGCTCTTCCTATTTTTATCATTGTTCAATTCCTATCCTATTTAGGCTTGGCTTATATTGGTCATATCAGTTGGTCGTGTCGCAGCTAGCATGAATTGTTAGGGTCATTGAAAAACGAGTCCTTCAATTCGTTGTATCATAAACTTATCTTTAATTAGCTTTTGAATGTGTACAAATATTATACTATACTCGACAGCGTATGATTTTTTTAGTCATTCACCTACTTTTTCTTCATTACTTAAGTGAAGTTTGATTGGGTAATACCATTTCATACACCTTAATTTGATGCGGCTTTTGCAATCAGCTTTGTTCAACATGGGTTGACTCGGACATTTTATATCTTCAATAAGTCAATGATCGAGTAATTTATATTCGATGCAAAAAACTAAATAGTCAAATAGGTTTAATGTGACCAAAAGTCAAACTAATTAAACTTTTTAACCGGAAATTACAAGGTTTGGCTAGGTCACCCCAATCCATATTTACATTAAAATATCTAATCTATCCCCTGTATACATACATGCATCATGCATGCATGCATTGCATATTATTTTTGTCATCTTACGTATCATATATATCTGGCTGATAATGTACTCCTTAGCAGCCTTCCTCTGGCCACCATCTCTGGCCTAATTGCAATGGCGGCAAGATGAATAAAAACATCGTTGTCTTTTATATTATTTAGTTTCATAATCTGAATGAAAAATCATTTTAGTTTTTTTACATATTCAATTCTATATTTAACCTATAAATTAGATAACAGCGATAAATGAATCAAATATTGTCAATGTCGAACAATCAATAATTATAATCTGATTCAAAGATCGTTGTATAATTGGACAATATGTATTATATTAAAACTCTCGTCCTGGATTATGATAATGACTTCTACATAAAGATAAGAAATTATAGTTTAGTAGTACGTACAATATGTATTACTATTATCACTGTTATCGCTTGGTATGATAGTTGATTTGGTTCACAGAATTTTCATTACTATGTTACCGCTAATTGCAATATGAAACATGTAATTAATCATTACATAAGTTCATTCAGAATATCATTTAGTAGACAAATATGCACGATCAACGTTTTTTTACAAAGTTCAGTCAAATCATTGGCCCATTGAACCCATTCTTCTCATGGTACTTTGTTACATACCCACAAAAATAAAATACAAAAAGTTCTAATAGTGGATTTTCTTATGACCCTTTTTAACCTTCCACCACTTTGGATGTTTAAATCTTTGAAATTTACCTTTTAAGGGTAAAACTGGGATACTTTGTTCATGCCTGAAGAAGTTATCAGGATCAAACTGAGTCTTGATCTTCACTAACCTGTTAAAGTTATCTTTGAAGTACCTTGTGCCCCAAGAACTGGCCTTTACAAAGCTTGTGTCGTCACCATTTTTGTCATTCATGCCAAGATCAAGGTCCCTATAATTCACATAAGCTTGTCTTGGAAACATTGTAACATATTGAGTCATGTAGTTGTATAAATTCCTGATCCAATCAACATGCTTGTCCATGGCTTCTTTTTCGGGGCTCATCCAGCTGTTCACATATTGAATCTTGAAAATTGCATTCCTATGAGGGAATGGAATAGATGATTCCGGGATTTTAGCCATCATTCCTCCATATGGATTCCATATCATCATTGGGCTTTCTTCTTCCAAAAATCTTTCCCAAATTCCTTCTAGACCACTTTCTGGAATTGGCTTTACAACAAAATCTGATTTTGCTTTGAAATAGTTCAAAAAAGCCGGTCTTCCAGCTAGTAGGACATTGGTTGGGACGGTCCTTGGGTATCCGGCAATGAACAAGACAGACTCTAACCAACTCATTTCAAAGCAATCTTCTTTTTTCAGACCTAGTTCAGGGAAACTTTGTTCCATGATTTCTTGTAGTCTTCCTACATCCCCAAGAAAAAGCGCGTTGTAAGTTGTGGTTACAGTTCGTTGAGTTGTATTTGGTACTTGTGAAGTTTGTATCAAGACCCTAATGAAAAGATTCTCATCAAGTGTGTGAGCAACTTGTTGCCACTTGTAAAGAATCTTGGTGGCACCTTGTTCTAATGTCCTTGGGACATTAAAAGCCGTGACGGTTGCAGGGACAGGTGCGAGTTTTAGTTTCCAAGAAACTAGGACTCCAAAACTGCCCCCGCCACCTCCACGAATAGCCCAAAAAACATCCTCTCCCATAGCTTTCCGGTCCAAAAGACGACCATTTGCATCAATGATCTTTGCATCAAGTGCATTATCAGCCGCAAGCCCATATTTCCTCATCAAGGAACCATAAGCACCCCCCGTTATGTGCCCACCAACGCCAAGGCTCGTGCATAGCCCAGCCGGGACACCATGAGTCTTGCTTTTCTCGGCAACTCGATAGTAAAGCTCACCAATAGTTGCACCAGCTTGAACCCAAACAGAATTATCCTCGATATTGACATCAATGCCACGTAGTTTAGCTAGATCAACAACGACATAAGGAGGGTCCATAACGGATGTATAGGACAACCCTTCATAATCATGGCCTCCACTCCTAAACCTAAGCTGAATTCCAAGCTTTTTAGCACAAATAACCGCGGTTTGGATATGTGTTTCATGCAACGGTGTGAAAATAAGTTGAGGTTTTGCGGCATACGAGGCTATGCAGCGAAGATTTTGGGCAGTCGAGTTTAAAAGGGGAGTGAAGTTAGCATTATTGGGGGTGACAAAAAGGTTGGGCAGTTGGTTTAAAGAGCTTGTATCCATAGAAAGACATTGGTGAAAAGTATCTTGAATGGGATTTGATAAACAATATGGTGATAGTGATGCTAATAAGATTAGAAGCACAACAAATCTTGAAATGTAAGCCATATTTTTAAGATTCTGAGTTGTGTAGTTTGTGAAGTTATGAGAAAGATGGTCGTCCTATTTATATGGAAATTGTGTTGATCTTTGATGACTAAAAGTATGAGCTATTGCAAATGTCATAATCTAGAGTTTTGAACATATCTTAGGTTGGAATATAATTTAAAAAACCTGCCAAAATTTGTAAGTGGTCTTCTTTGACTGCTCCAAAACTTTACTATTTTCCTGGAAAGACCCCAAACTCTTTTAAATATCGGCAGAAAAGTTTGGTGAGATGTAACTCAGCTTTTGTTCGCATATGTTTATTACTCCGTATAAAGATATAAATTTTACTGTGACATTCAACTTTTAATAGTTACCGAGTATGAGGCAGATTATATAATGAATAAGAAGAGCACTGTCTACACAAGCTTAATTACATTAAACTATCTTGCCAATTTTAATAGTTTCCAGAATTTTGTATCCATTTATTTATAGAAACGATTTAAACTTTGTGAACAAGTTTTACAAAATCTGTTTAAATAAATTTGATAGTGATTCAATCTTGGCGAACAAGATAGGTTTTCACTATAAATATAACCTATTCTCATTCAGTTTTAAACACAGAAAAAACGCAGCTCCATTAGCAGCCGTATTCCAGCAATACCTTCGATCAGAAACACTAAGAGCTTCCGTGATCTTTCAGCCAAGTGTCAGGTGTTGTACGCTGAGAAACAGACGGCAAATCTGTTTTAAGGGAATCGTGTTTAACACGTGCCTCGTTCTCTTTTACTGCTTTCTTTTATTTATCGTTATTAGAGTCTGTCTTCTGCTTCTACACCTTTCTGTCTGTATTTATTTTTCTGTTATTTAATTTCTGTTATTTATTTATTTTAATCTGATTTTATAAATAAAAGTGTACGCCGTTTCCTACACATTTAACTTCTAATGCATGTAAGTTTTCGCGACGGTTTGTAATAACTAAATATTATGAAATTAAGGTCTAGATACATTGTCATAGAAAATTATATCGAGTAAAACTTATCCTTGCAAAAACACTTAGCACAATTTATAAAATTAAAAAAAATATATATAAAAAAAAAAAAAAAAAAACCCCTTAACGTTGGTAGTCACTAAATGAACAATATATCATATAATTTTGGAGTATATAAATATTTGCGGGTTTCATGTGCAACCAGGCCATCTCCAATGTCTCCAAAATTTTATTACTTTCACCAACTTTTAAGAGAAATTATGGAACCATTTCCTTTTGTTCATTTGATAATATATATATATAGTGAGTCATTAGTTTTAATATTATTATAACAACTTAAAACATTCTAAAGTTCCTTTCATAGTGTTAGGTAATTGGTAATTCTGTTAGATAACAGGCTGATTCAATACTATTTTTGAAGGCGTCCAAGAATATGTAATCATATGATTATAAAATTTAACTCGTGTATTGAAAAGTAAAACTTGTTTATCTTATGCCTCCAAAAAGACAAGCAGTAGTAATTAAAGAGGCTAACAAACATGATATTTTACCATCGTCTTTTTTCATAAAATTTGTCTAGTTAAGTAGATCAACTAATTTAGTTCTTAGATGTGTTAAATGAGAATTACATTATAATTATTAAACTTTTTATGTTTGTTTTTTCTTAAATGACATACTGAAAAATGAAAAACATAGAAAGAATGTGAATGTCGGTGTGCATTTAACCTAACACATGTTACAACTTGGCAGAAGTCAACCTTGGCTTCAATGTCATATTTTCGTCCAATTTGCAAGTAACAAATGTAGTTGAAACATTGATGATTGGCATTTTGCCTAGTCCCAAAATTAGTTAACTAGAAAGTAATCAACTATTTATGTTTCATGCAATGTGCAAATGTTTTTGAAAAAAGATGTATGCTTTTTCTCTTACGTCTAGTGTTTGTTTATCTTTAAAAATGGGACATACTAGGACCTCTTATGATATGATATTAGGGAGGTTTAGTCAAAGATTCCGTTTGTCTCCCCTTTGTTTCTATTATATCACAGTTTTTTGTCAGTTTGTGTTCCGTATTTTTTATAATTTTAAGCATTTGACTTATTAAACTTTATATTTTCTGTTTAATACTTTCAGGTTTACAGTTTTTTTATATAAACAAAATTAGAAAAATATATATGAAAGATAAAAATTTAGATCTACCTCTACTCTCGCAGATATTATATTGCATATCAGACATGATTAGATGCTAGAGTCATATGATATATTTAAGGATAGTTAAGCTAGGGATGTCAACGGGTCGGGTTTGGGTCGGGTTTTGGTGTACCCGTACCAGAACCCGTTTATAGTACCCAGACCCGTATCCGCCCCATTACCCATTGGGTACCCAGTTAATATTACCCATTGGGCATTCGCAACCGAATATTCGATGAACAAAATGGAAGATATGAAAATAAAGTTACACTAAAACCCATCAACAAAACAAAGCAACACACCATAATATATTCAATTTGTTTTAAAGTTAAAGGATATGAATATCGTATAAAGCGATTCACGCTTTTGAATGATTCATGTACAATATCTAAATGTGTTAGATAATAGAGATATTTAATATAAAAAAATATAATGAAAGAAATTATATATATAATATATATACTTTAATTAATTAGAATACTAATAAAGCAGGTCTGGATTCGGGTAAACGGATACGGATACGGGTACGGGTAATCGGGCGGGTATTACCAAAACCCGTACCCGACTAAAAAATATATGAATACCCAAACCTGCATCTAAACCCGCCAACCCGCACCCGAACCCGACCCAACCGGTTCGGGTTTCGGTTTTCTCCATCGGTTTCGGGTGCTTTTGTCATCCCTAAGTTAAGCACTAGTAAATGACATGATTAGATGCTAGAGTTATATGATATTTTAAGGATAGTTAGCACTAGTAAGAGTGCACAGTGTATCATACGAACCACACGCCATTCGCATATTTGGGTACCAATGGCTAGCCATCGTGCACCATTGCTTCCGTCCCATTGTGTCTAGCCATTCGCCCAACTGATGCCATTCGTCACTTTTTTTTCTTTTTTTCTTTTTTTTTTTTTTTTGAGTGAGCGGGGTATTTTTGGTGGGGTGTTTTGTAAGACCTACATGTACCAATAACAGTTATTGGTCTTGTTGCTAGAGATGGGGTTTTAGTTATTAGTGTATTATTAGCAAGTGGTGAGATGTCACTAAGAAGACACATCAATAAGTGTTATCGGTGTTTTGCTTTACCTAGTACTCTAAATGACATGATTAGATGCTAGAGTCATATGATATCTTTAAGGATAGTCAACCACAAATAAATGATAACTTTTTTAATAGTAAAATGATAAAGGAAAAAGGTTGAAGCTTCTACTTTGAAGTTTGAAGTAACCACTATCTTCGGAGAGATTTTTGGCAATAACAAATCATTACATTTTCTCTTCAAAGGGTTTACTTTGAAACTTGTGACTTGTGTTTTGCCACCCTTTTGAGTCTTGATTTCCCATCATATACAGCAATCGTGGTTTTTGTATTACCTTTTTTTAATAATGACAGAATAAAACATTTCTTATATATAGATGATTTTGTATGAAGTTTATAAATTGCCTATAGTATGTGTATGTATGCATGTGTGCAAATTGTGCTATAAGAGGTAGTATATTTATTATATGTGTCCAAACTACGCTAAGACCATATAATTTACCCTTAGTTCTGTTGCTACTATACTAAGGTCCAAAAATTAGCCCTAAGCTTGGGATCAGACTGAAATTTTTTGTAAATATTAATTGACCCATTCAATTCTCGTTGGCGTTTATTCGGTTCACATGCATAAATCTTTTATATAATAAACAAAACCTCAAGTGGGGACTTTCGTATTTTGAAAAAAATAATGTTTACTTATTAGGTAATATTTTAATTATTATTTTTAATTTATAAATTTATAAATTAATTTTGTTGATATACTACACAAATAGAAGATAAATACAAAAAATATAGATAAGATGCAACTAACAATAGGATTAAACTTTTTATATGATTATCCTTAATAATAAAAAAACTATAATTAAAAATCATAAATCAAACAAAATAAAGATTAAATTATTTATCTTTTAATAAATAAAAATATATCATTCAAAAACTTTAAAAAAAACTCGCGCGTGCGCGGCAATTATAACTAGTATAAACTAAGAAAAATGAAGGAAACTAGTAAAGAATAATTTTGAGTATATTTAGTCACGGGGTCAAATAACATTTGATCTGATATAGCAATATACAATTGTCGTATAGGTTGGGTTAGTCCACTTTACCATGTGAGATAAAGTCATGGTCAATAACATACATATATTATTCTTTAATTTATTACTTATAAGTATCTTCATGATTAACAATATAATTGTGGTTGAAGAATGAGTTTATATTCCATCTTTGTGATTTTAAAAGACATAAACCTAGAAAAAGCCATGTAAATATAAAAAACTATAGTACGTACAATAATATTATTTCTTAATTTGCATTGTACTTATTCAAAATTGTTGTACGGCACTAATTTTATCGTATACAAAATGTGGCAACATTAAAATCACGTATGTTATAGATCCCGATTGTAACACCCCAACCCGACACGGGTCAAAATGTCACATTATGGTGTCCATCAGAACATACAAACGCAAGCGGAAGACTTAAAACAAAAGATTACAAGGGAAAAATATAAAAGTACAAAAGAAATACTAAAACTATAAAAGAAAAGAAAATGCAAACTAAACAAAGTCTAATCTAATCCAAGTAAAAAAAACTAGTCCAGATGTAATGGGCTTCTAGTCCATGGGGTAGTCCACTAAAGCTCCTATGCACTCTTCACCCAAACCCAGCTTCCAACCTAAAACCTGCCGCAGGAAAGGAAATGCGGCTGAGCTTAAAAAGCCCAGTGAACAGATATATACCAAAACGAATAATCGAAGCGTATAGAAGTATAGGAAAAGGAAATCATAAACTCCTGCTGAAACGAATGTCATCTGTCAAATGCATAAGAGATCAACGATAACCGAACAAATGTCATAAGTCAACTGAATGAAGCATCATAAAGAGATCAAATGGTACATAATCAGAATCATAGAGCACGTATCAACAAAGGCGCGTCTAACGAGATACTCGAATAGACATACGAAACATAGGAAAGCCACGAGCCAACCTAACGAGATACTCGAATAGGTCTCCTACCATATAATCACATATCCGTCAAATCATAAGTGCACGAAGAGGGGAGACCTCTAAGTACCAAGGATGCTTACACTTCTTCACATTGGTAAATGAAGAAATATAAAAGTAGTTTATATATAAAACTAATGATATGTTTCAAATCCATCGGAGTGAAATTAATCCTTTTGTGGCCACGGAAGTTCACCTACGCCGACTCCGAGCTATCCAAAATGGGTAGTCGTCATAAGATTAGTCGGCTCGTAATGTCGAGTCAGAAACTCAGAATTACCAAAAAAAATAAATAAATAAATTAATTAATAAAACACTAATGATATGTTAAATGATAGTGAGTATATATCAAATCTAATAGTTATATAATTATTTGGTTGGTAGGTTCTCATTATTTTTACATTTTGTAAGATAAAAGAAAATGCTTGAAATTTTATTGTTTTTTTTACCTTGTGGTGTTTTTTTGCTAAAAAAATAATAATAATAAAATAAAATAAAAAATAAAATAACTAAAAAAGATAATGATGATAATAATAATTTATTTATTTATTTACTTTTTTTTAATGTAAATTTAGTTCGGTTTAACCTAGCCAAACCAATTAGAAAGTCACATACAACCTATTTGACTTTTACCATCATATTTAAGGGGCGTGATAGAGGGACCCCCCAAGTAGGGGGGGGGGGGATTGCCACAATATTAATACATCGGAGGGTTGTACTGTGTGTCTCGCGGTGTTGTACTGTGTGCTTTGCGGTTTGTACGATTGACTATATGGGAGTCCCTATAGTGTATCCCCGTGTTTAATGAATTACTAATTGACCTACATATATGAAGATGTTATTTGTCCAAGTTAACTTTTTATTAACAAAAAGCTTATTGAATGTACCAAATCTAAATAATGTATATGAATACTTCCCAATCGAACTTCACTTAAATATTGAAGCAAAAGTAGGTGAATGACTTCATAATACATATGTTATACATGTTGAATGAAGAAATTCTACGACATAATACATTTTATTAATCATATATAAAAATTTAGAACCTTAGGTTAGTCGCCTCAAGCCCGCTCGTAGGCTTTGAGTCGTCAAAGATCTACGTTTGTATTTTAGTTGCACTAAATTTATTACCTACAGAGAGTTTCATCGACTAACATAATACGACCTAACAACACAATGTGGACTATAATATTTCCTAAAATCAATTGTATGGCTAAAGATAAGCTTATGATTCAATGAAGGGCGTTTTGCAATGACCCTAACAATTCATGCTAGCCGTGAGACAACTAACGAGCAAACCCTAACGAGATAACCAACAAGCCAACCCTAAATAGGATAGGAACAATGCCACGAATAGAAAACGTAACTTTATATCTAAAACTAGAGACGATGTAGACTTATCATATGTCGTAGAATATCAAAGAGACAGAAGATTAATCGATGGTAAGCACTAATCATTTAACAAGATGTGCTTTTAACGTATGAAATGAGGCTGTATCACGATCTACAACGTACGTGATTTCATTGTTCCCACATTTTGTATACGATTAAATTCGTGCCCTAAAACAATTTTGAATACGTACAATGCTAATAAAGAAATAGTATTTATTGTACGTACTATAGTTTTTTATATTTTTTTTTTTGAAAATTGACTTTCATTTGGGAAATCCAAGTCCAATTTGAAACCCGATGGGGGGAAAACCTTCAATTTAAGCCGCCCGAAGGCACGACACTTAAATTGAAGTAAACCCTGCCTTCTCCAGATTCGAACCCATGAGGGTTGAAACCTTCATTGAAGGACTTTGAAATCGTACCGACAGGGCAATGGTCCACAAGGGAGGACTTCCCGGTTTGGTCACCCAAACCGGTACTACTCTCCACTAGGCACGCTTAACTGAATAAGACATGCCCAGTGGACCACAAGCCCATTGGTATAGTTTTTTATATTTACATGACTTTTTCTAGGTTTATGTCTTTTAAAATCATAAAAGATGGAATATATACTCTCATTCTTCAACCACATTTATATTGTTAAACACGAAGATACTTATAAATCATTTATTTAAGGAATAATGTTTGTTATATTGACCATGACTTTTTCTCCCATGGTAGTGTGGACTAACCCAACCTATACGACAATGTATTATTTAACCCCGTGACTAAATATACTCAAAATTATTCTGTACTAGTTTCCATCACTTTTCTTAGTTTATATTTATGCATGTGAACCGAATAAAAGCCAACGGAGATTCGGAGAATTGAATGAGTCAATTAATATTAACAGAACTAAGGGTAAAGTACTATATGGTCTCTTAGCCTAAGTCACATATATTCATTTTGGATGTGATGATAACTTTTGATAATGGTTCTTGTGTATATATGCAATTTAAGACTGCGAAGATCTCAGGAAAGAATTGCTAATATGCTTGTGCTTATGGTGTACATGTGCGTTTGTATGATAAGGTAATGACACAAGGTCTCACGGCTATATGTTAATAATGATCATGAAGCATGTTTTCGAATCGATCTAAGTAACACGCTATGATATCTTGTTAGTTATATATGGGCAGTCTTCCACAGAAAAACGTGTCAACTTTTGTATTCATGTTTGTTGTTGTGAACTCAAAGTATGTATAGTAGTGCCGTTTTCAAAGGCGAACGAGATACATGATCGCGCAGAGCCCCGAACTTTTAAGAACCCTTTATCCTGTACGTAGCCAATTATTTGCATTGCAGAACATTTTCTATCAAGTTAAAGGCATAAACTCACTCACACAAACCTATATGCTTAAGTAATATGCACACATGCATACCTACACTGATAGACATACTATATGCAATTTATAAATTCCAACAAAATCATCTATATAAGAAATCTTTTATTCTGTCATTATGAAAAGGTAATACAAGAACAGTCAAGAACTACCTGTGTATGATGGGAAAACAAGACTTAAAAGGGTGGCAAAACACAAGTCAAAATTTTCAAAATAAACCCTTTGAAGAGAAAATGTCATGATTTGTTATTGCCAATTAATAATCTCTCCGAAGATACTGGTTACTTCAAAGTAGAAGCTTCAACCTTTTTCTTTTTCTTTTTCTTTCTACTGTTTAAAAAAGGTTATCATTTATTAGTGCTTAATTATCCTTAAAAATATCATATGGCTCAAGCATCTAATTAATCATGTATGATATGCATCTAATATATGCAAGAGTAGAGGTGGATCTAAAGTTTTTGTCTTTTATATATGTTTAAAATTAATCAAACACTAACGTCTGCGCCTTATTCAAAAACATTTGCGCGCTGCATATACATAAAAAGAAAAATAGTACTTTTTCGGAAAAAACATACTCAACTTAACATGCTAACGTGCTCATCAGATTTCCTATAAAACATAAATAGTTGATTACACTTTCTAGTTAACTAATTTTGGGACTAGGCAAAATGCCAATCATCAATGTTTCAACTACATTTGTTACTTGCAAATTGGACGAAAATATGACATTGAAGCCAAGGTTGACTGCTGCCAAGTTGCAACATGCGTTAGCGTTAAATACACACCGACATTCACATTCTTTCTACTTTCACTCTAAAAGGTTAGGGTAAATTGCAAAAATGGTCTTTCACGTTTCACGAAATAGCAAAAATGGGACCGAGACAAAAAGTAGCGCAAAAAAGACACCAACGTTCCACATTTTTGCAAAATCGCCACTGAGAGGCCTTTTCCGTTAGTTTTCCTGTTAAGTGTCATGTCATCGAGGGCATTTTCGTCATTTCGTTGTTTTAGGGACTAAATTTGCAAAGTAATTTTATCTCACATTTCACAGCCACCACCACCACCACTCTCTACCACCACACAACCACCACCACCACCCTTTACCCTTCATCTTCATCTTCTCCGGTGACCAAACCCAGATTCCGGTAACCAAACCCAGATTCCGGTCACTTTTTTCCTTTTCTTTTTCTTTTAATTACGTTATTCTAGAATGTTTCACATGTTATTGATTACGGATCCATAATTTTAACTTTGTGATAAAAATCATATTAGTCTGCAAAGTGCAAACTAAGGTCAGTCCCTTAAGGACACTAATTTGAATTATATGATTGCGTAGTTTAACAGTATCTTAGTAAAACAGAGGTCTTTACTAGATGTTTTATCGGTGATAAGTCAAATGTCAATCAACACATGTTAATTTGAATCAAAGTTATATAATAAATATGGGGATGACCGTGAATACATGGAACCCAGATAATCAACTTATTGAAAGTTAAATTTCAAGTTACAGAACTAGAATAATGTCTTGAAGTTTCTAAATACTAGTTTTGTGGAGTTAGGGCCATTTTCTTTAAAGAATACAGTAAGAACCCATTTCGAGTTGGTGGTAATTTTAGTTGGTTTGACTTAAAAAAAGTCATTATGTAATCTGAACTCTTTTCTTGAAACTGAGAGTCCTTTAAGATAACAAACCTTTTTCGTATATAGCTGAATCGCCAAATTGCTGTTAGGCTAGCTTTAGTTGAAAAGTCGGTCGATGCTCAGAGTAAAACTCAATCCAATCTGATGTCCATGTGTTTATCTGTGGCGTGCTACATGCCAGGACTTGAGTTTATTAAATGCAGTACTAATAAACTCTTAACTCTAGAGTATCATAAAACATAAAGACATAATTTCCCTCAGAAAAGAAGCAGTATTGTTTCAGAAAACTACCAAAAACTATTGAACCACACCAAAACCGTGTGCTTCAACTATTTAACAGCATATAGTTAGTTTAGCCAGTTTAACAAATTTATTTACCTCAATTATTTAAATAACGATTCAACAAACAAATATGGCTATTTCATAAGCATAAACGTACCTGCCAATGGTATTGTTGACATGAAACCCAAAACCTTTTTCGGATTTTGTAGCTTTGTGCATTTCAGCAAGCTTCCTCCCTAATATAGCCTAAACTAGAAGCAAATTAGAACAAAATATTGAACAGGGATTGTAAGGCAAAAAGGTGAATGCTAAGGTCTACCTGATCACCTCTTGATGAACCAAATTCTATAAATTCCATGATAATGTATGAGCCTCCTGTTGGCAATGCACCGACCTTCAAGTAGCAAAGAAGCATTTGATCAGAATTCAGAACCTCATTCAGGGAGCAATTTGGCATTTAAGAAAGAACAGAAGATGAATCTCTACCTTAAAAGGTTTAGGAACACGAATTGAGTTTGTTTCATACATCGCACTTAACCCCAAAGCCTTTCCTTCAAACATCTCTGGTCCAATACTCCTGCAACCAAGTTTATAGACATATTTGTGTCAACGATATATAAATTGATAAAAATGTGCTTAGAGAAAGTATAGTGCTATCAACGCATATAGGCAATAAAATGAGAATGTTAACACGGGTCGATAAGAAAAATTGACCTGTTTGTCTTGACGAAGAAAGTGCCAGCATCAGTATTGTATCGGCTAGCAAGATTGATGCAACCACCACCAACAGGACTAATACCCGTTATTTGAGTTGCTTTTCCTTCAGTTAGAATCCATTCTTTTACAGGATCCATACTCACTGTCGCCACTGTCAAAAGGCGCAAATTTTAGACAATCTATCATCACTTTTTTTATCAGAATTCGGCAATATAATGTAAAACACCTGATTCTGTTCATTGCAACTTAAACCAAATACAAGAAAGCTTTATCAAATTGTAAAGTAAAGATGCAAACAACATGGAAATGGCAAATTCATTGTCTGAGTATTTCACCTAGAAATGAGTTGGAACACATGAACTTAACACTGGGTTGGTCTTATAACACTCAAAGCGTGAATCTTTATATGCAATTTGTAGCACTGACATGCCTGATGCTTATTCATTGACAGTAGAAGCATCATAGTTAACCAGTATTGTTACAGCACAATTGGGAATTATACCATGTATTCTATGTTTTCAAGCGTCGTTTGCTTATATGTCGCTATTGTTCAAGACTTTTATAATGGTATTTGTCTTATATGCAGCTATGCTTCGTATGCTTTCAAAGTTTCTTATATGCAAACCATCTTAAAATGAAGTAAATTATTGGTGTTATGGATCCGTAATCAATAACATGTGAAACATTCTAGAATAACGTAATTAAAAGAAAAAGAAAAGGAAAAAAGTGACCGAAATCTGGGTTTGGTTACCGGAATCTGGGTTTGGTCACCGGAGAAGATGAAGATGAAGGGTAAAGGATGGTGGTGGTGGTTGTGTGGTGGTAGAGAGTGGTGGCGGTGGTGGCTGTGAAATGTGAGATAAAATTACTTTGCAAATTTAGTCCCTAAAACAACGAAATAACGAAAATGCCCTCGATGACATGACACTTAACTGGAAAACTAACGGAAAAGGCCTCTCAGTGGCGATTTTGCAAAAATGTGAAACGTTGGTGTCTTTTTTGAGCTACTTTTTGTCTCGGTCCCATTTTTGCAATTTCGTGAAACGTGAAGGACCATTTTTGCAATTTACCCAAAAGGTTACTACTTTTTTCGTCCCATATTAAATATCTTGTTTGACTTTTTAAGGTATTTCTTTCTAAACTTTGACTTTAAATATTTTTGTTTGTGTAATAAAATACTTGACACAAAATATATGAATGAATTAAGTTTTAAATGTATTTTCATTGCGTATAATTTTTATCAAATACTATATAACACAAGTAAAAATATTTAAGGTCAAAGTTGATAAACAAAGACCTGAAAAGTCAAACATGGACATTTAATATGAGACGAAGGGAGTAATTTTTAGTATACTGAAAGGTTAATATGATTGGGTTGAGAAAAGAAAATGGCATTTTTCAGTATGTCATTCGGTACCAACAAATATATGATTTATTGTTTTGAAAAAAGTTAAAAACAAAGTAACGTACTTTAGAAAATTTACTAATAATACAATTCTCATAAGCACATCTAAGAGCTAAAAACAATAGCTAGTTGATCTACTTAGACAAATTTTATAAAAAAAGAGGTTGGTAAATGTCATGTTTGTTAGCATCTTGAATTACTACTGCATGTCTTTATGTTTGCATAAAAGAAACAGGTTAAATTTTATAATCATATTATAATATACTTTCTCCGTCCCAAAATTATTGTCCTCCGACAAAAAATACACAGTTTAAGAAAAGTATATTTATTACAGCTTTCTCTTTCTTACTTTTTGACAGAATGACAATTTTGCCCTTAGGTAATTAATTAAAGTATTCTTTAAGTTATGTAATAATAATTTTAAACAAGGGTAATATAGTAAACTTGGTTAAACTTTCCTATCTATTTTTAGTAGTGGACAATTAAATTGGGACATCTCAAAAAGGAAATGTGGACAATAAAATTGAGACGGAGTCACTACTATATATAGATGGAAAAGTCTCTCCATAATAAGAGAATTCTTAATGGTTTACTTATGGTTACTTTATTCTTTAAACTGCCATATAATTGGTGTATGTAGTGTTATTAAGGGTGTTAATAGGCCCAGATAGCAATAGCCCACAAGGCTGGCAACATTTACAAATGTCTACCAACATTTAATATACGGAGTATATATTAAGAGGATATTTTGGCTACAATTTCTGTAGCCAATTGGCTACAATCCTTCACAAAAATTACACTAGCAATTAATTAGAGACTCACAAAAAAGAATCAGGACCCACAAAAAGAATCAGTGACCCACATTTTATAGCTTAAAATTGTAGCCAATTAGCTACAATAAATTGTAGCTAATATATTCCCATATATTAATGCATGTACAATTGCATGGAGTTGTTCCAAATGTCCACCAGATAATCAACATTAAAACCTTCGTGACTGTACTTTCTTTTTAAAGTAAAGCTTATCTACTAGGTTTAACACAAAAAATAATACTAAAGCAAAAACAAAATCCAAGGCAGAATACTATCAGATACTGTTGGAAAAATGGTATTTGCAATAGAGTTTTTGCAAACTTTGGACATAATTTAATATATGTATATGTTATATATATTTATATTTCTTGGGGGCGTTTTGTTCTTCTCCAAGAGAGCTTCGCAACGAGCTAAAGTATGTCCAAAATGGAGTTGAAATGAATGAGGTATCGTGTCTCAAAGTGAGGCATGTGAAACACAAAAATGGAAAAGTCCCACATCGCCTAGTGAAGGAAGTGAAGACTAGTTTATAAGGATTTCCTTGTACTAGCTTTCAAATTCCTTTAGATGAGCTATGCTCCCACTCCTACGTGCGCGCGCGTAGGGGGGTGCAGATTGTGGGATTTCTGGGCCAAAATGAGTTCGAAGCTTCTGAACTCATGCGAGCCTGCGGACACGAATGCAGCTCCGAAACCTCGCCTACGTTAGTGCATCTTTGTCATACAGGTATACTTCTTGGTTTTAGGCTTCTTCCATGTACGATGGAGTTACTACACTCATTTGTTTGTAGCGTTACTACATTTGAAGGTGTTTCATTTATCATATATTTTCTCTAACTTCGTGTATTTTTTATTGTTGCACTTGGTGCTCACTTATGTATTTCCAAAAAATAGATTCTTAGTATGTGATTTTGCACAACTTATGTGTCTATACTGTTGTTATACTACTTTTGTTGTTCCTACATGTTAGTAAATTATGGATGCAACTGCAAACCCAAAAAAAAAGTTAGTTGACAGTATCAATATAGGCCATTTAAGGGTTGATAATAGTTTCAATTTTGTTAATTTACACGTAACTTTTTAAAAAGCAAAACACAAAGTAAGAGTATGCTATTGAACAAGTTGCAAGATATGTCGGAAAGGCCTCCGTTAATTGTGTACAAACAAAATTACCGCTCCAAAAAAATGCCAACAATATATGTTGAAATCATCTGTTATAGCATTTGTATTCATACTCTTCCTATTATCTAAGTTAAAACATTCCCTCTAAATATACATTATTACAACTGTTCCGTGAAACACCAACCCATGCCCGCAGGAACGCGCGGGCTATCATGCTCGTGATTATATATTTTTGAACGCCTTCTAAAAATAGTTTTTTCTTATTACCACTGCACCACAAATGACTTTTGGCGACAGAGGCTTTTTAGCTACAACACAAGTTGCATCAAAAAGTTTTATGAGGCCCACTATTTTAATACTTTTGTTGTCAAATGTTTGAATGTGGGACCTATACTTTTAGCTACAACACATGGTACTCGCTAAAAGTGATGCTCCATAATTTTCATATTTTTGCCTGAAAATTAAATGCCTATGATGCAAAAATAAAAAATAAAAAATAAAAAATAAATAAAATAAAATAAAATTATGAGGCCCACTTTTAATACTTTTGTTGTCAAATGCTTGAATGTGGGACCTATACTTTTAGCTACAACACATGGTACTCGCTAAAAGTGATGCTCCATAATTTTCATATTTTTGCCTGAAAATTAAATGCCCATGAAAAAAGAAAAAAAAAAAGTCTCGCAATACTTTTACCGAAAATTTTATTTCCCTCCCCACATTTTCACTTTATCCCGCCAAATTCAAAAACCATCTCAAACCTAGATCTAAATTTGATAACTCATCTCATTCTTCACATAACACATAAACACACCACCACACACAAACCACCACCTTTACCACCACAACCGTGCACCACCACCTTCGTCGTATGTTGAGGTAAAATCTTGCTTCTACCCCGAACAAGCAAATAAGATCCTCCGGACGATCTTCGGTCCTTCGGATTATCCTTGGGTCCTATGGTTGGTTTAAAGGTCCTTCGGATCCCTGCAAAACAGAAATGCCTGTTAGTCTCGCCTCGGGTTTTATCCCAGGACCGGACTCCGGCGTGAGAGTAAGTATCTTATGAGGAGATTAAGTGTAGGTGAAAGTTATGAAATGAGAGCTCAGAACTAGTTACCATTGTGTGGGAATTTCTCCTCTTTATACAGGAGTAATAGTTTAGTCCGCATCGGATGCGGCCAAGCATGATGGTGTCATTACATCTAAGCAAACACACAAGAGATCTAGCCTAGTATGTTATATTCAAGACAAGCGTAAGATATATTCAAACAACACATAGATATATTGAATGAATTGAAAGGATACTTATCTTAATTGAACATGAAAGGTTTCAAAGAGTAAAAACCCTTAAAAGAGCATTAAAATTCGTGCTAGGGTTTCTCCAAGTTATCCCCCTTAATTTCTGTTTTAATGAATGAAAATTGCAAAACTATATATAAATTTTCCATCGTGACAGCGTCAAGAAGAAATTTCTGACGCCGTCAACTCGCCGCCCATAGTAATATCGGATTGCCTAGATCCACATTTGACGCCGTCATGTGCAAAGTTACTCTGGGCCGTCACATGCAATTGGACCATGACGGCCTATGGTGACGCCGTCATGCCCTTAGTGTAAAACACTCTGGACCGTCACGGACTTTATCCACTTCACATCTTGTTTTACTCTTGACGCCGTCATGTAGAACCTTGTGACGCCGTCAGGTACTGTTTCCAGCAAGGAAAATTAAGACTTTGCCGTTTTCTTCACTTTTATGCTCCAAAAACGTCCAAAATGCTTCCTTTTTCCAGAATTCACTCCAAAAGTACCTAAAATCACAAAAGGAACGATTTAGGGCAATAGTTGATCAAATAAATTCAATTCCGGGCTTAAATGACTCTCTAAAAACGGATCATTTTTCGCCTAATCATATACCCTTACACTTGAGATTTGCTTGTCCTCAAGCAAATGCGCTTTTATTCTAGTCAAAATACAAGTTAGGGGTCATTTAACATTAATATAAAAGTAATTACAACAAATAATCGTTCCACTAAAGACCAAAGACAAGCACGGAGGTCATACACTAGCACCTCACAAATAGTGTTTAGATACTCACATCTCTCGGGTGTAATAAAGTATATATCACAATATGGAAATGGAAAACATCTCTCACTATCTGTTATAGCAAAATAGATTACCATAGGCTTTGGAAAAGATCAAACCTCCACCACATGACGTAAGCACCTAGGATAAACTATCAAAGAGGTCTTTTAAAGGGTTATAATATTAGGTGTAGGGATATGGAATACAAGGTTTTGTTGGATATATGCAATCTTTACTGGTGGCGAGTTAATCATCTTGGTTAATTACACGTACAATAAGGCTTTGCTAAGCCAAGACTAGACTCGAATTAAGCTAATAAATCAAAAATAACAAAAACATAAAATAAACATAGAATGAAACGGGATGGTAGTCCGTTTTTTTTTTTTTTTTTTTTTTTTTTTTTTTTTTTTTTTTTTTTTTTGTGCATACACTCTTACCCTACCATCCAAAATAATACATCATAGGGAATGAACATTCCCCTTACACTTGAAGTTTTACATACTTTACAATAAACTAATCTAATGACTCGAATTAAGATAATCAAAACACTTGGAGTACTTTTAAGATTAACGCACATATGAAGGTAATAATATGATGTTCTTCCCCATTACTCCATAACATTAGTACTTTACCCATGAGTTCCATTCGTCCCAAAACAATATGTACAAGATATGACTCGACTTAGCAACCATGTAATCAATTAGATAATCAACTAAGGGTTTAATCATATAACAATAATGCACTAAAGATGAGTGCATACACGGAAGGCTAAGGCGATTTGGGTGTACATTTAAGTGGGTTGTAACAAATTCTTCCTTTATGTAAGATGCTTAAAGTTAGAAATGAAAAGATAGGCTCGAAGGGGTGTACTAGAGGTTTCGTGTACTAAAAATGAGTACAACGCTAAGGTGTGGGAAAAATTAGTTGACTTTACTAGCCAAGTAATATGACTTAAATGGTCAAGTAATTATGATACGGGTTTAACACAAGGGTGATCCTAATGCCTTTTATCATGTAGTAAATCCTACTACACGAATGTAGTCTCACTAGCGGTCTCGGGATGCATTACTAACGCAAGTTGTAGAATCTAAATGCTACCGATACACTCATAAGCACTAATAGTAAATGCTTTTCCTATCAAATCTAAAGGCGAACCTCACATATTTGGGTGGAAAATTTTTCTGAATAGTACGGTTTTGTGCTAGTCATACAATCTCCTATCCATGAGATGCTTGCTAAGGCTAAAGTTTCACTCCTAAATGTTGTAAAAAAATTTAAATTTGGCGCTAAAATTACACTAACAAGTATTTCTCTTAGTTTTATTACACACCTACTATCAAACAAACAAACTCAAGTGCAAGTGTATCCTATAAGGTATCATCATTTACCCTCCCCTTACACTTAGGATGAACATTGTCCCCAATGTTCAATTAAAGAATGTAATAGTAAAACAGGTAAAAGAATGAAATCAAATACTCCCCTGATTCGTTCGGTGTGGATAGTGTGTTAACAAGGTTTGATCTTCCTCCAAGAAAATGAACAATCAAAGCTTCCCTTCCAGAATATAAATCATCTTCTTGTCATACATAACCTGTTAAACCTGAGAAAACAACAAGGCAACCTCGCGTAAAATCGGCGGCAATATATATATACTAACAAATCCTAGAAAACAATGTAAGATATAATGCTTGTGGAATGAATGTTTGCAGATTTCCTGGAGTTTATAAAACTAAAGAATTAACAAAAACTTCAAAACTCCGTTAGAAAAACAAAACTCGCAAAATTTCCAGAATTTTACACATGACGCCGTCAAGAGAAAACTCATGACGCCGTCAGAAGTGACCTGCAGAAATCTTTACATTAAGTTTTCAGAAAATTTATGGAAAAACTTATGTCCTACTTCCTGGAAAATCCTGCAAAACATCATTATGACTCGATACAAGCATTTGACTCTAACAAATATTAATACACATGTTCATTTAATATTGTGGAGAATCATGATCAATTTCGTTTCTTAAAAACATATTTGGGGTTTCCCCTTACACTTATCTTTTGCGAAATACCTTTGCATGAAGTTAAGACGAAGTCAAATGACAAAATAAAGTACTTTAACCATTTAGTTTGAAACATGATCTACCAACAATAAAAATAAAACATGCATACAGAAACAAATAAAATCAAACAAATAAAAACACACAAATAATGCTTGGGTTGCCTCCCAATAAGCGCTTGTTTTTGTTCGAGTCACGAGCCTGACTCTACCCTTATTTAACGGAAATAAGAGAAGTTTTCCCTAAACTTAGGATTAAGTGCGGGTGATAGTAGCGATACACACCTTCTCGATGGAAGCATGCCTCGTGAGGAGAGAGTGATGGATGAATTATATGCTCAAAGGGGTGTGCCCCTATCATCATAACCTTACCTAGTTTACTTTGGTCAATGGGTGAGTTGAAGTTTTCTCCTAAAAAGGGATCATCTTCTATCAACTTTGAGAGACTCCTAGTTGGGAATCCATCTTGACTTGACCTAATAAACCCGGTTTAAACCCATAATGTGTCTTGTGATCAATCATGAATGGGTGATGTAAGTATTTAAGGTCATGGTTTACTTCTATGCCAGCTTCCTCTCTACAAGACTTAGAGTCTACTACCTTCAACGTAAAACTACCCGGACTATATGGTTTGATGGGTGGATCGGGACCTTTTTCGATTCCTAAATTCACACCTAATGATGGAAGATTAGGTAATGGTTTTGGTTGAGGCTCCGGTTCATCAAAACTAGGAACTTCCTTAGAACTAAAAGAAAGGTCATCACTACAATTGTTAAAACCTATATTCTCTAGTTGTGCTTGGTCCAAGGGTTCTACCTGTATTGGGGTTCCTATAGTCTCTTCTACTTCTTCCGGGTAAGTCACGGGAGGTGTGTGTGCCTCAAATGATGGTAGGACTTGTGGGGTACTTGGTAGGCTTAGATTTTCAACTCTATCCTCTATCTTATCAAGATTACCAATGTGCTCAGCTTGTATTGTGGTGAAATCAAACCACTCCGTGCACCCAGTTATCTCATCTATAATTTTATTATCCCCAAACAAACTTCTTGTTTGTTCACTCAAACTTGCTATCAATTGATCCGTAACAACATTTGTTGGGTTGTCCATTTTTTTGGCAAGTATGGCACAATTCTCTATGGTTTCCCATGCTTCATCAGCACTTAATCCCCAAAGGTCCCCATCTGCGGCATGGTCAATGTCCATTTTGGTATAGTGGTCGACACGATGGTAAAATATTTCAATTTGGGACCACAGATCGAAATTATGATGAAGGACTTTTCGGAGTAAATATTTAAAACGAGCCCATGCATCATAGATAGGTTCATCCTCTTGTTGTTTAAACATAAAGATGTCATTTGGAGTGGGTGAATTACGTGGTTGGTAGTATGGTGGATTCGCGTTCTGCATAATGGCTAATGGAATAGTCAATGGAAAGGTTTTTACAAACAAAGACACACAGAAAAGATAGACTAAAGAAGACCTATAAAAATAAAAATAAAAATCTTACTAGAAAGGAATCTAGCAAGTAGACATAATAAAGAGAAATCCTAACCTAGACAATAACTATTCCCCAGGCTGCGGCGCCAAAAACTTGATGCGTGGGAATTGCACCAGTCTTTACCTCTCGAGGGATCTCGAGAAGCTTACAACCCCCACCAGGCAGTGTACCTGATCGTTGTAGTATAGTATAGTGACAAGTACCGGGGGATTGATCGTTCAACTCAGGAATAGTGTCGCTAGAATTAGAAAGCCTAAAAACTAGGTCTAGAGGTGAGGGATGATTCTTTTTGTATTTTTATAAAAGAAATTAAAATCTCGGGTTTATAGAAGAGTAGGCGGAATTAGTTGCTAATCAACTAACCCAATAACTAAGATGCAAACAATATAAAATAACAGAAATGAAAATAAAGCTAATTAAACTAGTGATGTGAACAATAATGGGGAGAATTGTGTTTACTTAGATTTCATTACTCCCTAGATATCTTTTACAGGTTGATAGTTTGTTACAATTGCGTGGATGACGGGTTATATTCCTTAATACCATTTGTGGGGTGGCGTACGTACTTCCCCAACTTTATAAGCTCCTACTTCACTCCTATGTCGAGCCTGCAAGAAGCTCCTAACATGGGATCATTAGAATTCGCTCATGCATTAAATACAACCATAATAACCTAGTACGCATTGGTTCATGTTTCTTAAGACGTTCAAGCACGTTACCCTATGGAAGTCTGCCAGTTTTCTTAAGCCTAACATCGAAATTATTCATCTGTAACAACTATAAACAAGCAATCAACCCATAATCAACATCTAGGTGTCATTACATCTAAGCAAACACACAAGAGATCTAGCCTAGCATGTTAAATTCAAGACAAGCGTAAGATATATTCAAACAACACATAGATATATTGAATGAATTGAAAGGATACTTATCTTAATTGAACATGAACGGTTTCAAAGGGTAAAAACCCTTGAAAGAGCAGTAAAATTCGTGCTAGGGTTTCTCCAAGTTATCCCCCTTAAGTTCTATTTTAATAAATGAAAATTGCAAAACTATATATAGATTTTCCATCGTGACGGAGTCAAGAAGAAATGTCTGACGCCGTCAAATCCCCGCCCATAGTAATATCGGATTGCCTAGATCCAGATTTGACGCCGTCATGTGCAAAGTTACTCTGGGCCGTCACATGCAATTGGACCATGACGGCCTATGGTGACGCCGTCATGCCCTTAGTGTAAAACTCTCTGGACCGTCACGGACTTTATCCACTTCACCTCTTGTTTTACTCTTGACGCCGTCATGTAGAACCTTGTGACGCCGTCAGGTACTGTTCCTAGCAAGGAAAATTAAGACTTTGCCGTTGTCTTCACTTTTATGCTCCAAAAACGTCCAAAATGCTTCATTTTCCAGAATTCACTCCAAAAGTACCTAAAATCACAAAAGAAACGATTTAGGGCAATATTTGATCAAATAAATTTAATTCCGGGCTTAAATGACCCCCTAAAAAAGGATCATTTTTCGCCTCATCACAGAACCGAACTGTGTATAATATATGAATATTTTTAATTAAATATTCAAATAATTATACAAATGTCAGCTATATTATTACACTACTTTTATTGTATAATGATTTTTTTTCTTCTATAATGTAAACGTTTACTAAACATCTATTTGCAAAAATAGATTAATGGGATTGTAACATATAAACGTCGAACAATTTTTTTTAATGTGTCATGTATGTTTATTTGAACATAATTATTGTGACGAAATACTTTAATATTACTTTAGTATATTTCAATATTGTTTAATATACTAAAATTACGTTTTACCTTTTAGATCATGTATTGTTCATAAGGTTAAACTCGTTTAAATGATTAATCGTGAACCGAACCGCGGGTAACCGCTTATTTTAGGTACCCGTATGTTAAGTTACCCGCCTAATACGGTTCATTTTCGGTAGTAAAATGAATTACCCATCCCGCGATGGATAGTTTAAATCTTCCAACTAATCAAATCGAACCGCCCCGTGAACAACCATAGTATTTAATGAATTACTCATTGACATACATATATTGAAGATACTATTTGTCCAAGTCAACTTTTTTATTAACAAAGCTTATTGAATGTACCAAATCTAATTAATGTATATGAATACTACCCGATCAAACTTTACTTATATATTGAAGCAAAAGTAGGTGAATCAGTGAATGTATACATCATACATATATTATACAAGTTATACATGTTGAATGAAGAAATTCTCCCACATAATAAGACATTTATTAATCATATATACAAATTTAGAACCTTAGCGTGTAAGGTTAGTCGGCCTAAGCCTGTTCGTGGTTTTGAGTCCGTCAAAGTTCTGGATTTGTGTTTTACTTGCACAATAAACACATGATAAATAAAATGTATTACCTATGGAAAATTTTATCGACTAACATAATACTGCCTAACAACATAACGTCGACTATAATATTTCCTAACAATTCATGCTAGCTGTGGGTGAAACAACTAACGAGCCAACCCTAACGAGAAGACCAGCAAGCAACCCTATATAGGAACAATGCTACAAATAGAAAACGTTACTTTTTATCCAAAAGTAGAGACAATATTGACTTATCATATGTCGTAGAAAATCAATCAAAGAGACAGAAGATTGATCGATGTTAAGCACTAATCATTTAACACGACGGGCTTTTAACGTATGAAGTGAGGTTCTATCGGTGACCCGACGCATGAATGGTGGAGACATGAAGAAGCTCAGCAGTAAGACGGAAGAAGATTATCTATGTTAGAAGACGGAAGGAAGCAGTTTTCATTGAAGTACACAGTTCTATGGACTCTATCCATCTTAGTTGTACTAATATGTATAGAGGCTTGAAGCAGGAGCTGGATGGGATGGTATGAAGACGGTGGTGACTACAACGAGATTTCCACGCACAGGTAGGAAGGACAACATATGTGAAGTTGCAGTGGAGCACTAACTAGAACGGCTCACTTGGAAGATCGACAGAGATTTATTTCAGCAAAAGAACATTCAAGCTACCTGGCGCACCTGTGGTGATCGTGAGAGAGAATTGCATTTTGCAGCACAATTTCAGAAGAGGTACAGACGCCTATGGGGATTTGACTCGTGATGTTAGTACGACTTCTCAGCTTCAGGTGAATGGACAGACAGAACAACTATTTAAACTTAGAAGATGCGTTGAGTGGAAAATTTGACAAGTGTTTAGTTCGGTTGTATTTGCTCGCTAAGGAAGATGGCATGCAAGTGACAAGAGGTCCACTCTAGGAGTTGTATGAATGAAGATGTGGAATACCTTTTGGTTGGAATTAGGTCGAAGAACTACTTACTGAAGGTTTAGAATCGGTTACAACGACTAATGGAGGAGTTATTATTGTGGAAGTGGAAATTGAAACTTAGACTGGGAGTTGTGTGTTTCGTATGATAATTCTGCACAGAAGAGTTAGACGTTTTGGGTATTTAAGAAAGCTTTAGTTTGCGATACGTTAGTCTTTTGATTTGTTCTCATCCATATGATTATGCTGCCTATTCTGTTATCCCTTCTGATACGTTTTGGTACTTTGAGTTGTAATTTTGATTGTCAGTACGAATATATTACCCATCTCTTTATGAGACTCTCGATACGTTTGATAATTCGATTTGTACTTCGCTGATTATTAGCAAATTCCTTTGTTCGTTCAGAATTCAGTAGGAGTTGATGAAGATCTATCGTTTAGTACTATCTATGTGCTTGCCTAATCGGAATGTGTTTCGTGTATCTTCTTGTGGGATTTCAACTATCATCTGTCATCTGTCATCTGCTATGCATTTGTTCCGCATTCGTTGGATCAGATTTATTATGATTTGTGTTATGTGGAGAGTCTAGGGCTATCCTTGTTGTCGGGATCGAGTCATGAGAAAAATACGACGTTTGTGAAGATTCTGTTGGAAGGACTTCCCAAGGGTGAGGTTAATTGTGACGTTCTTTTGTGATTTGCTACGCTTCCGTTTAACTTGTACGACGCCAATTTCGCGGACGAAATTTTCTTTTTAGAGAGGAAGAATTGTAAAACCCGAAAATTGGTCTTTTCTAAATTTTCATACAATTTGAAATTTTCCTAAGATTGGGAATTTAACCTAAGTATATGAACCTTGAGGGATTAGAAGCTATTAAATATTTGAATATATAACTTATGTGAAATATTATTTTGACACAACATTTGTCTTTAACTTAAACTATCACAAGTTTGCAAGTCATACGGGCCAAACATATTTTGTTTCGAGATATAAACTCATATGTTATACAAGGAATAAGTTATACGTTATGACCTTAAGACTTTGAAATAATAAAACTTCAACCTAAGTTATTATAACTCAACATATGCTACTCTAGTATAACATATCACGTGTAATGGTTTCCTATAAGGGCTGAAATTATTAATAAACTTGTACACAACAATTGCTACCTAAAATGTCTATATACATGGTGATTTGAATGAAGATTGGTCTTCCACTTTTATAGCATGATACTCAGCCAACTCTCCCATTATATCTCCCCCTCTCTTCTCAAACTGTACAACCGTATATATCACAAATATTTCACACACTAACCCTAATAACAAAACACAAAAGTGACGGCAATCTATTCCTCTCCAAGAAAGAAATACGAAGGGTTTAGCTAGAGTTGGTGATCGGTTCGTGGGGTGTAACATTTTGTGATTTGAGTGGATCCTGTTCGAAAGGTTTTGGGTTTGGTACGAGGGTTGTTTGCTTTGGAATTCAATAAGGGTTTGATTCGGGATAGCAATTCTGGTTCAAGTTGGTGACGTTTTGGTCGTGGTGTACCGATTCGAGAAGGCTTGGGTGGTCCTGTTTCGGCCTTGGTTTTGGTTATCCTGATTTCGGTGTGGGTTTTGGACTCAGTAAGGAGTGAGTCTCTTGGGTACTCGGTTTGGTTAGGATTCTTGGTGACTCGTTTTCTTCATCCGATTAACGAGAGTATGCATATCGACCCTTCTTCTTTCATTTCGTTTTTTTTTTTATCTAATATCAACGTAGAACCTGTCACGTAAAAGAATAAACACAAACTCGTATATACGATTACCTAACTATTTTGTTTCGTTCGATATGGGTCACGTTTATAGTTTGTCGTTTGGAGAATGAGTTGTGTCGTGGGTGTGACTGTTTTGTGTCGCGAGTATGTATGGTCTATCAGGCTGTTTTATAGTGTGAGATTTATGATATTAATCGAGTGTTTTGATGAGGGTTGGCTCATTAAACCTAGTCTAAAAACATGTATGCTGCTGCCAAAATTTGTTTTATAGAAGGATACTATATATGATTTTATGTGACGATGTCAAAACTGCATGCATGATGGTTAATAAATAAACGTGTAATGTGTGTAAGGTGTAATGTGTTTGGAATTCATTTTATATATATGTGTGTAGATGCATGTGCATGGGTGAGGGTATATGAATGCATGCATGTGTGTGTGATTCGAATAAATGGGTTAAAAATGTCCTCATATTTTTCTTTGTGTTATAATTATTTCGACATTCTCATATATGTTTTAACGATATGGTATATGGAGGTCAATATAGAGGCGAAATATGTGTGGTCATAAGGTTGGATAATTTGAGTTTTTGGGTCTCATAAATACGAGTCGTGTAAGTACGCTCGTGAGTGTCGCGGTATACTTGATGTCATGTATATATAAATAAGTTATGAACTACGGGGTCTAAAATTATATTTTTAATATAAAATTATATTATAAACCTTAAAATAATTTAATTGACATTTTTAATATTAAATTTTGATAATTTACACTTTAAACCCTAAGCTTTGTAATATTGACATATTTAACCCTAAACTACTGTATTGGTCATTTTAACCCTTAAAGATTATTTAATTGTCATTTATAACCCTAAGTTATAAAGTTACTAATTTGGGAAACTTACTAATTATGAAAAGTTAATTAATTTGGAAAGTTACTAAAAAGAGAAAGTTACTAAAAATAGAAAGAAACCTAAAAGGAGTAATCTGATTTAAAATGAGCTTATAAGTAATAAGACGATCATTAATTCGTGTAGATTCGCTGAAGCGGGAGTAACTTCCGATCCTTGTGTTTTCTGATATGGTCTCATTTGCGGCTTAAGGTACAGATATTCTTCCCTTTTCAGTAGGGACTTCTCATGACTCTCTTGATCCTTGACATTGCTATGATTTCCTTTCCATATTCCATTGCTATGATCCCTTCGTTATGATATTTTGATATGAGCTTCTGATATGATCTTTCTGATATGAGCTTTGATATGACTTGTTTGATATGATTCATTTGATATGATTCAGTTCAGTTTGCTATGTTCTGTTGGATATGATATGATGATTCGATATGATATGATATGATTTGTTCTGTTCTGATGCCCGAGTTTTTATTCTACTCATGGAGGTACCATGGGCGTGTTATTGAAGCACCAATGGCATGACACTTTCTGTGGAGGTGTGATTGATCCACGGCGTCCTCATTTGATATGATATGTTATGAGCTCTGGATTATTATGATATGTATGATTTGCTTTGTAGGGGGGCGTATGGATGCATCCTAGGTATTCTGTTCTGTGTAGGGTGAATGTGAGTGTGTGCTTACACTTCTTCACATTGGAGCTAGCTACTCCATTTTGGTACTTAGAGGTCTCCCCTCTTTGTGCACTTATGATTTGACGGATATGTGATTATATGGTAGGAGACCTATTCGGGTATCTCGTTAGGTCGGCTCGTGGCTTTCCTATGTTTCGTATGTCTATTCGAGTATCTCGTTAGACGCGCCTTTGTTGATACGTGCTCTATGATTCTGATTATGTACCATTTGATCTCTTTATGATGCTTCATTCAGTTGACTTATGACATTTGTTCGGTTATCGTTGATCTCTTATGCATTTGACAGATGACATTCGTTTCAGCAGGAGTTTATGATTTCCTTTTCCTATACTTCTATACGCTTCGATTATTCATTTTGGTATATATCTGTTCACTGGGCTTTTTAAGCTCAGCCGCATTTCCTTTCCTGCGGCAGGTTATAGGTTGGAAGCTGGGTTTGGGTGAAGAGTGCATAGGAGCTTTAGTGGACTACCCCATGGACTAGAAGCCCATTACATCTGGACTAGTTTTTTTTACTTGGATTAGATTAGACTTTGTTTAGTTTGCATTTTCTTTTCTTTTATAGTTTTAGTATTTCTTTTGTACTTTTATATTTTTCCCTTGTAATCTTTTGTTTTAAGTCTTCCGCTTGCGTTTGTATGTTCTGATGGACATCATAATGTGACATTTTGACCCGTGTCGGGTTGGGGTGTTACAATTATGGTATCAGAGCTCAGGCTGCGACTTGTAGTACATAAGTTATAGCCTGTGAAGATTTGGACCCTTAGGTTTGCACCTTAGAAGCTTTAGGAATAACATTGAAAGGTTTTGCCTTAAGTTTCTCCTTTTAAGAGCTTTAGTATGACCGGTGAGGATTGGGTAGATATATGATCAGACGTTGGTTTTCTTGCTTCCGCTTTACTCTGATTTATGCCCTTGCCTTTCGTTAAGCCCTTATAAGATCATTCGTCTCGGAGCTTTTGAAGATTTATTAGGAATTACAACATAAGTTTAGAATGCCTTGAGACTTTGTAGTAATGCCTTATAAGTTTCATTTTCAGTTGATTATCACTTTCTTTTGAACTTCGATCCTTGTCTCGTTGCCATTTGTTTAGATGCCTTTTCGCCCATTTAGAGTATTCGCGTAAGTATGACTTCGATGTGTTCGACACATTCTGTGGTTTTCCTCACTTTGTTAAGCATATTAAGGTTCCTTCTTCATTATTGATTTTTGCCCTGCCTATCCTATCTCTATGAGAAATCTTGTGACTATCCATCACGAGTATCTAAATCATTCGATGCATTTGAAGATATTTGAAGAGAGGTTTGTTCTGCTAATCTGTTTCCCTTGGGAATGTTTCGAGTCTATATTATTCTGGATATGGAGTTATCGACTGAGCATTGTGATTCTACCAGCTATCATATTATATTTGTCATCGTTGGCCATTTGAGAAACTAAAAATTTTGTAACATATTTCCCCACTTGATAATCGATTATGATCACCTTATTTTTTGAAAACTCGTACGTTAATCCCATGCGATTGTGAAGATGCTTTGTTTGATGAATTTCGCCTCAAGAATTATTCGGATTGATTAAGATGTTCGCTGTGTATTCCTTGATGAACTACTAGGTGGAAAGGAAATAATTGAAGAACCTGCTTCTAGGAAGAGGTTTCATCTGTGCAAGTATGTATCTTTGAGGTGCTTCTGTGTTATTTGGGGAGAAGAATGATGATAGCATGAAGTTGTCGATTAAATTCTGGAAGCTAAATAGTATTAGGTTTCGTGTTGAGGAGCGAGATGTTCCTGGAATTTCTTTTCATATTCATTACGATCTATATGAGTATAAGTGATGCCAATTATATTGGCTACTATCCAACTGTTCCTATGGAATTGATAATCGTGTCTCTCGTGAATACTTGGATAAATTGTCATAGTATGACATATTAGTGTGTTCAGAGGCGAAAGAGAAGCACGCGGATCACCTTCGTTTTTGGTGTTGACATTTCTACGTTAGAAGAAGCTCTATATAATTTTTCTCGGAGAGTAACTTTTATTGGAGGAGCTAAGAGAAGAAGTTTGAGAAGCTGAGGAGAGATTTTGTTTCTACCTAGGAAGAAGGAGATTTAGCTATGTTCTTGTACAATATGGAAAGATTTCTGGTCATGCATCTATACATCTAGAACCGTAGGAGGTGAATGACCCGACGCATGAATGGTGGAGACATGAAGAAGCTCAGCAGTAAGACGGAAGAAGATTATCTATGTTAGAAGACGGAAGGAAGCAGTTTTTATTGAAGTACACAGTTCTATGGACTCTATCCATCTTAGTTGTACTAATATGTATAGAGGCTTGAAGCAGGAGCTGGATGGGATGGTATGAAGACGGTGGTGACTACAACGAGATTTCCACGCACAGGTAGGAAGGACAACATATGTGAAGTTGCAGTGGAGCACTAACTAGAACGGCTCACTTGGAAGATCGACAGAGATTTATTTCAGCAAAAGAACATTCAAGCTACCTGGCGCACCTGCGGTGATCGTGAGAGAGAATTGCATTTTGCAGCACAATTTCAGAAGAGGTACAGACGCCTATGGGGATTTGACTCGTGATGTTAGTACGACTTCTCAGCTTCAGGTGAATGGACAGACAGAACAACTATTTAAACTTAGAAGATACGTTGAGTGGAAAATTTGACAAGTGTTTAGTTCGGTTGTATTTGCTCGCTAAGGAAGATGGCATGCAAGTGACAAGAGGTCCTCCCTAGGAGTTGTATGAATGAAGATGTGGAATACCTTTTGGTTGGAATTTGGTCGAAGAACTACTTACTGAAGGTTTAGAATCGGTTACAACGACTAATGGAGGAGTTATTATTGTGGAAGTGGAAATTGAAACTTAGACTGGGAGTTGTGTGTTTCGTATGATAATTCTGCACAGAAGAGTTAGACGTTTTGGGTATTTAAGGAAGCTTTAGTTTGCGATACGTTAGTCTTTGGATTTGTTCTCATCCATATGATTATGCTACCTATTCTGTTATCCCTTCTGATACGTTTTGGTACTTTGAGTTATAATTTTGATTGTCAGTACGAATATATTACCCATCTCTTTATGAGACTCTCGATACGTTTGATAATTCGATTTGTACTTCGCTGATTATTAGCAAATTCCTTTGTTCGTTCAGAATTTAGTAGGAGTTGATGAAGATCTATCGTTTAGTACTATCTATGTGCTTGCCTAATCGGAATGTGTTTCGTGTATCTTCTTGTGGGATTTCAACTATCATCTGTCATCTGTCATTTGCTACGCATTTGTTCCGCATTCGTTGGATCAGATTTATTATGATTTGTGTTATGTGGAGAGTCTGGGGCTATCCTTGTTGTCGGGATCGAGTCATGAGAAAAATACGACGTTTGTGAAGATTCTGTTGGAAGGACTTCCCAAGGGTGAGGTTAATTGTGACGTTCTTTTGTGATTTGCTACGCTTCCGTTTAACTTGTGCGACGCCAATTTCGCGGACGAAATTTTCTTTTTAGAGAGGAAGAATTGTAAAACCCGAAAATTGGTCTTTTCTAAATTTTCATACAATTTGAAATTTTCCTAAGATTGGGAATTTAACCTAAGTATATGAACCTTGAGGGATTAGAAGCTATTAAATATTTGAATATATAACTTATGTGAAATATTATTTTGACACAACATTTGTCTTTAACTTAAACTATCACAAGTTTGCAAGTCATACGGGCCAAACATATTTTGTTTCGAGATATAAACTCATACGTTATACAAGGAATAAGTTATACGTTATGACCTTAAGACTTTGAAATAATAAAACTTCAACCTAAGTTATTATAACTCAACATATGCTACTCTAGTATAACATATCACGTGTAATGGTTTCCTATAAGGGCTGAAATTATTAATAAACTTGTACACAACAATTGCTACCTAAAATGTCTATATACATGGTGATTTGAATGAAGATTGGTCTTCCACTTTTATAGCATGATACTCAGCCAACTCTCCCATTATATCTCCCCCTCTCTTCTCAAACTGTACAACCGTATATATCACAAATATTTCATACACTAACCCTAATAACAAAACACAAAAGTGACGGCAATCTATTCCTCTCCAAGAAAGAAATACGAAGGGTTTAGCTAGAGTTGGTGATCGGTTCGTGGGGTGTAACATTCTGTGATTTGAGTGGATCCTGTTTGAAAGGTTTTGGGTTTGGTACGAGGGTTGTTTGCTTTGGAATTCAATAAGGGTTTGATTCGGGATAGCAATTCTGGTTCGAGTTGGTGACGTTTTGGTCGTGGTGTACCGATTCGAGAAGGCTTGGTGGTCCTGTTTCGGCCTTGGTTTTGGTTATCCTGATTTCGGTGTGGGTTTTGGACTTAGTAAGGAGTGAGTCTCTTGGGTACTCGGTTTGGTTAGGATTCTTGGTGACTCGTTTTCTTCATCCGATTAACGAGAGTATGCATATCGACCCTTCTTCTTTCATTTCGTTTTTTTTATCTAATATAAACGTAGAACCTGTCACGTAAAAGAATAAACACAAACTCGTATATACGATTACCTAACTATTTTGTTTTGTTCGATATGGGTCACGTTTATAGTTTGTCGTTTGGAGAATGAGTTGTGTCGTGGGTGTGACTGTTTTGTGTCGCGAGTATGTATGGTCTATCAGGCTGTTTTATAGTGTGAGATTTATGATATTAATCGAGTGTTTTGATGAGGGTTGGCTCATTAAACCTAGTCTAAAAACATGTATGCTGCTGCCAAAATTTGTTTTATAGAAGGATACTATATATGATTTTATGTGACGATGTCAAAACTGCATGCATGATGGTTAATAAATAAACGTGTAATGTGTGTAAGGTGTAATGTGTTTGGAATTCATTTTATATATATGTGTGTAGATGCATGTGCATGGGTGAGGGTATATGAATGCATGCATGTGTGTGTGATTCGAATAAATGGGTTAAGAATGTCCTCATATTTTTCTTTGTGTTATAATTATTTTGACATTCTCATATATGTTTTAACGATATGGTATATGGAGGTCAATATAGAGGCGAAATATGTGTGGTCATAAGGTTGGATAATTTGAGTTTTTGGGTCTCATAAATACGAGTCGTGTAAGTACGCTCGTGAGTGTCGCGGTATACTTGATGTCATGTATATATAAATAAGTTATGAACTACGGGGTCTAAAATTATATTTTTAATATAAAATTATATTATAAACCTTAAAATAATTTAATTGACATTTTTAATATTAAATTTTGATAATTTACACTTTAAACCCTAAGCTTTGTAATATTGACATATTTAACCCTAAACTACTGTATTGGTCATTTTAACCCTTAAAGATTATTTAATTGTCATTTATAACCCTAAGTTATAAAGTTACTAATTTGGGAAACTTACTAATTATGAAAAGTTAATTAATTTGGAAAGTTACTAAAAAGAGAAAGTTACTAAAAATAGAAAGAAACCTAAAAGGAGTAATCTGATTTAAAATGAGCTTATAAGTAATAAGACGATCATTAATTCGTGTAGATTCGCTGAAGCGGGAGTAACTTCCGATCCTTGTGTTTTCTGATATGGTCTCATTTGCGGTTTAAGGTACAGATATTCTTCCCTTTTCAGTAGGGACTTCTCATGACTCTCTTGATCCTTGACATTGCTATGATTCCCTTTCCATATTCCATTGCTATGATCCCTTCGTTATGATATTTTGATATGAGCTTCTGATATGATCTTTCTGATATGAGCTTTGATATGACTTGTTTGATATGATTCGTTTGATATGATTCAGTTCAGTTTGCTATGTTCTGTTGGATATGATATGATGATTCGATATGATATGATATGATTTGTTCTGTTCTGATGCCCGAGTTTTTATTCTATTCATGGAGGTACCATGGGCGTGTTATTGAAGCACCAATGGCATGATACTTTCTGTGGAGGTGTGATTGATCCACGGCGTCCTCATTTGATATGATATGTTATGAGCTCTGGATTATTATGATATGTATGATTTGCTTTGTAGGGGGGGCGTATGGATGCATCCTAGGTATTCTGTTCTGTGTAGGGTGAATGTGAGTGTGTGCTTACACTTCTTCACTCCGATGGATTTTAAACATATCATTCTGTTCTGTGTAGGGTGAATGTGAGTGTGTGCTTACCAATGTGGGATAAAGTCACAAAACCAAAGCTTTCCTTCTTCAAACTTATATTTCAAGTGACTTACCCATATATCTCCTCATAGTTTCACCTAAATAGACAAACGCCTTGTTTCACCCGCAAAGTCATTGTTACACTTCACTCTCCTTATTGTCCTCTTACAAGTCACCACGTGCTTAGTCAACTAAATCCAAACATCCGGTCGTCACATTCATCTCAACCCTCTCATATCCGCTAAAATCTTCTTCACACTCATTTTGCACATGTAACAATTTTTTTTATTAGATTGTTATCTCGTATAATATAAGTAGGCAACATACAGTTTAAATAAGGTTTTTGTTGTTATATAACATATCAAATGCGCTCCTAAGCAGCCTTTACTGGACCACTCCTCTGGCCCAATTGCATGGGCCCAATCTTTTCTAGAGTAATAACTTTTTTTATTGGCGTCAAAACATCGTTGTCCTTTTTTACTTAGATTATATTGATAGATACTTGAATAAGAAAACATTTTCGTGCTCAAAATATCACATATGTCCATGTCTTGACAAAGACTTCTACATAAGAACAAGATATGTTTAGTCTGGTGACGATCTTTCAAATTCGGTCTTATGCATACATTATAAGTTCATGTTGATCTACAAGTCCAATCATTTCGACTACGACTTCTTCTACTTCGATAAATTCTTGAGTAAGAATTACTTGTATAAGATACTTTAAGTAGCCTACTGAAAGCTGTAATATTTAGTTAATCAATCGTATACATGTAGAATTTCTTGATCGACTAATTCACGAGTTAAGCTTATCGTGACACATATACAAAATCAGATAAAGCTCGCTTTATCCCTTTAATAATACTATCAATTGTAATACTTTTTCGTACTTCAGTTCATACCATTTGAATCAAAGATCTTCGGCAAGTGGGCAATAAGTATATTACAGTAAACTTGTGTCGTGAATAGGGATGGCAATGGGCAAGAAAAAACCTACAACCCGCGGGTACCCGCCATAAATGGGTGGGTAAACACGTCAATTTTCACCCACGGGTGGGTCGTGGGTGAAAATCTTTACCCATCGGTGGGTGGCGGGTGGGTGACGGGTGAGGCATACCCATCGCGGGTAAACCCATAACACCCATTTAAAATACCTACGGGTATACCCGTCAAAATACCCGTAGGTGTACCCATAAACCCATGTTAAAATTAATTATACTAATTAAAATGTTTATGATGTTGCATGTATACATTTAACAGTTACCACCAAGTCTCAAAAAAATACATTAATCTAAAAGTTTGTTTGAGTTTCAAGACAAAAAAGAGAGTATGAAAGATCAAATAATCAAAGTTGTATTTGGCAAATTGATTGGTATCTTATTACGTAGTTTCATAGTTAGTTTTCATATCATCGTTTTGTAATTTTGTTGCACAACACTAACCCATGGGTTTACCCATGGGCAACAAATACCCGCGGGCAAGGGCATGGGTAGAAATTTATACCCATTGGTGGGTGACGGGTGGGTGATGGGTGAGAAAAAAACTACGTGGGTGGGTGACGGGTTAGAGGTACCCGTGCCCATTACCCACGGGTGCCATCCCTAGTCGTGAATCATGATGCTATTTTGTTATAAAAAAATATCACATATGTCTATGTCTTGACAAAGACTTCTACATAAGAACAAGATTTATATAGACCACTGGCCACCTTTCAAATTTGTGTCTTATGCAGACATGCTAAGTTTCATGTCGATGCACAAGTACAATGATTTGAGTACGATTATACTTGGGTTACTCGATTTAAGTAATGCATGTAGTCGTAGTCTACTATTTTGTAACACTTTGAAGTGTTATAAAATGTAAAATTATCGAGTAAACAAGAGTTTGAAAAAGAAAGTGAGCTTTTTGAAGCATGTACCTTTTGTAACGCCCGTATTATCCAAACAAGATAGAAACATGGAGTTAACAATTTTACACGTCTTGAAACATTTAATTTTTTTGTATATATAAAATGTGTATATAAATGATACAATCGCTGAAGTGAAGTATACTATTAAAAAACAACTAGAAAAGAAGTAAAAAACAATAAGATTTGAGTTTGGTTTTATCAGAATAAATAAATAAAATAAATAAATTCCAAATAACTGCACGACAAACTAGTCTAATGACTATAACTATTTGTCATGCTAGTTCTGAAAATTGTTGTATGAATTCCTAGTCTTATATATAAACTACTCTCTTGTTTGTTCACTTATCTATGTGGGATAAAGTCACATAACCAATGCTCGTTTCCTTCTTTAAACTCTTGTTTCAAGTGGCTTAACCACCGTATATCCCCTCAAGGCAGTATTATGTTAGTCAATAAAATTCACAGTGGTAATACCTTTCATTTATCATGTATTTATAGTGCAACTAAAATACAAACTTAGAACCTTGACGGATTCAAAGCTCACAAGCGAGTTTGGGCCAACTAATCTATATTGCCTTAGAGCACAAGGTGCGGCAACAAGGGTTTGGCTCCCCATTCGGGCCCCACCATGCCACATCACCAAAACACCACAACTTCAACAAACCACAAGAAACCCCCCCCTCACCAAACAACAAACCTCCACTTCCTCATTCGGGCCCCACCTCTTACACACTTATTTTTTATTCATTTCTTTTATATATATATATATATATATATATATATATATATATATATATATATATATATATATATATATATATATATATATATATATATATATTTCGGATACCATTTTTTTATTAAATCCACAAGTGAGTTAGTATTAGTGCATCTCAGTTGATAGCCCATTGGATTCTTGATATAATTACTTAAGCCCAACCAGTTATAGTCCAAAAACCCAATAGAAATGATAAAATCGTTTATATAGTATCACCCATTCACACGGTTCATTAGAGATAACCCTATAACATTTTTATTTTATCCGCCTCCCATATCATCTGTTTCTCTCAATCTTATCTCATCTCAACACCAACTCAAATCGAGAACAATAATCTCCTCTCATCAGTCATTATCGAACATCAAACATAGCTAACCGTTGGTGTATAAACGGTTATGTCCCATTTTAGCACAAATAAAACAAACAAACCCAAAAGTAAACCTGCAAGTTTGTCAGACGAATTGCTTCGCCGTGGCCACGGCGAAATAGCCAACGGCGAGCAACGGCGAGCCTCCTCCGGTGTGGCGGCGAGCAACGGCTCGCCGTTGGAGGTGCCAGCTCGGACGGCGAACCCCCTTTCGTTGTCCGCACCTTGTGCTCTTACACGCTAAGGTTCTAAATCTGTATATAGATTAATAAAACGTATTAGTGGTAGTATTTCTTCATTCCGCATGTATAACATATGTATTATGTAGCCATTCACCTACTTTTGCTTCAATATTTAAGTGAAGTTTGATTGGTAGTATTCATATTCAATAAGCTTTTGTTAATAAAAAAGCTGACTTGGACAATTAGTATCATCAATTTATGCTTGTCAATGAGTAATTCATTAAATACGATGCTAAAAGTCAAATAGGTTTGTATGTGACTTTCTAAGGGTGGTGGCAATGGGCATGGTATAGCCAGCGGTTTGGGTCATACCGGCGGTGAACACCGCCTTCACATAGGCGGTTCGGCTGGGCGGCATTTGATGCTTCACCGGTTTGGACAAATTGGAACGTTGGGGACAAATTGGACCGTTGGAGGCAAAATAAATAAATAAATAAACAAACAAACAAAATCCTTCTATATATACTAACCAAATCTATCCTAAAAAATCACTTTCAATAAAATTTAACACAAACAATTCACATATTTTTACAATGGTTTCATCCTCTTCTTCTTCATCCGACGAGATATTTATTCCCGACGACTTGTCCGAACTATGGTTATCCGGTAGTAGCCTATCAACCTTTTTAGCCGTGTACGATTCAATTGAGGACACGGCAAGCTCTACCGAAACTCGGGAGTCTGTAACCCGTTTTCGTGAAAAAGCTTTACAAACCCTTATGAATGACTATTTCGTGGAACGACCAAAGTTTGCCGACCATGTTTTTCGTGATAGGTTTCGTATGAAGAAAAGCTTGTTTTTAATAATTGTTAGTGATGTTGAAGCGAGATTCGAATGGTTTCAAGAGGGATATGGTGCGAGGGGAAAAAAAGTTTCACGGCGTTACAAAAATGCACGTTGGCCATTCGGCAACTCGCAACGGGTGAACCTCCGGATAGATTTGATGACTATTTAAACATGGCCCGAAGAACATCAGGCCCGATGACTATTTAAACATCACCGGTTCATATAATGGATCAGCCGGTCGCGACAGTTTATGACGATAGTGTACTAGAGGAGTTACTCGACGAACAAATCCATTACCGTCTCCTACATGATCTTACGAAGCATGTAGATGCTCAAAACTTAGCATACCTCGATGACTAGTTATTTTTATTTTATTTTTTTTAAGTATTATGTAATTTTCTTTTTATTATTAATGAAATATTTATGTTTTTATTAAATTGTTTAATATAATTATGTAAATAGAAAATAAAAAAATAAAATTAGTTAGAGGTATGAAAGCACCCATTGCCACTAAAAAAGTATGTAGATGTATGAAAAAGTATGAGTGAGATGTAATGATATTATTGGTGGGTTGGGAGATATAGGGTTTTTTCATAGTCATGGTTGCCACCACTCTAATTGGTTTGGCTAGGTCAAACCGAACTTTATTTGCATAAAGAAATAAAATTTACATCACAAAGTAATTAAAATAAATAAATAAATAAAATCACGCATTTTGTCTTATCTTAAAAAATTTTAAAATAACAATAACATACCAACCCAATAATAGTATAATTATAATTATTAAGCATGTATGCTATTACTATTATTTAACATATTGTTAGTCTTACATATAAACTACTTTTATATTTGTTCATATACCTATGTGGGATAAAGTCACAAAACCAAAACTTTCATCCTTCAAACTTATATTTCAAGGAGCTTAACCGTATATCCCCTCATAGTTTCCCCTACATAGACAAACACCTTGTTTCACCCACAAAGTCATTGTTCTACTTCGCTCTCCTTATTATCATCCTCTTACGAGTCAACTAAATCCAAACATCTGCTCGTCACATTTATTTCAACCCTCTTATATCCACTAAACACCTCAGACTCATTTTACACATGTAACGATTTTTTTATTAGATTATTATAACGTATAATACAAGTATAAAATACATTTTAAATAAGGTTTTTGTTATTATATCATATATCAATAAATGCAATGCACTCCTAACTCCTAAGCAAGTAAGCAGCAGCCTTTGCCGGACCACTCCTCTGGCCCAATTACATGGGCCTAATCTTTTCTAGAACTAATAACTATTCATTATTGGCAGCTAAACATGATTATGGCATCCACTATAGTAGTTTATGAAAAGGTTTATAAAATGATGAAGAGGTCTAAGAACTTGTAAACCATAGTGAAGATAGGTTTATAAATAGGTTTATGATGAATAGGTCTAGAATATTAAACCTCTTCATCATTTAATGCATTTGAATTTTGTATACTTTTTATAAAGCTTTATGAGGTTTATGTATAGTGAAGATAGGTTCAAGGTTTGTGAATTAGTACCATCATAAAACTATAAACCTTTATAAAGGTTTAACATAGTGGATGCTCTAATATTGATTGGCAAAAGTTCAATATAAATTTCATATTTGTTATAGATCCTATGAATCAATTTTGTTCATTCATTTTTTTGATCAAAAATAAATAAATAAATAAACTTTCTCCATTTTAAAAAAAAATAAATAAATATCTCACAAACCTTTAATCGTTACGCGAAAAAAATCATACCATCGCGACGAGAATTAAATTATCTATCTATAGATATGCATTTCTATTTACTTTCGACGAATTTTTTTCTCAAAATTTCCGCCCAGAAAAATCATATGTGATTTGTAAAAATCACATGTGATTTGTCAAAATAACATGTGATTTGATTTTTACAAATCACATGTGATTTTTACAAATTACGTAAGATTTTTACAAATCACGTATGATTTTTCTGGGCGAAAATTTTGAAGAAAAAAGAAAGTTCGTCAAAAGTATATAGAAGTGCATATATATAGATATATAATTTAATTCTCGTTGCGATTTTGTATTTTTAGTAAATTGAATATTTACCGTTTGCAAGATATGTTATTTAAAAAAAAAGTTGAAAATTGGTTTTTTATTAATTTAGATGAAAATGGATGACTAAGATTGATTATTTGGATCTATAACAAATATGAAATATATATTTATCTCAACTCTTATATTGATAAATACTTGAATAAGAAAACATATTAGTACTCATATCTATTATTTCGCCATATACCAATAAATTTCGAATTTTTAGCATACTGATTCACAGGGTTTGAGTTTGCCGTCATACAGACACAAACATGGTGAAGCTCGCATTATATACCTATCAATTGTAATACTTTTTTGTAGTTCAATTAGTGATGATTCCACTATTATTGATTTCAAACGATGATTTGATACCATTTGAATCAAAGAACATCAGCAAGTGGGCAATAAGTATTACCGAAAATATGTGTCGTGGATCATGATGTTAATTTATTATCAAAATATCGCATATTATGACTTGACAAAGACTTTTACATAAGAACAAGATATGTTTAGTCTAGTGACGATCTTTCAAATCCGGTCTTATGCAGACATTATAAGTTCATGTTGATCTACAAGTTGCATTCATTTCGAATACGACTTCTTTTTCACTTGATAAATTCTTAAGTAAGAATTACTTGTTTAAGATACTTTAAGCAACCTACTGAAAGTTATAATATTAAGTTAATCGTATACATGTACAATTTATTGATGAATTTTGTAAAAATTAGAAATGAATACTTAAAAAGCTTTTAGCAGGTGAATAACAATACAAATAACGTGCAGCGAAGTACAAATTTTACAAATGTTACTTTTTAATGATTTTGTAACGCATGACGTCTAGTGATCCTCGTTAGAATTACATAAATTTTACGTAAGACAATAAAAAAACATAAGAAGTAGAATATTAAGATTAACATTATAAAGAAGCAAACACAAAACAATAAAATTTAACAAAATAAAAAACTATAAAAACCCTTCGGCTAAATAGTTGCAATGGATGATGTCAGATGTTTAATAATCCTCATTTGAGTTACATTACCCGTAACACATAGGATATTTAAAATAACACATAGGATATTTAAATAACAATGAAATTTAATAAATTACAACAAATAAATAAGTTTTTTTCTTAAAATTAAAAAGATATAAGAACATCCCAAGTTAAATAATTGTATTATTACACTGTTTAACTTTTGACATGCTTATTACTATTTGACAGACATGTAGTCTTAGATATAAATGAATCTTATGTTTATTGTATTACCTATGTAGGATAAAGTCCTAAAACACATTTCTTTCTCCTAACTTTTGTTTCAAGGGACTCTACTTAACCACTGAATATCCTTTCACGAGATTTAACTTATCGCCACACATACGTAAATCAGGTAAAGCTCCTCCTATAATAATATTATCAATTATAATACCTTTTCGTACTCCAGTTAGCGATGAATCCATTATTATTGATGTCAAATGATCGTTTGATACCATTTGAACCAAAGATCTTCGGCAAATTGGCAATAAGAATTACAAAAAACATGTGTCATGGATCATGATACTATTTTGTTATAAAAAAAAAATATCATATACGTCTATGTCTTGACAAGGACTTCTACATATAAACAAGATTTATATGGTCCGGTGGTCATCTTTCAAATTTGTGCCTTATGCAGACATGCTAAGTTTCATGTCGATGTACAAGTACAATGATTTGACTACGACTATATCTGGGTTATTCGATTATAAGTAATGCATGTAGTTTGTAGTTGACTTTTTTGTAACACTTTGAAGCGTTACAAAATGTTAAATTATCAAGTAAACAAGAGTTTGAAAGAAAAAAAAAGTGAGCTTTTTGAAGCGTGTACCTTTTGTAACGCCCATATTATCCAAATAAGGTAGAAACGTGGAGTTAAGAATTTTAAACGTCTTGAAACGTTAAATTTTTTACTTATAAAAGTTTTATATAAAGGATACAATCGATGAAGTTAGTACACTATTAAAAAAAAACAACTACCGTAGAAAGGAAGTAAAAAACAATAAAATTCGAGTTTGATATTACTTTTATCAGTAACAGTAGAAAATTAAAAAAAAAAAAAAAAATCAAGAAACAACACGACAAAATAGTCTAAACAACACGACAAACTACTTCTTTGAAATATTATATGAATTCCTTGTCTTATACATCTGTGGGAAAAATTCACACAACAAAAACTCATTTTCTTCTTTAAACTCTTGTTTATGTGGTTAACCAATGTTTTCAAACTCGGGTCGATCCGGCCGTTTCAACTAGTCGGTCGATGCCCAGCCACAAAACGGGTAAAAAAACCCGGGTTTCTAAAATCGGGTTAACCGGTTAGACCCACCGTGTTTTGAGTGACCCGAGTCAACCCAGGTCTTGAAACCTTGCCGGTAGGGGTGGAAACGAGCCGAGCCGCTTGTGAAAAGCTTGGGATCGGATCGGTAAAAAGCTCGAACGAGCCGAGCCTAAACGAGCTCGAGCTCGAGCCTAAGTTTGGGCTCTCGAGCTCTATACAAAAAGCTGGAGTAGGCTCGCGAGCCTAAACGAGCCCGAGAAATATATACGTATATATATTGTCTATACGTATAAACGAGCTTAAAAGTAGTAAACGAGTTCAAGCCTTATGTAATTAACGAGCCGAGCTCCATTTTAAATTTGTTTTCTTTAAAACATCATACAAATTAGTCGAGCTCGAGCTTGTGAAAATTTTCACGAGCCAAGCTCGAGCTCAAAATATTAGGCTCGAAACGAGCTCGAGCTTTACATATATAAACGAGCCGATCTCGAGCTCTGGCAGGCTCGAGCTCGGCTCGACTCGTTTTCACCCCTTGGTTTTTTTTAATTTTTTTTTTATAAAAACCAGTTTGATCCGGCAGTCGAACCTGTCGAAAAAATAAAAAGATATTTAAATGGAAAACCAGATTGACGCAGCGGTCGAACCGGCAAGGTGAGTCGACCGGGTTGATTAAAAACCCGTTTTTTAAAACATTGGGCTTAACCACCATAAATCCCCTCACGACAGTATTATGTTAGTCGATAAAATTCACGGTGGGTAATACCTTTCATTAATCATGCATTTTAGTGCAACTAAAATACAAGAACCTTGACGGATTCAAAGCTCACAAACAAGCTTGGCCAACTAACCTATATTGGCTTACACGCTAAGGTTCTCTAAATTTGTATATAATAAACGTATTATCCGGGAGAATTTCTTCATTCAACATGCATAACATATGTATTATGTATACATTCACCTACTTTTGCTTCAATATACATCTATTACATGTGGTACATTTCAATCAGCTTTGTTAATAAAAGGTTGACTTGGACAAATTGTATCAATATATACAGGTCAATGATTTGAATGCTAAAAGTCAAATAGGTTGAATACTTGAATGTGACAAAATGAAACTAAATACTCAATCATTATAGACTACTAGGAGGTTCGATACGATGAACCCGTTTACATATGTGTCGCCACTTTGTCCAAGTTAACTTTTGCATCAAGAAATAGAATACTGAAAATATCACTACAAAGTAAGTAAAAAACAATAAAATTCAAGCATTTTGTTTTCTCCTACCAGATGTGAAAAAAAAAAAAAAAAAAAAAAAAAAAAAAAAAAAAAAAAACACCTCTAGCTAATTAATGGTATAATTACAAGTTTACAACTATTAGCTAGAAAACTCTCACCTTATTTTGTGTATTATTAATCTTAGTTATAAATGGATTTTATGTTTATTCTTTTACCTATGTGGGATATAGTGTCAAAATCACATTTCTTTTTTTAAACTTTTGTTTCAAGTGACTTCACTAAACCACTATATATCCTCTCACGTCCTCGCCAACAATATCTTTGTTCCACTTCACACTCACTCTGCATATGTAACAATTTTTATTATTAAATTGTTATCTCGTATATCACAAGGATATAACATACATTCAAATGGACTTCTACATAAGAACGAGATTGATATAGTCCATTGGCCATCATTCAAATTTGTGTCTTATGCAGACATGCTAAGTTTCTTGTCGATGTACAAGTACAATGATTTGACTACGACTATACCTGAGTTACTCGATTATAAGTAATGCGTGTAGTCGTAGTCGGCTATTTTGTAACACTTTGAAGCATTACAAAATGTAAAAATTATTGAGTAAACAAGAGTTTGAAAAAGAAAGTGAGATTTTTGAAGCTTGTGGCTTCTGTAAAGCCCATATTATCCAAACAAGGTAGAAACGTGGAGTTAAAAAATTTACACGTCATGAAACTTTTAATTTTTTATATATATAAAGGTGTATATAAATGATACAATCCCTGAAGTTAGTATACAATTGAAACAAAACTAGAAAGGAAGTAAAAAACTATAAAATTCGAGCTTGGTTTTTATCGATAAAAAATTGAAATTAAAAAAATAATGAATATGCACAACAAACTAGTCTAATGACTATAACTATTTGACATGTACGATCTTAGTTATGTGGTATGAATTCCTAGTCTTATATATAAACCACTCTTTTGTTTGCTCACTTATCAATGTGGGATAAAGTCGCACAACAAAAACTCATTTCCTTCTTTAAATTTCTTGTTTCAAGTGGCTCACCATATATACCCTCAAGGCACTATTATGTTAGTCGATAAAATTCACGGTGGGTAATTCCTTTCATTTATCATGTATTTATAATGCAACTAAAATACAAACCTAGAACCTTGACGGATTCAAAGCTCACAAGCGAGCTTAGGCCAACTAACCTATATTGGCTTACACGCTAAGGTCCTAAATTTGTATATATGATTAATAAAATGTATTATCTGGGAGAATTTTTTCATTCAACATGCATAACATATGTATTATGTATACATTCACCTACTTTTGCTTCAATAGTTATGATTTTAGGTAGTATTCATAGACATCTATTACATGTGGTACATCTCAATCAGCTTTGTTAATAAAAGGTTGACTTGAAAATTGTATCTTCAATATACAGGTCAATGAGACATTTGAATGCTAAAAGTCAAATAGGTTGAATGTGACAAAATGAAATTAATTATAGACTACTTTCTAAGAGGTTCAGATAAGTCAAACCAAACCGTATTTACATAAAGATAAACATAGGAAATTACACTATACGTTTCGATACGATGAACCCGTTTTCATATGTGTCGCCACTTTGTCCAAGAAGTAGATTATTGAAAATAACACTACAAAGTAAGTAAAAAACAATAAAATTCAAGCATTTTGTTTTATCCGAGGAAAAAAAATGATAAGAAACTCCTAACTAATTAATTGTATAATTACAAGTATTAGTTATTAGTTCTGCTCATTGTTTGATATATTTTTAGTGTTAGATATAAATGGATCTTATATTTGTTATATTACCTATGTGGGATAAAGTCATAGTAACTCATTTCCTTTTCAAACTTTTGTTTCAAGTAATTTCACTTAACCACAATATATATCCCTCACGGCATCTCCAACAATATCTTTGTTCGACTTCACAATCATTCTGCATATGTAACGATTGGTTTTATTAGATTGTTATCTCGTATATCACAAAGGATACAAGTGATTACAACATGCATTTCAAATAAGGGTGCGCTTGGTTCAAAATGGGGAATGAGAAAGGGAAAGGCAAAGGGAATGCAAAGGGAATGCAAATGAATGAAATGAAGATTATCAGGGTCCGTTTGGTTCGTAGCTGGGATTAGAATCGGATTTGGATTTAGATTTGGTTTGAAAGAAATGAGGAGAGAGAAAATTATTTATTAGATTTTAAAAATATATTTATTTTATTAAAAAATTATAATAAAATATACTATTTAAATACAAAAGTACCAAAAAAATAAAGTGGGTTCAAAAACTTGTGGTATGTAAATTTTTTTGAAATAAAATAATCTATTCCACTGACAAATTTTTTTGAAAGCCATCGAATTATTGTGGAATGAAGTTTTGGTATCAAATGATTACTTGACACCCATTTATATGAATCAAACAAATCATTTAGAAATTGAATGATTCAATTCCTCTTAAAACCCACAAACCAAACTAGGCCTCATTATCTTTGATTGTGCTTGGTTTTAGAAAAACACATTAACCTCCAAGGTGGTGGTGGTGGTGGTGGCTGGTGGTGGTGGTGATGGCGGCTGGTGGTGGTGGTGGCTGGTGGTGGTGGTGGTAGTGGTAGTTGTTGCTGCTGGTGGTTACTGGTGGTGGCTGGTGGTGGTTACTGCTGGTGGTGGTGGTGGCTAGTGGTGGTGGTTGTAGCTGATGGTGGTGACTAGTGCTGGTGGTGGTGGCTGGAGATGGTGGCTGGTGGTGGCTACTGGTGGTGGTGGTGGTTACTGGTGGTGATGGTGGTGGCTGGTGGTGGTGGTGGTGGCTAGTGGTGGTGGTTGTAGCTGGTGGTGGTGGCTGGTGGTGGTGGTAGTGGCTGGTGGTGGTGGCTGCTAATGGTGGTGGCTGGTGGTGGTGGTGGCTACTGGTAGTGGTGGTGGTGGCTGGTGGTGGTGGTGGTGGTGGCTACTGCAAGTGGTGGCTGCTGCTGGTGGGTAATCATTACCATACCTCCCAATTTACTGGGTAATGCTCCATTACCCCATACTAAACAATGATTGCATTCCCTAGTCATAAACAGGCATGTTTAATCATTACCTTTCCCATTCCCCACCCCGCATTACCCCCAACCAAACACCCCCTAAATGTTTCTATAATTATATCATGTATCCAATGCACTCATAAGTTGCAGCCTTTACTTGACCACCAATCTAGCCCAATTGCATGGGCCTAATCTTTTTATAGGGGTTTATAACTTTCTTTTGTTGGTGGCAAAACATCGTTGTCATTTTTCGTGATAAATGATTTTTGGTTTTTTGATCAACTAATTTACGGCATTTAAGCTTATCGTTACATATACACAAACCGGGTAAAGCTCTACCTTTAATAATACTAGCAATTGTAATACCTTTTCGTACTTCTATTAGTGACGAATCCATTATTATTGATATCAAATGATCGTTTAATACCATTTGAATCAAATATCATCGGCAAGTGGGCAATAAGTATTACCAAAACGTACATGTGTCGTGGATCATGATGTTATTTTATTATCAAAATTGACAAGGACTTCTACATAAGAACAAGATGTATATTGTCCGAAGGCCATCTTTAAAATTTGTGTCTTATGCAAACATGCTAAGTTTCATGTCGATGTACAAGTACAATGATTTGACTATGACTATATCTGGGATACTCGATTATAAGTAATGCATGTAGTGACTATTTTGTAACACTTTGAAGTTTGAAACGATACAAAATGTAAAATTATCGAGTAAACAAGAGTTTGAAAAAGAATGTGAGCTTTTTGAAACGTGTACCTTTTGTAATGTGCATATTAGCCAAACAAGGTAGAAACGTGGAGTTAAGAAATTTACATGTCATGAAACGTATATTGTTTCTATATATAAAGGTGTATATAAATGATACAATCGCTGAAGTAAATATATACTATTGAAACAAAATTAGAAAGGAAGTAAAAAATAAAAATAAAAAATAAAAAATAAAATCAAGCTTGGTTTTATCAGTAAAAAGTGATAATTAAAAAAGAAAAAAAAAATCCAAGAATGTGCACAACAAACTAGTCTAATAAGAATAACTATTTGTCATGCAATATATTGTAAATGTTGTTTGAATCCCTGGTCTTATATATAAACTACTCTCTTATTTGTTCATTTATCTATGTGGGATAAAGTCACACAACCAAAACTCATTTCCTTCTATAAACTCTTGTTTCAAGTGGCTTAACCACTATATATCCTCTCATAGCAGTATTATGTTAGTCTATAAAATTCTTTGTGAGTAATACCTTTTATTTATCATGTATTTATAGTGCAACTAAAATACAAACCTTTAACCTTGACGAATTCAAAGCTCACACACGAGCTTAGGCCAACTAACCTATACGGCTATACTGCCTTACACGCTAAAGTTCTAAATTTGTATATATGATTAATAAGATGTATTATCTAGGAGAATTTCTTCATTAAACATGTATAACATATGTATTATGTAGTCATTCACTTACTTTGCTTCAATATTTAAGTGAAATTTGATTGGTAGTATTCATATTCAATAAGCTTTTGTTAATAAAAAGTTGACTTGGACAAATAGCATCATCAAATATATGTTGGTTAATGAGTAATTCATTAAATACGATGCTAATGTCAAATAGGTTGTATGTGACTTTCTAATTGGTTTGGTGGTCAAACCGAACCGTATTTGCATAAAGAAAAAAAAAATACACCACAAAGTAATTAAAAAAGTGTTTTGTTAACCACAACCCATAGGTATGATTTAAACATACTTTAATTAAAAAAATTTCATTAAATGAACTAGCATATTCTATAATTATACATAAGGGTGAGCAAACGGACCAGATGGACCAGACCGGACCGACCACATTCGGTCCGGTCTCGGTCTAGGGATTTTTAAAATTTCGGTCTCGGTCCGGTCCGGTCCGGCATAAAAACTGGACATTTAGCCTATTTGGACCAAGACCGGACCGGACTGACCACATTCGGTCCGGTCTCGGTCTAGGATTTTTGCCGGATTCGGTCTCGGTCCGGTCAGGTTTTCGGTCTATAATTTATACATATCTTTTCAGTTTAAACTTGGAATGTGATATCAAACTTGGAATGTTTAGTCTTCATTTAATGCAAAAAAAATTAATTAAGGTATGTTTGTTGTAGTTAACAAAAACCAAAATAAATAAATAAATAAATAAAATTCACACATTCTGTTTATCTTAAAAAATGTAAAAATTACAAGAACCTACCAATCCAATAATAGTATGATTATGATTATTAGATTAATTGGTAATCGTAATTATTTAATAAATTGTTAGTCTTACATATAAACTACTTTTATATTTGTTCATTTACCTATGTGGGATAAAGTCATAAAATGAAAACCTTCATCGTTCAAACTTATATTTCAACTGGCTTAACCATATATCCCCTCATAGTTTCACATAGATAGACAAATAACTCATTTCACCCATAAAGTCATTGTTTCACTTTGTTCTCCTTATCATTCTCTTACGAGTCACCACCAAGACAACTAAATCCAAACATCCGATCGTAACATTCATCTCAACCCTCCCATATCCACTAAATACCTGACACTCATTTTGTACATGTAAGTATGTAACCATTTTTTTAATTAGATTGGTATCTCGTATAATACAAGTATACAACATACATTTTAGTTAAGGGTTTTGATATATCATATATCCAATGCACTCTAAGCAGGCAAGCAGCAACCTTTACTGGACCACTCCTCTGGCCCAATTGCATGGACCCAATCTTTACTAGAACTAAAAACTTCCCTTTCTTTGCGGCAAAACATAATTGTCCTTTTTACTTACATTATATTGATAGATACTTGAATAAGAAAACATTATAGTGCTCAATGCTCATTTGATAACCATGTAATCAAAGAACATCGTCAAGTGGGCAATAAGCATTACCAAAAATATGTCGTGGATCATGATGTTAATTTATTAATATATATATTATTTACAAACATATACGACACCGTTTCGATGCATTATCCCACTCTTTTTTTTGGGCCCAGCTTCTCAAGCTCATTTTCTTGGGTTTCCATGGTCCAATATTACGGCTGCATGACCCAATACTATGGCTGTTTAAATTTTATAATTCCCAGATGTACAGTTAAAACGTGCGTATCTGTCGATCATCTAAATGTATTGCAGTGGTTTTGTGGCTGTTTTTGCATCTACTACACCAACTCCATGTACAACATTTGTATTTCCAATGTAGAAGCTTCTTGACAGTGTACATACAGATTCAACTAATACAACACACAATATAAAACACAGGAAAAACAAAAAAAAAAAAAAAAAAAAAAAACAAAAACAAAGAAACAAACAACAGCTCAAAAAAAATTTTCCAGTTGAATTGTCACCAGCAATTGCAGAATATCAGCCAGCTTTTGGTTGAAAAGGTAGTGCAACCTTTACTTGTACCTCTTTATTTCTTTGCTATATTTGCTCTTTATGCTTGCCTAAACACTATTACCATCCACTTTACTTTATGTCTTTATTGTTATATGCTTTATATACACTTTGCAACTTCCATAATCAGTTGACATATACTAGACTTAATATATTACCTTACTGTGATGAGCATATATAAGTTAGACTTCTAAACATGAAAACCAAACAAAAAGCAATTCGCCGTTGTTCACCATCATCGGATCTTTCCCTGTGTGTTGGAAAAATGGCCCCTTCTTCTGAAACATGCAAAAGAAAGCATTCGATATTCGAAGAAGCTCCAGTAAATACATTTTCTGGAAACATAACTAAGAAAATCTGTACAAGTCAGTTTAATGCGGCTTACCGTAGTCAATTACAAACCGAGGTTGGTCACTGTTTTGTGAATAGAGCAGTTTCGAGCGAAAACAGTATACTTTCATCACCAGATATTGCACCATCACCTGACAAAATACCTTGGGTACATAATCTTCCTGGTCCAGCTTCACATGGTTAGTACTTTGCACTTTATCATATACATTATTTTTCTATGGTTTACTTTTCCATTTGCTAACGCCTTTATTGTCACAGGTGATTTGTCTTCTTCTAGAGATAATAGCTTCGAAGCCATCAATACGCGAAAACCAGACCCACCCTGCCATACACAAGGTTGTGAAATACACTATTGTTTAGCATAATAATAATTGATACTTTTCTCATATTGTTTTTTTTTATTGCAGTTACAAGTGTATCTGCATCTACAGCAACGCAACATCTGGATGCAAACGATATAAACAAAACTACAACAAATAGCAACAAACCTAAAAAACAGCAAATTATACAAAGTACTATACTTTATTACATTATATATTTACCGTAATATTCTACTTTCTTTTCTATTAACATTTTTTTTTTCTGATTGCAACGTTTACAACGTATATCGTTTTCAGATGCAACCCGTAAAAGACCACGCCAAATTACACGTAATTATCCAGATGAAGATACCCAAGATACAAACATGCAAACCAAAAGGGTAGAAAATCCATCCACAAATCGTAAAAGACCACGCTTTACACAAGGTCTGCTAACCACCACTTTTTTTTTTTTTTTTTTTTTTTTTTTTTTTTTTTTTTTTTTTTCTGCAGCGTGCAGCGTTATTACCTAATAGACAACATTAATTTATATAATCACACATGTTTGCTTACTTACTACAGTTAGACCGTGTAATTCAAACGATTCAAACAACTATGCGACTACAAATGGCAGGCAACAAAGACGGTTTAGACAAGGTACACTCAATATTCTTTACATTTCTTATTCACTATATTCAGCTACAAAAACTCATAATTCGTTACATACTCCAGGGCCACCAGCCACATACGTTTCTATTGGCAGTTGCAACGAAATTTGTAAACATTGCAAGGCTTTATTTTGGGCTGACGAGCGTGCAAAACGTAGCAGCCTACAACACCCAGAATGCTATAGATGTTGCAACAATGGTAAAGTCGTGTTACCTACAAATAAAGAATGCCCAGAGTATATAAAAGGACTATTTGAAGACAGACATTTCATGGAGAATGTCAGAGCATACAACCAAATGTTTTCAATGACTTCTTTAGGTGCAGAAGTTGACGATGCAATTAACAGAGGAAGAGGGCCCTATGTATTCAAAGTTTCAGGCAAAATCTATCACTGGATAGGAAGTATGTGTCCTGCATTACACAAAAACCCAAAATTCTTACAGCTCTACATCTACGATACAGCACACGAAGTTGATAACCGATTGGAGCATTTCAACAAACGTGACAAAAGATTGAAACGTGAAATTGTTGAAAAGTTGAAAGAAGTTTTAGATGCGCACAATAAACTGGTGAAGCTATTTAGAACAGCACGTGACAAGATGGAAGAGTCTGATATTCCAGATTTTAAACTAAAGCTATTTGGTGTCGTTGGCTCAAGGCAATATGATCTTCCAACAGGTGATTGTATCGGTGCCATCGTTTTTGAAGGAGGGCCAGATGTTTCTACTGAATATGATGTAGTCATTGAAAAACGCGATGGTCAACCACAACAAATAGATAAGCTCAATCCTAACTACATGTCACTTCATTTTCCACTTCTTTTCATTCACGGCGACGTAGGCTACCATTTGGGTCTTAAGTTGTTAAATAGAGCTGGTGAACTACCCGAAAAAGAAAAGCAAATGTCAATGAAAATGTATTACGCGTACCAACTATACGACCGATATCAGCAATATAATTTATTGCTGAGGGCTGGCCGTCTTTTTCAAGAGTATGTAGTGACTGCTTATTGTAGTATTGAGCAGCAGCGCCTTGACTACATAAGGAACAATCAAAAAGACATCAGAAATGAATACATGTCAGGTCTGTACGATGCTCTCTCGCGAGGCGACGTAGATGGTTCAGATGTGGGTTCTAGAACAATACTTCCAGCTTCATTTACTGGAGGCCCACGCTATATGTACAGTCACTATTTAGATGCCCTTGCAATTTGTAGAGTCCATGGCAACCCGTCATTTTTTATTACATTCACATGTAATGCCGGGTGGCCAGAAATAGAAGAGTATATGCAAGATTATCCACAACCCACAACAGCAGACAGACCAGATATTGTTGATCGCGTTTTTGAAAGAAAGATCCATGATCTTGTAGTTTTCTTACGGCAATCAAAACCGTTTGGAGATGTTGAAGCAGGTAAATTCAATAACCTACACATACATGTTTTTGTTCATAATCTAACCTATGCATGCATGTGTAATAACTATCTTTTGTTTTTACAGTTTTATATACGGTCGAGTTCCAAAAGAGATGATTACCGCATTGTCATTTGCTACTTTGGTTGAAAGAAAGTTCGCGAATTCAAAGAGATGCAGACATAGACAGATATGTATGTGCAGAGCTACCTAACCCAACAACTGATCCCGAAGGCCACCGAGTAATTTCAGAGTTCATGCTACACGGCCCCTGTGGCGAAGCCAACAGATCTGCACCATGTATGAAGAACAGTGACGAATGCAAGAAAAATTTTCCTAAACCTTACTGCTCAGATACTTTCATCGACAAAAAAGGGTTTGTTCATTACCGCCGAAGAGATTCACGTATAACAGCATTAAAGCAGAATTTACAGCTTGATAATTCATATATCGTTCCATATAATCGAGCGTTGTGCATGCGGTTCTATGCACATATCAATGTTGAGTACTGCGAGTGGACTATGCTTATAAAATATCTATTCAAGTATATTTCTAAGGGAACTGATCGAATTATTGCACGTGTTACAAGGACAATAGGCAGTGGAGAATCAACAAGTACCTATCCACGAATACAAGTCGACGAAATCAAAAACTTTCAAGACGCCAGATACGTAGGTCCGCATGAAGCGTGTTGGAGAATTCTAGGGTTCGATATACATTCAAGGCAACCAGCTGTTCAGATACTCGCAGTGCATCTTGAAAACATGCAACGTGTCAATTTCAGAGCAAGCCAACCACTGCAAGCAATAGTTAATGACGAGCACAACAAGAGGACAACACTAACTGAGTGGTTGCGCTATAATCGGGAATCAACAGACGGGCAGCATCTAACATATTTGAATTTTCCAAAAGAATTTGTGTGGTACGCAAATGAGAAGGTGTGGGAAAGAAGGCGCCAGAAAAACACTTCATCAATTGGACGGCTCACATATATTCACCCAGCTGCAGGTGACTTATTTTACCTACGGATGTTATTGTGTCACCAAAAAGGACGGAAGTCATTTAAACATATCCGTACGGTAAATGGTCAACGCTACCCTACAAATAGAGCTGCATGTGAGGCAATGGGATTATTAGGTAACGATCAAGAGTGGACTATAGCATTATACGAAGCATCTTTATCAGCAACAGCCGCTCAAATGCGAGCACTTTTTTGTCAGATCCTCATATTTTGCGACGTATCTGACCCTGTTACATTGTTCCAGTCGCATTCAGCTGATATGTCTGAAGACATTTTAGCAATTCTCTCTGAGCAACTACATGTACCAGAAGTGCACCTTAATACAGACGACATACAGCCAGGTCTTCTCTATGAACTTGAAGCAGGGCTTAGGTTCTATGGAAAATCATTAAAAGATTTTTCAATACAATTACCTCCAAGGCGTTTCTTAGAAATTCTAAAAAATAGAGCAATAATGGAGGAAAAAAATTACAACCTTGAGGACTTAAGAAGAGAAAGTGAGCATTTAGTCCCTCAGCTAAACGAAGAACAGCGCAGAATCTTTGAACGAGTTATTCATGCAGTTGACAGTAAAAAACAAGAGCTAATATTTCTTTACGGCCACGGAGGTACAGGAAAAACTTTTATCTGGAAAAGTCTAATTTACACACTCAGGTCAAACCGAAAGATCGTGCTAGCTGTTGCATCTGCAGGTATTGCTACTTTGTTATTACCAGCGGGGAGGACAGCTCATTCAAGGTTCAAGATACCGATTAATTTAACCGATGAATCAGTATGTAGTGTAAAAAAAAATACACAGCTTGCCGAGTTACTTAAACAAACAGACGTGATAGTTTGGGATGAGGCTCCAATGAACGACAGAAAATGTTTCGAAGCACTCGATCGCACGCTAAAGGACATACTCAACTGTCCAAATGATTTGTTTGGAAAAAAAACAATGATTTTTGGTGGAGATTTTAGACAAACGTTACCTGTGAAAAAGAATGCAACTAAAGAAGAAATAGTTGGATCCTCTATCACACAGTCTTATCTCTGGCCATACTTCGACATCGTTTCACTAAAACAGAACATGAGGCTCTACCGACCAAATATGTCCGTTCAAGAACGTGAAGACCTACGTACATTTTCAGAGTGGTTGCTTAGTGTTGGTGACGGAAAGATTGGCGAACCAGATGCATACGATCCAGAAAACATGCAATGGATCAAGATACCAGAAGCATATTGTCTTCCAGATACTGAAGCGGGGCTCCAACAACTAATAGATTTTATATATGATAGCGAAAGCTTGCAAAGGCCGACTGCAAAGTCACTGCAAGAGAAAGCCATCGTATGTCCAAAAAACGAGACCGCAGACATGATAAACTCCAAGGTACTTGATATGCTTCATGGAAGCAGTTATAACTTCAAAAGCAATGACGAGGCAATTCCTAAAACAAACGACGGTGGTGCAACAGAAATGCTATACCCTACGGAGTACCTCAACAGCCTTCGTTTTCCAGGGTTACCCCCACACAATCTTAACCTCAAAATAGGTGCACCCATTATGCTACTCAGAAATCTTAACTTAGCTGGGGGTCTCTGTAACGGTACTCGAATGATAGTTACACAGGTACTTACTAAGATAATAGAAGCAAGAATAGTTACAGGTACTCGAATGTCGCAGAAAGTGTTCATCCCTCGGATTTTGTTAATTGAAAGAGACGAAAAATTGCCATTCGTGTTCAAAAGAAAACAGTTTCCGGTCAAAGTATGCTACGCAATGACAATAAACAAAAGTCAAGGACAATCGCTCAATAAAATCGGCATATATCTACCGGAACCAGTATTTGGTCATGGACAACTCTACGTCGCACTCTCAAGATCGACATCTCCTCAAGGGCTAAAAGTCATTATCAAACAACAACCGGGGAAAGATCCAAACACAACTAAAAATATTGTCTACAAAGATTTCTTAAACCAAGTCATATCTCCACAGGTTTTCTTTTTAAAGACAATACCACTTTCCTTTACTAATTTACCTACGTTTTTTATTATCATTCCATTTATCTATCATTAGAAATACAACTTGCTATTTGTAACTACAACTTATTTGTAGCACTTCTTAAATATCCTGGCCATATATTTATGCTATAACTATTGCTTCCACATTCAGAATCATGGCAGGTACCTCTAATACAATGTCCTTAGCAGAAGCTCGCGGCAAAGAAATTGTCATTCAACCAGACAGTACTAAACTGGTTAGCCTAAAAGCAACGGACCTCGACAAAACCCTACACGTAAAAGTTTATCGAAAATGGACAGTAACGAACAAAGCATCGCTACCAATCATGTATTGTTGCATCCTACTTGACGAAGAGGTAAAATCACCTATTCTAAGTCAAAACTACAAAATATGGTAACTAAACATTTGTTTTCACTACTTTTTTTTTTCGTAAAGGGAGGAGCAATACAAGCAAACACTAAACCACGTGAAAAAGACCGGTTTAATATGCTTGAAATCAACAAGACATATACAATCAAAGGATTTGGATTTCAGGACGCTACAGCATATATGCAGACAGTGCCACATCCACTGTCGCTGGCATTTGGAAAATATACAGACATACAAGAAGCACCAGATACGGCATTCCCATCCCACTATTTCAACTTTGTCCCGTATGGTGCTCTTCATACAAAATTAGACCAGAAAGAAGGAATGCTTACAGGTACATATAACAATAAGTATCTCTTAACTATAACTAGCAACAAAAATACTTAACATAATATATATATATATATATATATATATATATATATATATATATATATATATATATATATATATATATATATATATATCTCTGTGTGTGTGTATTCATTTCGTATACTTATTCACAGACTATATTGGATGTGTACAATACGTTACCGAACTACTAGAATCAGTTAAAGCTTCAAAAGAAACCGTTTATTGGAGAGACATTGGAATCCAGAATCTTGCGTATGTATCATTTCACCTTAATTACACTTAAAAATTTACATTATATTTCCCTAATTATTATGTTTTTAAACAGTGGTCATAGTGTGCGCTTTACCCTATGGAATGAAAAAGCCCGTAACTTCAAAACAAAAGAATATGAAGAAGCTGAAAAGCCAGCAGTTATTGCCGTAACCTCATGCGTAGTGAAATCCTATGGAGGTAAGATTCTTACCTTATACTTCTTACAATATAGCGATAACAGGCTACTAATTTTTAGATTGCTTCATCTAGGCCTTCAGCTTTCAAACACGGCTGCAACTGCTTACTACTTCAATCCAGATATACCTGAGGCAAACGAAATACGTGCAGTGTAAGTGACTAACAAATAATAAAACAACAAAACAAATATATAGAAATACAACACAAATAATACCTTCTATTATTTTGCAGGTACAACCAGTTCCTTGAACCACCTACAATTTCAAACATCCAGTACCAGCGTTGTGCAGACATGGAAAAAGAAAAGAAAAGGAACCGTGTTAAATTACAAGACCTAATTGCAGAAAATCCAGAACACCAACAGGTACTGATCCTAACCACCATACTTACTATAAAAATACATTCACATACCTAAAATGCAAAATACTTTTGCAGAACGTGCGCTTCACTGTTGTAGCAACTATTGACACTATCAGTGAAAAAATGCCATGGTTCTATGCAAGGTGCCTCATCTGCAAATCGAAAACATCTCAACGATTCCCCCATGCACACTGCAATCCAACTGGTTCTGACGACCTCATCGACTACAGGTAAATAAAAATATACATTAAATTTAACATATACATATACTTGTCCTTTTAGATACAACGAATAATATATATGTTATATTTTTTTTCATCAGTTACTGTTTCAAAACCTATATCTATGATGATACCGGCGAAATAATGGTAACATGCTTTAGTGATCAAGCACATTCAATAGTCGATAACTGCAACGAAGTAGCCAGGAAACTACAAGACAAAAATGCATACAAACTTCCACCAGAACTTGCTGCCTTACAAGGAAAAACTTACATCTTTCAGTTGCACTACGGATCAGAAAGCACAAAAGATAACAAATTGTTCTTCCTTGACCAAGCATGGGACACGACTCCACCACTTGCAGCCACACCCGCCACAGATAGCACTGATCCACCAACAGCAATACCTCTTCAAACTACTTCAACTACTGGAACAAACACACCAATTGCAGATGTGGAAAAATCAATCCTTTTGCCAGAAACCACTTTGCTAAAAGACGAAAAGAAAACGACATCTGCCCGCAAACCACTGTTCCAAACTGCTGAAGACAAATCAGAAGAACCTGCTCCGAAAAAAAACAAGAAAAATGATTAGAAAAGACTGCAACCAGAGGACAGCTACAAACACCGTTTTGTAGCTTTATCTGTAATACAACTCTTTGTATAATAGCTATGTATCAAATCTAATGTATCTATCGAATCTACTATGTAATAACCACCTACTTAAGTATGTATGTAAGACTTTATCTTATCGTATGTACGGTCCATCTTTATTCAACTAGCCAAATGAAGACAACAAAACCTAATTAAGTTGCCGTCTCTTAAACCAAACAAAACACAACCACCAACATAGACACAACACACGGCTTCCAAACATAACATTCTTTTATGCTATCGATTACAAAACCATTATCAATCTTTGTTTTAACACAAACCATATTATTTTTCCCACAGAAACTTTAAGAACAATACAATTTATCAAACATTCAACTTGTAAGTGAAATACTTATAATTATTCTACTGCAATATGTAACGAATACTAACAACATTAACGTTTCAGCAAAAAACAAAGAATACATACAATTCACTCATTACTACATCGACACCACTCTCCAATACAATCAAACAACCACATTCTAAACTAACAATATACAGAAACAATATTTATACAAAATAAAAAGTCATGATTTTATTAATATTAACAGATACATAGAAGAAATTCCAGATACATTGGAAATTTCATACATTCACCACACATACCATACACTAGCTGTATAAACCTGCAACAGCTACAACAAAAGCTATGACTTTTACCCAACTAAGTCATACAAAAGATTACCAAACTTCTACTGATTTAAACATACAAAAGGCAAACACAGAAACAACCTTCTTAGAAACTCCTAAGTTTCTTGACCATCTTTCCTTTGTCAGCAACACGCAAAGAAGCAACGTACTTTCTCTTAATCAGCCAACCAACTTCTTCCAGATCCTTACGCTCCGCATCCTTTAAATCAGCCAAGCATTCATCAAAAACACATCCAGTACCCATTTTCTTCAACTCCCTGATAATCTGATGCCTTTCTTCAATACGAACTTTCACTTCTTCAATCCTTTCGTTGTAGTAGTTTTCATCACAAACATAGGCTTTCTTCTCCCTAGAAAAAATAGCCTCTAACACCCTTTCAGTTCGCCTATCACCAATCTGATTAGCTATTTCCAAACACTTAGGAAACTTAGGAGCCATATGTTATTGCAATTAACAAAACCCTAATTTGATGCAATACTTATCCCCAATTTTTGTTCGGACGGAATAGCAAACCCTAGCTGTGTAAAACGTTACCCTAATAATAAACAAGGAGTAGCACCATATTTGTTTACACAACCCACATAATAGACGGAATATGTTTACACAAGCCCATATAATAAACAAGCCCAATAAAAAAAACAAACACTATGTTCACACAAGCCCAGCAACTATTTTGCAAAAAAAAAAATGTCCAGTTACTATAAAATACATAATACAAAAATATTAACAAAAACTACGATGCCTGGCCGCAACGCGGCCATCCGAGACCAATCTCGTTATCAAAATATGACATATGTCTATGTCTTGACAAAGACTTCTACATAAGAACAATATATGCTTAGTCTAGTGACGATTTTTCAAATTCGGTCTTATGCAGACATTATATGTTCATGTTGATCTACAAGTTGCAATCATTTCGCATACGGCTTCTTTTTCACTTGAAAAATTCTTAAGTAAGAATTACTTGTTTAAAATACTTTAAGCAGCCTACTGAAAGTTATAATATTAAAAGTTAATCCCTTACATAAATGTAGAATTACATAAATGTTACGTAAGACAATAAATCTTTTATATAATAAAAGAATTACATCATTTCGGAGTGTTTTTGCAAATCCCTTCTCATTGACAAAAAAATTAGACTAATAGGAGAGCTCGATTTTGCCACATATGCAAAATCGAGCAATGTGATTGGTCAATAAAAAGTCAAAATTAAATTGATTTTGGTCAAACTTAATAAATTTGGTGAAGAATTTTGGTTAAGAAAAAAAATGCATAAAAATATAGGTGCCAAATTTATGAAAACAAAAACTTAAAAAATAGGGAGTAATTAATAAAACTTTGGTGGTTGAATTTTAAATAAATTATATAGAGTTAAGTGTAAAATTACAAGTTTCCATGTTTTTTAATAATTTTAGAAAAAAAACAAATAACCCCTTATACTTTATAATATTAACTTTGTTTAAAATTACATTAGTATTAGTATTAGTTTTTAGACTTTCATCCATTAAAATTACAAAATTTGGTAAATATGCGAATTAGTTTTAGACTTTCATCCATTAGAAAATTTTTTTAAGGACTCATGTTATTTTATTTAAAAATTTAATTTATGCGTGCACGGGTTTGAGTATTAAATACGGCTAAATTATTAGTAACGAGAATATAAATATCAAATAGTAAGTATGAGTTAGTAAATTGTTAGTCTTACATATAAACTACTTTTATATTTGTTCATTTACCTATGTGGGATAAAGTCATAAAATGAAAACCTTCATCGTTCAAACTTATATTTGAAGTGGCTTAACCATATATCCCCTCATAGTTTCACATAGATAGACAAATAACTCATTTCACCCATAAAGTCATTGTTTCACTTTGTTATCCTTATCATTCTCTTACGAGTCACCACCAAGTCAACTAAATCCAAAACATCCGATCGTAACATTCATTTCAACCCTCTCATATCCACTAAATACCTCACATTCATTTTGCACATGTAAGGATTTTTTTTATTAGATTGTTATCTCATATATTACAAGTACACAACGTAAATTTTGACTAAGATTTTAGACTTTTTGTTGTTATATCATATATCCAATGCTCTCTCCTTAGTAGCATCCTTTACCGGACCACTCCTTTGGCCCATTTGCATGGGCCCAATCTTTTCTAGAGATAATAACTTTTTTTATTGGCGGCAAAACATCGTTGTCCTCTTTTACTTTGATTATATTGATAGATACTTCATACTTGAATAAGAAAACATTTTAGTGCTCAAAATATCACATATGTCTATTTCTTGACAAAGACTTCTGCATAAGAATAAGATATGTTTAGTCTAGTGACGATTTTTCAAATTCGGTCTTATGCAGACATTATAAGTTCATGTTGATCTACAAGTTGCAATCATTTCGAATACGACTTCTTTTTCACTTGATAAATTCTTAAGTAAGAATTACTTGTTTAAGATACTTTAAGCAACCTACTGAAAGCTATAATATTAAGTTAATTGTATACATGTAGAATTTATTGATGAATTTTGTAAAAATTATAAATGAATACTTAAAAAGCTTTAAACAGAAGAATAACGATACGAATCACATGCAACGAAGTACAGATTTTACAAATGTTACTTTTTAATGATTTTGTAACGCACGACGTCTAATGATCCTCCTTAGTGTTACATAAATGTTACGTAAGACAATAAATAAACATAAGAAGTAGAATATTAAAAATAACATTATAAAGAAGCGAGTAAAAAACAATAAAATTTAACAAAGTCAAAAACTTTAAGAACCCTTAGGCTAAATAGTTTCAATGGACGATGTCTAATAATGAAAATTAATAAATTACTAATGTATAAAACTAAATCTAAGCATTTACTTTTATCGTACAAAAAATAAGATATGATATGATTGTGCTAAGTTAAATAATTTTTTTGGTACGATTACTTTTAACACACCACTATCATATCGATATTTGATATATTTGTAGTCTGAGATATAAATAGATCTTATGTTTGTTGTTTTATCTATGTGGGATAGTTACAAAAACACATTTCTTTCTTCAAACTTTTGTTTCAAGTGATTTCACTTAACCACAATATAACCCCTCACGGCCTTGCCAACAATATCTTTGTTCCACATCACACTCACTCTGCACATGTAACGACTTTTATTAAGATTGTTATCTCGTATATCACAAAGATACAACATACATTCAAAATTTCAAATAACTTTTTTTGTCACTATATATCCAATGCACATGCACTCATAAGTTGTAACCTTTAATGGACCACCCATCTGGCCCAATTGCATGGGCCCAATCTTTTACTAGAGTTAGCAAACAAGATATTTATGTGTCTAGATATTAGTGGCTGAAAGTTGAATGAGATTAGAAAATGCTAAACAACAGTAAATCAAGGTTCATGATTGTAACCGAGTTATAATTGGTGTTAGGTTGAAGATGGTGGGTTGAAGACAAGGGTATTTTAGTCAAACTACTTGGAGATAACCGGTTAAATCGGTCATATTAGCGATATTGACAAGTATTTAAAAGTATTTTTAGCGATATTGTCAATTACTAAAGTACGTTACAAATTTGGGTGAATCTCAAGGACTATGTTGCGTGTTATCAGCCTTCACCATACAAGCAATTATAGTACTTTTTCGTAATTCAGTTAGCAATGAATCCATTATTATTGATGTCAAATGATCATTTGATACCATCTGAATCAAGATCTTCGGCAATTGGGCAATAAGTATTACAAAAAACATGTGACGTGGATCATCATGTTATTTTGTTATCGAATTATCACATATATGTATGCCTTGACATGGACTTCTACATAAGAACAAGATTGATATAGTCCATTGGTCATCATTCAAATTTGTGGCTTATGCAGATATGCTAAGTTTCTTGTCGATGTACAAATACAATGATTTGACTACGACTATACCTAAGTTACTCGATTATAAGTAATGTGTGTAGTCATAGTCGGGTATTTTGTAACACTTTGAAGGGTTACAAAATGTAAAAATTATTGAGTAAACAAGAGTTTGAAAAAGAAAGTGAGCTTTTTGAAGAATGTAGCTTCTGTAACACCCATATTATCCAAACAAGGTAGAAACATAGAGTTAAAAAATTTACACAAACATTTATATATATATATATATATATATATATATATATATATATATATATATATATATATATATATATATATATATATATATATATATATAGGTGTATATTAATGATACAATCGATGAAGTAAGTATACTATTGAAACAAAACTAGAAAGGAAGTAAAAAACTATAAAATTCGAGTTTGGTTTTTATCAGTGAAAAATGAAAATTAAAAAAAAAAAAATTAAAAAATCCAAGAATGTGCATGTCAAACTAGTCTAACGATTATAACTATTTGACATGGAACAATCTTCGAACTGTTTTATGAATTCCTAGTCTTATATATAAACTACTCTTTTGTTTGCTCACTTATCTATGTGGGATAAAGTCACACAACCAAAACTCATTTCCTTCTCTAAATCTCTTGTTTCAAGTGACTCACCACATATCCCCTCATGGCACTATTATGTTAGTCGATAAAATTCACGGTGAGTAATACCTTTCATTTATCATGTATTTATAGTGCAACTAAAATACAAACCTAGAACCTTGATGGATTCAAAGCTCACAAGCGAGCTTGGGCCAACTAACCTAAATTGCCTTATATGCTAAGGTTCCAAATTTGTATATATGATTAAAACGTATTATCTGGGATAATTTCTTCATTCAACATGTATAACATATGTATTATGTAGTCATTTACCTACCTTTGCTTTAATATTTAACTGATGTTGGATTGGGTGATATTCATATTCAATAAGCTTTTGTTAATAAAAAGTTGATGGTATCATCAATATATATTGGTCAATGCGTAATTCATTAAATAAAGTCAAAAAGGTTGTATGTGACTTTCTAATTGGTTTGAAAAAAAAAAAAAAAAAAAAAAAAACACATCATTCATTTTGTTTTATCTTATAAAATGGAAAAATGATTAGAACGAACCAATTAAATGTATTCAAACATTTCTAATTAGCCCATCCCTGCCATTAATTAATATATCGTTAATCTTAAATATAAATTAGTTTAATATTTGTTCATTTACCTATGTGGGAAAAAGTCACAAAATCAAAACTTACATCCTTCAAATTTATATTCAAGTGGCTTAACAATATAGAGTTGCGATCCCTTAGAAAGGGGATCAAAATTAAAAAGCCTAAAAAGGTTTCTAACCACTAAGCTAATGTCATGTGTCCCCACCCACTCCCTCCCTTTTTTCTTTAATATTTTTAGTTAGAGGGTATTTTTGTCATTTGACTTATTTTTTTTAATTCCACCTTAAATTTCAAATGCAAATAACTTTCAAATGACAAACTTTTACAAAAAACCGATTTCACCATAATTTTTAAAATTTAATCCTCTTTAATTTGGTATAAATTTTTTTAATTTTTTCGAAACTTTTTTTTTTGACATATTCATTGGGTCATGATTTTCTTGAAAATTTTAGCATTTTCGGCTCTAATTTTGTCTAGTTTAAAGGCCGAATTTTGCAAAACTTAAAACACGAAAGTTGTAGCTTCTTGGCCATTCTTTACCCAGAAATTTGAATCACTCAAATCCAATATGATATGAATGAGATATCGTATGTTAAAGATGACGTTTTACTCATATTTGTTGCACACAACGTGTTTGATTAAATGTTTAGCTTAGATTTTTAGTCTTAAAATCGAGTTAAATGCACTAATTTTTGTACAACAATCCACCTTTAGTCATTTTATTAATGTAAGATTCAAAAAGTTTTGTTTTTTTTTTTGTTTTTTTGTTGTTTTTTTTTAACTGATGAACTATATTATTAACTGATGAACCTTATTAACTGATTTTTAAAAAAGACATTTTGTTCATCAGTTACTTTGGTTGAACCATATTAACTGATGAACCTTATTAACTGATGAACCATATTAACTGATGAACCTTATTAACTGATGAACCTTATTAACTGATTTTTAAAAAAGACATTTTGTTCATCAATTACTTTGGTTGAACCATATTAACTGATGAACCTTATTAACCTTATTAACTGATGAACTTTATTAACTGATTTTTAAAAAAGACATTTTGTTCATCAATTACTTTGGTTGAACCATATTAACTGATGAACCTTATTAACCTTATTAACTGATGAACCTTATTAATTGATGAACCTTATTAACTAACTGATGAACCTTATTAATCTTATTAACTGATGAACCTTATTAACCTTATTAACTGATGAACCATATTAACTGATGAACCTTATTAACCTTATTAACTGATGAACCTTATTAACTGATGAACCTTATTAACCTTCTTAACTGATGAACTTTATTAACTGATTTTTAAAAAAGACATTTTGTTCATCAATTACTTTGGTTGAACCATATTAACTGATGAACCTTATTAACCTTATTAACTGATGAACCATATTAACTGATGAACCTTATTAACCTTATTAACTGATGAACCTTATTAACTGATGAACGTTATTTTTTCGAAACTACTGAAACATTAAAAGAAACTTGTGAACGTTATAAAAAATAACTGATGAACAATATAAAAAATAACTGATGAACTGATTAACATTGTTTTTTATTAGAAAAATTGATGAACTGATCAACAACAATAACTTGAACTGATATACATTATCAAAAGTAACTGATAAACAAAATTAATCAATGACCAAAACTAACTAATGAACTGATGAACATTATAAAAATAAACGGATCACAAACAACAAAGTTGTATAGTCTATTTAAAAAAATACACCTTTTTAACTAGTGAAAAAAAAAAACATAATTCATTTTCAGCAATTTCCTATCCATAGTTTCGAAGATCCATAGTTGCATATTTACATATATCAAGATTTATTCTCAACAGTCAACATATTAAACAAAGGAACTTACAATCCTCTGTTCATAAATTCTTGTACTCGACTCACGGTTTTCTGTTCAGCTTTATCATGAGTGATTTCGACCCACTTTACACAGGTACGAACTCCAGAGATACAACTCCGAACAATAATATGAGCCTTGGTAGCTTTGTTTATACTAATCATTGTAGGTCGATGGATTAGTAAAATCTCAAGACGTTATAACTGTTCCCATCGTGGTTGATTGAACCAAAGCACCAAGATTCAAGACCCTTTAATTTCTAACTAGCATAACGCAACCCGTTAAGCAAGCTCTTATACGTCTTCTCATTCATAAAGCATCGTGGTTGATTTAATTTCTTTGTCGGAATCTTGAGGTAGTCGGTGATTACTTTTGGGTTTCTAATGGCGGTGGTGATTACTTTTGGGTTTCTAATGGCGGTGGCGGTGGTGGTGGTGGTGGTGTCGTCAGTTGATGATCGGAGGAATTTGTTTGACGGTGACGAAGATCGTCAGATGTGAGATGGGAAATAAGTCAGATCTGGGAAATAAAGAGGGAAAGAGATGGGTAATAAAGAATACAGAGTATTAGTTTTATTGGAATGACCAACATACCCTTATGTGTAGATTTTCCGGATCTTGATTGATTTATGATCTAACGGTTGTAAATCCTTTTTAGGCTTTTTAAAATTTTGTCACTTTGTAAGGGATCCCACACCTAACAATATATCCCATCATAGTTTCCCCTAAATAGACAAACACCTCGTTTCACCCACAAAGTCATTGTTTCCCCTAAATAGACAAACATCTCGTTTCACCCACAAAGTCATTGTTCCAATGCGCTCTCCTTATTATCCTCCTCTTACGAGTCACCACCGAGTCAACTAAATCCAAACATCCGCTCGTCACATTTTTCTCAACCCTCTCATATCCATTAAACACCTCAGACTCATTTTACACATGTAACGATTTTTTTATTAGATTGTTATATTGTATAATACAATATAAAACATACATTTTAAATAACGTGTTTGTTATATCATATATCAATATATCCAATGCACTCCTAAGCAAGTAAGCAACAGCCTTTGCTGGACCACTCCTCTGGCCCAATTGCATGATCCATTATTGGCGGCGATCCTCTCACGTTCGTTTGAACATTAAAGGTAAAATTGTGTATTATATGATTGTATATTTGAATTAAAATAAAATAAATGTTTTGTAATAATGGCAATGTACAACCAAAACATAGACAAAGTTACCTTTCATGTTCAAATGAACATGAGAGGATCTTTATCCCCTTTTTACATAGATTATAGATAGATACTGAATAAGAAATCATTTTAGTACTCATAATTATTATTTAGCCGGATAACAATAATTTTTGAATTTTTAGCAAACTAATTCACAGGATTTGAGTTTGCCGTTATAAAGACACAAACATGATAAAGCTCGCATTTTATACCTATCAATTGTAGTACTTTTTTGTAATTCAATTAGTGATGATTCCACTATTAGGCTGCTCACAATAAGGCAACTCAATCCCACCTATTTTCCCTGCCACGTCAGCTTTCTCTCTCCAGCAACCTGCAGGCGATTGAGTGCCCCAGTAAGGGCGACCAAGTTATTATTATTATTATTATTATTATTATTATTATTATTATTATTATTTACTTTCCAACGTTAATATGCAACGGTAATAACATTGAATGCAAAAGAAATGGACTTAATGGTATCGATCGCAAGGACAACCAAGTTCAAAAAAAATCGTTGGGCGATTGAATCCCCACAATAACGCGATCGAGTGAGGATTGATCGTGTGTGTCGATCGGCATACATTACTGTGACTAGCCTTATTGATTTCAAATGATCACTTAATACCATTTGAATCAAAGAACATCAGTTGGTGGGCAATAAGTATTACCGAAAATATGTGTCGTGGATCATGATATTAATTTATTATCAAATATCACATATTATGTCTTCACAAAGACTTTTACATAAGAACAAGATATGTTTGGTCAAGTGACGATCTTTCAAATTCGGTCTTATACTCTTATGCAGACATTATAAGTTCATGTTGATCTACAAGTTGCAATCATTTCTCATACGACTTCTTTTTCACTTGATAAATTCTTAAAGAAGAATTACTTGTTTAAGATACTTTAAGCAGCCTACTGAAAGCTATAATATTAAGTTAATTACATACATGTAGAATTTATTAATGATACTTTTCGTAAAAATTAAAAATGAATACTTAAAATGCTTTTAACATAAGAATAACGATACAAATAACGTGCAGCGAAGTACAAATTTTACAAAAGTTTACTTTTTACAAATAACGTGATCCTCATTAGAATTACATAAATGTTACGTAACACAATACATAGACATAAGAAGTAGAATATTAAAATTATATATATTACTCTATATACTAAAAAGCAGTAAACAGTGTCTCCAAATGACAACTGTTACAAGCACTGTTACAAGAACTGTTCACATCTACAGTACAATCTTTTTTTTTTTTTTTTTTTTTTTTTTTTTTTTTTTTTTTTTTTAAAGTGCAGTACAGTACAAAAACATATACCAAACAATTTTTTTATTACAACAATTTATTTACAAAACATGTACAACAATTTATAACCATAAAAAATATCCAGTATTTTCCGGCAACATCAAGATTATAAATCCGCCTGTGTAATCCAGCGACGCTGTGGTTCTACAAAAAAGTATTTAGAATCAATTTTTTAGGTCAAAGAATATATTCCCCGTGTATAGTAACATGTGAAGAAGGATTGATTTTTTAGAATCAAATTTTTAGTCACAAGTTCACATGTATGTTTAGAAGAATTAATAATGCCAAAAAGTTTCAATATATATATAAAAAATCATTATAAACCAAAAAAAAAAAAAATAATAATAAAACAAAAACAAAAACAAAACTCGACTCGCGAGTTAACTCGGTGAGTCACACAACTCGGACCGAGTCCGACAGTTTCCACGGCCAAAAATTTAGATCCACACGCTTTACATCAAAACAAAAAGGTTTTACACAAGTTTTATTAATGAAAATCGGTTTTATAAAAATATAAAAAATAAGGTTTTGATTTAAAAAAGAAATAAAATGTTAGAGGGCGCGTGCGTTACCAAAACGAGAGATAACGTGGCGGGGAAGAAGCGGCGAGTGGTCGTCATACCAAGGTGGCGGCAGTGTGGTGTAGACCGGGTACTAAATGAGCTCCAATCGAGCTCAAAAGCACCAGAAATAATAAGCGTGGCTTGATCTATGCTTTCAGAAGTTTTAGGATTTGGCCGGAAAAAGTTTTCCGGCGACGGCGTTGATGGCAGCCGGCGTCGTCATGCAAGTGAAAGGGATAGAGTGAGAGAGAAGGTTTGTGTGTGAAAAAATTATAAGTGAGGTGAGAGAGAGAAAAATGGTTTATATATGATGAGATGGTGGGGGGGGGGGGGGGGGGGGGGGCAAAGGTGGACAAAGGAAAAGGTGGAGGAGGTGCAACGTAACTATGGGGGAGGAAGGGGTGATGTTGCCAAGTGGGGGAAAGTTTTGGAATATTTAATGTGGGACTCATTTGACATAATAAACGGACTCGAAAAATTAATAAACTTGCTCCATTGTTTCCGAAATAATTTTTTTTTAGTAAAACGAGTATAAATATGCAAAACTTTTACAGAATCAATTTATTTAGTAAATCATTACGTTTCGTGTTTACTAGGTTATAACGATACAATAAAATGAATAACGCCCCGCAGCAACGCGCGGGCAAACCCGCTCGTATATACTAAAAGAGGGGAGGATGTTGGTGGCAACCACTGTAGCTGCTACAGTGGTTGCTACATTAATTTTTTTTTCAGTACTAACGGTCGTTAGTTATGTAACGGTCATTAACTAACGACCGTTATCTTTAACATTTTTAAAAAGGATTGTATACACTTTGTCCTTCATCTCAGCGGTTCATTGCAAATTTAGTCCTCACATAATTTCTATAAATGGTCATTTATGTTATACATCAATTGCAAAGTCAGTCCTACGTAACTAACTTCACGTTAAGTAGCTAACGGCAACAAAAGAATTCCGCAGCAACGCGCGGGTTCCAACACTCGTTAACACTAAAAAGAAGCAAGTAAAAAACAATAAAAATTTAACAAAATCCAAAACTTTAAGAACCTTTAGGCTAAATAGTTGCGATGGGCGATGCCTAATAATCCTCATTTTAGTTACATTAATGACGTGGAAGACTGTAAAATCTATAATACTATAAGATTAGGCCTTCTAATTTAATGTGGAGGCGTCAAGATTGCATAGAGTACAAGTTACCTAATGCTCGGAATTAAATGCAAAAAATAGAGTTTCATCATGCGGAGGCTTCATGCGTAAGTATCTTGATTTAATGTTCATGCTTAAGTGGTAAGTACATATGAGGTATATTTAGTGTTTCAAATGTAAATGATTAAAACTATACGAAGTGTTACTAGCCTTTATTTTCATTTAATCATTTGCTCCTTTCATTTGCCTTTAAATAAATGTACAAACCCTTCAACCACCATCATTGAATACTATAAATAACACCATTTGGTCTTTGTTAATGATGTGTGTATGTGTGTGTGAAACTTTAATTTGTGTGTAGTTTGATGATTTTGTATGAATCACATGTTTGTTGTTAGTTTATTATTGTTTGTGTGTAAATTCAGTGCCGCACCAACTAACCAATTTCCTTTTGATCTCTACTTTTTGTTTCTAGGCACATGATGAGAATGAAATGGATCGCATGCTAGCAATTGATGGCATTGAACTCATTGGCATCAATAACCGTAACTTTGGTATGTACCCCATCTGTTTTTATGGCTCAAGATCTGTGAATTAACATGCTTGCTAATTAGATAAATAGTTTTGAAATAGATATTGACATGATCATTTTTTTCAGTCCATATTTTTTCTTATAGTGTGATAAAGTTCTTTTTGGTGTAGCTTCTCACATATGGAATTGAATTTAGTTGGTTAATGTAAAATTTCTCCGTCCAATGAAAGTGTACTACGCATATTAACGTTACGTGCAATGGTTCATGTAGAAATATTGACTTGATTAACGCAAGGGGGTATACGTGCAAAGGTAAGCAAATGGTTAACTTTCTTGCATGTGAAGTCGGTTGATAGTCCAGCTTTGAAGTTTATGGAAGACAAATGGATGTGTTGTTGTCTGAGAAGGAACCGAGGGTTAGATCTGCTAACCTATTTTAAAATTTTGGGTTGATTAGTGGTTTATTAATGTTATTCTTGCAGGTATTGATAAGTGGTTAGTGGCGCTAACGGGGTATATCAAGATGTTGATAACAAAACAAAGTGGAAGATGGAGACGGAGTGGATAATATCTCCACATTTATGAAAGAACTGTCAAAAAATTAAGCATGCAAGAAAATGAAAATCATATGTAAACAAGGTTTATAATTAGTGTGACAAAGCTTTGATGAATATTAATGGTGGCTTGAATCTTGCTTTTATTTTTTTTCCCCTTCTACTTAAGCAGTTTAAGAGATTGCAATGTATCCACCCCATGACATTAGAAAAAATACAAAATCAAAGTTGAATTGATGAAAAGTATAACTAGACAAAATTAATATTTTGAGAATTTATTTTAATCTATGTTTTTTGATAGGGATTTAAAGGTCTCTTTACCAATGGTTACTATATGGTATTAATTGAAGTTCACAAATTATTTGTTTTAATTTTGATCTTACAAATATTTATAAAATTTGATGTTGTTATTCATGAAAAGATGAGTTTTGGAATGTTGGTAGGGACATGAAAGTGAGAATGTGTCGTAATTAGTGAGAAGGGGTAATCTTAAGCTCCATTTTTTGTATCGAATTCATTTTAATGTGGAGTAATCAAGATACTCAAGATGGAGTCCCATTGCATATAGTACAAGATAGCTAATCTTCGAAATTCAATGCAGCTTCATAATAACTATACAATCATGAAAGGAGATGAAGTGCAAGGGTTACCCGAATTGATCACATGACATTTAGTATAGAATTAAAGTCGGTTAGATGAAGTACAAGGGTAGCGAAAGGTTGCAAGAATACTTAATGATATAACCTAATTCATGCCTATATAAACCGGCCAAAATCACATTTAGTATGTACAGATTCACACATCTTTTAGATCTTTGATTGTTGGTAGCTGTATGTAAATTCTCTTTTGCAACATTTAGGAAATGATTCACACATCTTTTAGATCTTTGTAATTAACTCGGCCTTCTTTTTTTCTAAATTTAGTTATCATACGCAGGTACCATGAAACTCACACAAGATAATGCATGCTCAGATAAACGAAACCAAAGACTGGGATACCAACTTTTTTCTTTATTTCATACATATTTAGGTGATTGTTATAGATAAGTATATATATAGATATATGTATTATGTTAATGCATTTTCATATACAAGTAATTTATCTGCGTTTTATATTGATGTAGCTCACATGTGCGAATAGATTCAAGAAAATGTACACGAGCATGTATGTAAAGCAACATTTAAATGGTTAAATGATACTTTTTAGCGTGATTAGTTTATGTAAGTAGTTGCTTTCGAATGCTCTTTGAGAAATATTAGAATGAATTTATTGTGTGCAATTGAATTATTATTGAAAAGAAGAAGGTCCGCGCATCGCAAAGTGTTTCCTTTTCCTATATGTAAAATCATTAGTAAGAAACCAATATTTACGCCCATTAAATGAGTTTGCCATAATAGCAAAATACAACATATTAAAAATATCACATTGAGTAACGAATAGAAAGGAAAAAATACATAATTTTGACTTAAAGCCATTTGTAAATTATAATATCAAATAAAAAAGTTGAGTTTTAAACATAAGCAAAAAGTTCAAACTTTTATCGAAAAACAAAACCGATGCATTTAATATGAAGTATATACAACATCGAGATGGAAGTGTTTGGCTTGCCGGAATTGATCACATGATATTTAGTAATTAGTAGAGAATTAAAAGTTGGTTATTGATTGAGATGAAGTTGAAAAGGTTACAAGAATAATTGATGATTTAACCTAATGCAATATATATATAGATATATGTTTTATGTTAATGCATTTTCATATACAAGTAATTTATATGTGTTTTCTATTGATGTAGCTCACATATGCGAATTGATTCAAGAAAATGTGCATGAACATATATGTAAAGCAACATTTAAATAGTTAAATGATACTTTTTAGAGTGATTAGTATATATAATCATGCAACTTGAATAATGAATATAAAAGGAAAAGTACATAATTTTTGCTCGAACCCATTTGTAAATTAAAAAAAATTAAGTTTAAGACATAATAGTGGAGTACAAAATGTTTTAGGAAATATTAATAGTGTGCTAATTAATATTCATTTGGTTAGCTATTTGGAATTGATTTTATTGATAAAATTTATTAATAGTAGTTAAACTTCAATGTTAATTTTTAATGAAATTAGTTGTACAATAAAATGAGATGAAGCTAACTTTAGTTTTTAATCATAAACTTTATAAATAAATACTAATATGTTATAAAAAGATTAAATATAAAAATCACCAAACAACTAATGGCATACTTACAACAGATGTAATACAATCACAACTTACGAACCTAATAACAAAAATAATTAACGCAAATTACACTATAACAAATAAGAAAAAGCCAGTGTGCTTCGTATTACCATGCAAAAATCATATAATGCAAAATTATTATTGGGTTACGTAATAGGCTAAAACAATCAAAGGAAATTACATCAAGCGTATGACAATTTAATAACGACAACCCTAATTAGAAAATATAAAGACCAAAAAACCAAAACAATATCAACCATTTTTATATTTTTAAACAACAAACTAAAAACGTTTCATACAACATACTAAACTAAAAATACAAATCCACTCGACAATACACAAAAACAATACACGGGATTAACAATTAGATTAAAAGTCTGTGCGTAGCACGGGTTCTGCATGCCTCGTAACCATAAAAATAGGATATTCAAAATAACAATGAAAATTAATAAATTACTATAAATAAATTTAAACCTTTTCTTTTACCTTAAAAAAATATAAGTACATCAAAGTTAAATAATTGCATCATTACAACTATTTAACGATGATATGTCTTATGTTTGTTTTCAAATTTGTGTAGTCTTAGATATAAATGAGTCTTAGATATAAATGGATCTTATGTTTGTTATATTATCTATATGGGATAAAATTACAAAAACACATTTCCTTCTTCAAACAAAGTGACTTCACTTAACCCCTATATATATTCCCTCACGTTTAGGGATGGTAAAAAACCTCAAACCCGATGAAGAAATCAAAATCCCGAACTAATTGTGACGGGTTTGAGGCATGCTTATCGGGTTACTGAGCGGGTTCGGGACTTAAACGGGCATTTTAATCATGTTTGGGACGGAGAGCCGGAAATAACATCCTGCCCTACCCGAATAATATATACACATATACAAATTTATCTATACTCATGTCGTATTTTGTTAGTATTTACGTAATAAAAAGTATTTATCTAATATTGTTTGATTTATTTATTTATTTATTTTTTTTGTAAGATTATATTGATAGATCCGTGAATAAGAAACGGTTTAGTAGTCAAATCTTCTTTTCATTTTTTTCGTGATGAATAGAGGTTTTGATTTTTTTACCGACTAATTCAAGAGATTTAAGCTTATCGCAACATATACACAACCCGCGTAAAGCGTTCCTTTTAATAATACTATCAATTGTAATACTTTTCCGTACTTCAATTAGCGATGAATCCATTATTATTGATGTCAAATGATCGTTTGATACCATTTGAATCAAATATCATCGGCAAGTGGGCTATAAGTATGCCCAAAAACATGTGTCATGGACCAAGATGCTATTTTGTTATTGAAATATCACGTATGTATGCTTGACAAAGACTTCTACATAAGAACAAGATACGTTTAGTCTAATACTCTAATAACCATCATTCAAGTTTGGTCTTACTCGATAAATTTTTTATACATTAAGCAGTCTATTGAAAGTTGTAACATTACTCTACAACTCGCTAAGTTCTAAGTGATAATTACCTTATATCCGTCGTTGCTTACCATGATAGCGGATCTAGCTCACGAAATTGTCAGCATCATATTATTACTAAAGAGTAAACTACAAATATGGTCCCTGTGGTTTGGGTTGACCATCACTCTTGGTCCTTTGACTTTTTTTTATCACTCACAGCCACCAACTCTCAAACTCTCTTCACTAATGGTCCTCTGACCAAACGTCCGTTTGGTCAAGACGTTAACTTTACAAAACGTGCAAAATGGTGAGGGTATTTTTGTCCATTCATGTTTGCACCTCCTCTCTCCAACGTTTCTTTTTCTTTCCCAATGCCACTAAGCCTATGTTTAATTTAAAAAAAAAACTCATTTCTTAATTTCTCACATAAACCCTAAAAACTTATTTCTCACCAAGAGTGATGGCAGTGGTTAGATGCCATTGTCGAAGAGTTGCTATTCTTAAAACATCTTGGACGAATGTTAACCCAGGCCGTCGGTTTTACTCTTGCCCGATTCCAGTAAGTTTGTGTATGATTGAATTAATTGTATTAAAGAAACGCAAATCTAATAATTGTTGCTGTAATGTTGTTTAACAGGATTCAAACTGTAGATGGATTGATTGGTATGACCCCCCTATGTGTAATCGTTCTCTTGATATCATACCAGGTTTATTAAGGTCGAGGAACAATCTTGAACGAGCCATAATTGAAGCCCAAAATGGTCGTGCAAAAATGAAGAAGTATCTAATTTGGTCTTGGATCTTGTTTGTTGTCCTATTTGCTATCAAGTAGGAAATGTATGAAGTTGGGTCTTTTGTTTATGTTTGAACTAAGTGTTTGGTTAGAATGTTAAGTTTAGATCTTTAACAGTGTAGCAAGTTGTATTTTGGCATTGATGATGAATGCAATGAAGCAGTTTTAACTTAACAGAAACAAGTACCATTTCATTACATAGATGCATTTTGATTACATAGATAGATGCATTCATAGATGCATATTACATTCAACAGATAATACATTTTTAACAAAAGACAGTGGTGGGAATACTTCAAGTGACATCAACAGCTACCCCATGGTTCTTTTCCCTTTTGCTTTGGTTGCATTTGTTGTAAAAGGTTTGATCCCAAACCTTTTTTCTTTGATTGCTACAATAGTATCCTTGTTTGGAAGGCCCAACACTTGAATCCTTTTACCATTGATTGAAAGAGATTGATTGGCAACATGCTTAGATTGTACAGGAGGATTGACACACTTTGAAACCTTTTTGCAAGCCGTATCAGTTGTACCCTTTTTTGAGACACTTTGATATTCTTCAGATGAGGTTGAATGATAGCTAGAGACATAGCTAGAAATAGAGTTGGAATCAGTGGAGTTTGAGTTTGATGCATGAACCATTGCCCAAGGTGGGGGAGGCATTAACTCAACAGAAGATGTTGAACTTGAATCTGATGAAATGTCAATGATTTCAGGCTTAGAACTCATGACAGAATGTATCAGGATTAAAGTTTAGAATTTGATTGTATGTAAGTTGTTTATGTTGATTGTATTGATGCTAATATAAAGGCAATCGAAAGTAAATGCAATTGAATGCTAGGTTGTTGTATTAACTTAAGTGGTTGAAAAGATGAGTTTGACTTTTTAAATTTGACAAAAACAAACATAAATCAGTGTAATCTTTGTACAGGAGGTTTAATGTGGATTTTATGGTGTAAAAATCTACCCAAAATAGGCTAACTTGAGAAGAAAACATGCAACACATTCTCACATGAACAAGGTGAATGTTAAACCAAATTCAGACACAAATGAATTCCACTAAAGTCAAACCATTAATAAGTCAACCATATCCAGTTTAGACCCAATGCTTTACTGTCAAAACAACATGCTGTAGGAAAACACAATGTTGCATGAAAACACAATGTATCAGGGAAAATTTGCTGTCAATAGCAGCTATTAACTATTAGATTAGAACAGTCATAAACATATGTCAAATTGTCTTAAACAACCAAGGATTAAGGTGCATGCAAGCAACCAATGACATAAACATAAAAAACACCAAAATAAAATATTGTTTATGGTGCATACAAGCAACCATTTTGACATTTTCACAATCTAAAAATAACATTAACCAAGGTTAATCACTTTCTTCCTTGGTTTTTTCTTCTTGGAACCTGGGACATCCACTGCAATACCCTTTCCCTTGTTGACATTGGTTCCACATGCACCAGCTGCAACATTTGGTGGTCTTCTTTGACTTGCACCAGCTGCAACATTTGGTTCACTTCTTTGACTTGCACCAGCTGTATTGCTTCCACTAGCACCAACATTTGACCTTTTCTTGTTAATCTTTTCAACTCTTGGATCTGTGCAACTCCTAGAATTGTGACCCTGACATCCACACTTGTCACAAGTAACTGTCCTACCCTTTCTTGAAAGCCTGTTGTTCTTCACCATGCTATCTGATTTTTCCAAGTTTGACTTCCTTCTCTGCTTCCTTGGCCTACCTGGTTGAGGCTTGTGCACTGGTGGAATGATTGTAGATGGAACATCACACCTAGGCCACATTTTTGGTCCCTTTATTGGCATAATCTTGAATGAATAAACTTGCTTCCATGTTTCTAGCCTGTAGCAAGGATGGACCCATGTCTCTGGTAACCCTGTTTCTTGCCTGTTTTGTACCATGTTCCAGTTTGCAGCCACTGCATGTTTGCATGGTAGCCCTGTTAATTCCCACCTCCTACAAGAACAAGTTCTCTGTACAACATCTACAACACACTGATCTCCCCAAGGACCAGTCACCTGGTAGTGTACACCTCCATTCCATTGAACTGTGTACTTGGAAGCCTCTTTCTTGATATGATCAAACAATTTTTCTGCAGTGGGTGTGAGAGGACCACTAGAACTAGCTATCACTTTATTCACTGTCATAATCCTCCTCATGAGATATTCCCTAATGTATTCTAGTGTTCCTATGATAGGCTTGTCCCTTCCATCAACTAGTTTTCCATTAAAAACCTCACACATGTTGTTCAACAATACATCTGACTTTGCCCTTCCTGTTAAAATATTTGTAATTGGTTACTATATACATAAGCTTATCATCTAAACAACATGATATAAACATCTTTGTACCTGAAAAATGGGATCTGGCCCAATGTTGTGGAGGAATCTTGACTAACCAATCATAGCATGGCTTACTGAAAGCCTTTAACTCCTCCATTGCTATTTGAAAGTATGGCACAGTTGTAGCACTAGCAGCTTTCCAAAGAAGTTCTTTGTATGCCTCTCCATTCCAGGTTTGTTTCATGTTTTCATGGATATGTCTAAGACAATATCTATGCTCAGCACATGGATACAATTTGGAGATTGCAGGTATAAGACCCTGTGATATTGAGAGTACAACTTAATATCTATGCTTTACTCTAATTAATATGCATTGTTAAATAATGATAGCAACTTAAACTACAATTATAATGATAAATTAAATAATGAAATGTACCTTTTGACGATCACTGATAAAAGTGAAGTTAGAGTTTCTGTAAAGATCAAGATCATCTCCAAGGCAAGTCAGAAACCATTTCCAAGACTGAAGGTTCTCTGTTTCAACTATCTCATAAGCCAATGGGTAGATACCATTGTTTGGGTCAATGCCTACAGCAGTTAAGAGTTGCCCTGGAAAAGGTCCTTTCATGAAGGCTCCATCTAAACCCAAGATGTCTCTCATACCTGCCTTGAAACCTTCCTTACAAGGCCCCAAACAGACATAAATCCTTTCAAACTTTCTAACCTCTGAACATTCCTCTTCTCTAGCACATTGGATCTTCACAGTTGTGTTTGGATTAGTTTGCATCAACTCCAAACAATAATTTCTCAGCATTGCGTATTGCTCTGTGTAATCACCCCTCAATTGTTTACTAGCTTGTGCCTTAGCCCTATATGCTTTAATTTGAGAAACTGAAACCTCGTGTGTTTTCTGCAATTGATCTTGAAGAGCTCGTATAGGTATATTTGGGTTTTTTTCAATTTGATCTACTATATCTTGTGCAAAAAACCTTGAAGTTGCATACAAGATGTCTCTAGATTGAAGACAATGGTGGTCAGCATCATATGTTTTAGTCCTCCATGTTTCTGTGCCTTTGACTTTTGACACATGTAATACCCATGGGCATTTATTTGCATCTACTTTCCTGCAATTAGGTTTTCCTCCTTTAATAAACTTTATCTGATCAGTAGTCATCTTATTCTTTGTAGCCTTTTTTGTTGACCCAGATGGTTGAGTAGGCCTGCTGCTACACTTGGCCCAACACTAGGCCCAACTTGTTCCTTTTCACCTGCACTAGGCCCAGAAGTTTCAACTGAAGCCAACTGACCAAAACAATGTGCTCTGACTCTTTGTTTATCATTCTTCACTATTTTAATTTCCCTTCTACTTTCAATTGAGTGCCTTTTAATCAACTGCTTAACTTCTGCTGCACTACCAAAATCTTGGCCAACATAGAAGTAGGTTTTGTAAATCCTACCTTCACTATTACTCTTTGATTGTTTCCTTAATTGCTTGAGTTTAATCCTCCTAGCCCTTTCAAAGTCATCTTCATTCTCAGACCCACTTATAAACTCATCATTGTCAAACACATCATCAATATCAATATCACCATCTTGTACCCCATTGTCACTATCACAACCATGAAACTCTGCTTCCAAATCCACATTTAATCTGAAATTCTCCATGTCCACATCAACATCTTCTATATCATTGTCTCTATCTACAATGTACTCAGAATCATCACTGTCATTATTATCAGACACATCAACATCAATATCATAATCTGTCCCATTATTCTCAGACCCAGAACCATCAACCTCACTCCCAGAACCATCAACCTCACTCTCTCTTTCAACCCTAACCTCATTGTCTATTTCAACCCTAACCTCAGACTCTGTTTCTACCCTAACCCCAGACTCTGTTTCTAGCCTAACCTCAGTCTATGTTTCTACCCTAACCTCATCATTTGTAACTGGTGGAAGAATTTCATCTAGGCCATCAAAAGGATTGAACTCATCATCACCCAAGTAGGGGTCATAAGATGAGTAAAATTCATTCACAAACTGACTAGGAACATTAGTGGTTTGAGAAGGTAACTCATTATCAACACCACTCCCTTGACCCTGTTCTTGTATCCTAACTTGACTAGAATCACCAATTTCAGGTGGTATGTCTTTAGCAACACAACTACCACTACCTTCACCCTGCTCTGGTATCCTAACTTGACTAGAGTCACCAATTTCAGGTGGTATGTCTTTAGCAACACAACTACCACTACCTTTACCCTGTTCTTGTATCCTAACTTGACTAGTGTCGCCTGTTTGTGAGACAATTTCAGTAGCAACAACACTAATCTGAGTTTGGGAGGGTATTTCAACAGCAACACAACCACTTGATTGCCCCTGTTCTTGTACTAAACCTTTTCTATTGTTAAGATCCATCCTAAGTCTCTTAATCACTCCAGTAGTTGTTTCTTTTGGTACATCTTCTTCTATTTCCTCTATAACACACCTCTTTTTCTTATTAGGTGAAACTAACAATGCATAGTAGAGATCACGGTTGGTCCTTCCATGTTCAATATAAACATTCAACAACTTGTGACTTAACCTAACATACTTACACATGTTAATGACATCTCCATCAGAAGCTAAAGGTTGTAGCCCATTGTCCAAACTCTCAGATGGTATAAGAAAGTGATAAAACACAATTGAGTGACCATCATTACCTACCTCTTCCACCATAGCATCCATTTCGTGAACAGAGAACTCATCCACATCTACTATATCAACAAATCCCGAGTAACCACCTTCGTATGTTCTATCTGGTCTATCAGTGAACCTCCCACCATAATGAACCTTGATTGAAAACAAATCAGGTTCATTTGCTGCAAACAAATTAAAGAAAATCAAATTAGGGTTTTCCACTCAAACCATGCAATAACAACAATTAAATTAAAATCGATACATACCATATACTTTGTGAACATCAAAATCATCTTTTGATTGCCGTATACTCCACATTTTTGTTCCAACCATTGTAGCATTGAAGAAGAATTTAGATCAAAATTAGGTTATGTTGATTTGGGAGATTTGTTTATGTGAGAGAAAAACTAGAGGGAAAATGAGACGACGGGTATTAAATGCCTGCATATTTAGAGGCTCAATGCAAACATGAATGGACAAAAATACCCTCACCATTTTGCACGTTTTGTAAAGTTAACGTCTTGACCAAACGGACGTTTGGTCAGAGGACCATTAGTGAAGAGAGTTTGAGAGTTGGTGGCTGTGAGTGATAAAAAAAAAAGTCAAAGGACCAAGAGTGATGGTCAACCCAAACCACAGGGACCATATTTGTAGTTTACTCATTACTAAATGTTTTATCTTATAAAATGTAAAAATAATGAGAACCATATACAAGTAATTTATGTGCGTTTTCTATTGATGTAGCTCACATGTGCGAATTGATTCAAGAAAATGTACACGAGCATTTATGTAAAGCAACATTTAAATGGTTAAATGATACTTTTTAGCGTGATTTGTTTATGTAAGTAGTTGCTTTCAAATGCTATTTGAGAAATATTAGAATGAATTTATTGTATGCAATTGAATTATTATTGAAAAGAAGAAGGTTCGCGCATCGCAAAGTGTTTTCTTTTTCTATATGTAGAATCATTAGTAAGAAACCAATATTTACGCCCATTAAATAAGTATGCCATAATAGCAAAATACAACATATTAAAATTTTCACATTGAGTAACGAATAAAAAGGAAAAAATATATAATTTTGACTTAAAGCCATTTGTAAATTATAGTATCAAATAAAAAAGTTGAGTTTTAAACATAAGCAAAAGTTCAAACTTTTATCAAAAAATAAAACCGGTGCATTTAATGTGAAGTATAAATACAACATCGAGATAGAAGTGCAAGGCTTGCCGGAATTGATCACATGATATTTAGTAATTAGTAGAAAATTAAAAGTTGGTTATTGATTGAGTTGAAGTTGAAAAGGTTGCAAGAATAATTGATGATTTAACCTAATGCAATATATATAGATATATGTATTATGTTAATGCATTTTCATATACAAGTAATTTATGTGTGTTTTCTATTGATATAGCTCACATGTATGAATTGATTCAAGAAAATGTGCACGAGCATATATGTAAAGCAACATTTAAATGGTTAAATGATACTTTTTAGCGTGATTAGTATATGTAAGCATGCAACTTGAATAATGAATATAAAAGGAAAAATACATAATTTTTGCTCGAACCCATTTGTAAATTAAAAAAATTAAGTTTAAGACATAATAGTGGTGTCCAAAATATTTTAGGAATTATTAATAGTGTGTTAATTAATATTCATTTGGTTAGCTATTTTGAATTGAGTTTATTGATAAAATTTATTAATATTAGCTAGACTTCAATGTTAATTTTCAATGAAATTAGTTGTACAATAAAATGAGATAAAGCTAACTTTAGTTTTAATCATAAACTTTATAAATAAATACTAATATGTTATAAAAAGATTAAATATAAAAATCACCAAACAACTAATGGCATACTTACAACAGATGTAATACAATCACAACTTACGAACCTAATAACAAAAATAATTAACGCAAATTACACTATAACAAATAAGAAAAAGCAAGTGTGCTTTGTATTATCATGCAAAAATCATATAATGCAAAATTATTGTTGGGTTACGTAATAGGCCAAAACAATCAAAGGAAATTATATCAAGCATATGACAATTTAATAACAACAACCCCATTTAGAAAATATAAAGACCAAAAAACTAAAACAATATCAACCATTTTTATATTTTTAAACAACAAACTAAAAACGTTTCATACAAAATACTAAACTAAAAATACAAATACACTCGACAATACACAAAAACAATACGTGCTATTAACAATTAGATTAAAAGCCGGTGTGTAGCACGGGGTTCTGCATGCCTCGTAACCATAAAACATAGGATATTCAAAATAACAATGAAAATTAATAAATTACTATAAATATATTTAAACCTTTTCTTTTACCTTAAAAAAACATAAGTACATCAAAGTTAAATAATTGCATCATTACAATTATTTAACGATGATAACTCATGTTTGTTTCCAAATTTGTGTAGTGTTAGATATAAATGGATCTTATGTTTGTTATATTATCTATGCGGGATAAAGTCACGAAAACACATTTCCTTCTTCAAACACGTTTAGGTGCATGGGCCTAATATTTGATAAAGTTAATAACTTTACATTATTGGCGGCAAAACATCATTGTCCGTTTTACTTACATTAGTAGTGTACCCGCGCGATATGATGACAGGTATCCTGTAACAAAATTTGCGGCGATGAATATCTCAAATTATTGTTTTGGGTTGGTGGATTTCATATTTTTGTTTGGAAGCTTAATTATATTGTATATTATGGTTAAAAAGTTGTATTTTTTTTTTTTTGTAAAAGGGTGTTTTTAATAATGTATTAATTGTATTAATAGTGTATTTTTGATGAAGGGGTGGAAGCTTAATATTTCGGAATCTTAATTATATTGGATATTGTGCTTAAATATTTGTATTTTTGAGTGAAAGAGGTGTTTTTAATTGTGTGTTAATTGTATTAGATGAATTGTGTTTTTTAGTTTTATGTGTGCTTTAAGTATTTGTAAACTATGTTTCATAAGTAATATTTACTTAAAAATCTAATTAAAAAAAATATTAAAATAGTTAATAAGAGAGAGGGTCTTAAACCCTTTATAAGTAATATAGATTAGTATTGATAGATACTTGAACAAGAAAACATTTTAGTACTCATATCTATCATTTCTCCATATAACAATAATTTTCGAATTTTTAGCATACTAATTCACAAGGTTTGAGTTTGCCGTCATACAGACACAAACATGGTAAAGCTCTCATTTTATACCTATCAATTGTAATACTTTTTCGCAATTCAATTAGTGATGTTTTCACTATTATTGATTTCAAATGATCATTTGATACCATTTGAATCAAAGAACATCAGCAAGTGGGCAATAAGTATTACCAAAAATACGTGTCGTGGATCATGATGTTAATTTATTATTAAAATATCACACATTATGCCTTGACAACGACTTCTACATAAGAACAAGATATGTTTAGTCTAGTGACGATCTTTCAAATTCGGTCTTATACAGACGTTATAAGTTCATGTTGATCATTTCGAATACGACTTCTTTTTCACTTGATAAATTCTTAAGTAAGAATTACTTGTTTAAGATACTTGAAGCAGCCTACTCAAAGCTATAATACTAAGTTAATCGTATAATGTAGAATTTATTGATGATACTTTTTATAATAATTATAAATGAATGCTTAAAAGCTTTTAACAGATGAATAAAGATACGAATCACGTGCAACGAAGTACATATTTTATAAATGTTACTTTTTAATGATTTTGTAACGCACGACGTCTAATGATCCTCGTTAGCATTACATAAATGTTACGTAAGACAATAAATAAACATAAGAAGTAGAATATTATAATTAACATTATAAAGAAGCAAGTACAAAACAATAAAATTTAACAAAATCAAAAACTTTAAAAACCGTTAGGCTAAATAGTTGCAATGGATGATGTATAATAAGCCAATAAGCCACGATGTCTGATAATCCTCATGTGAGTTACATTACCCGTAACACATAGGATATTTAAAATAACATTGAAATTTAATAAATTACTACAAAATAAATAAGCTTTTTCTTAAAATTAAAAAGATATAAGAATATCCCCAAGTTAATTGTATCATTACGTTATTTAGCCTGAGACAGAATATATCTAATTGATTTACATGTAGTCTTACACTGTGTTCTAGAGAAAAAAAAATGAATGAAAGTGAAAGAAAAAGAACGTAAAGTAAGAGAGAAGAAGTAAAGTGACTTTCACTTCAAAAGTGTAGTGAAAGTTTTATAACTAAAATATAACCACTTTACTTCACTTTACTTCCTAAAAGAAATTGAAGAATACAAACTTTCTCACTTTCACTTTACTTCCTCTCTTTTACTCAACTCGAGAACACAACGTTAGATATAAATGAATCTTATGTTTATTGTATTACCACTATGTATCCTTTCACGAGATTTAAACTTATCACCACACAATCACACATGCTAAGTTTCATGTCGATCTAAAAGTGGAACCATTTCAACTACGACTTCTATCTTATTTGATAAAAAAATAATGTAACAATTACTTATCCGAGATACTTTAAGCAGTTTATTGAATTAGTAAAGTTAGTTAAAACATTGGGCCATTGGGCCCATCCTCTATCTTTACTTCATTTTCATACATTATCCCCCTTGTAAAATATTGTTCATAATTTATGCTTTAACTTTAAACATGCTAGGTTTTTTTTTTTTTTTTTTTTTTTTTTTTTTTTTTTTTTTTTAAGCGAGACGAATTTTTAATACAAATCGTTATGATTTCATATTTTATATGTAAAAAGAAATGTGAAAGTGGAAAATTGTACTCGTGTTACTCCAATTTCTTGAGAATCGAAGTTTTACAAGCACTCAATAAAAAGGTGAAGTTTATCTTCGCGAACTAATAGCAAACTTTAACCCGAGTCCATGATACAACAAAATAGGCGAAAACAATTTCCCTTTTACTTAAAGCACATAGTGTCGTACTCACCAGTCATGCCATACATTCTTCCTTTTTCTTTTTGTGTTTTTTTGGTTATGTGTGGACCATGGGGTGTCCTGTAACGCCAACTTATCAAAGTATTGTTCCTAATTTATGCTTTAACTTTAAATAAGCTACATGATAGTTTATAAAAAAAAACATACAACCATCATACTATATGGACGGAAACGAAAACAGAAACGGACACACGGTAATTAAAAAAAAAAAAAAGAAAAAAAAAAAAAAAAAAAAACCATCATACTATATGGTAGGACAGCTAGCTAGGTTTTATGTGTTTCTTGGCGATGATACGCAGTGACCCGAGGTTTCAAAAGCTTGGCAGTGAAGATAATTAGGGTGATACCAGCAACCACAAACAACATGATCAAAGCCCCTGTTAGCAACCGGCTAATATTGTCCCATTCGATTTCCAGCTCTTCATCGTGCGCAGGAGTTGTAGCTTCCAATGCTAACTTATAACTCCAAGAAGTAGCTATGATTGTTGCAAACATGGAGGCTGTTACAAGAAACGAGAATACCCTTCGTTTTAATGACAACCCAGAAAGAAATAGTAACATTGTGGTTAGTGAAAAACCGAAAGAAATGGTGTTGGCAATGGAGAAACGTTTATACTCGTATGGAGAAACGTATGCTGCAATTGCTTGGCCAGCTTGGTACTCAATGGTGCTGTTTACAATCTTTGTATCTAGGTATGTACCCCCAGGCGGGCTGATGCCCGCCTGGTAGTTCATGGCAGCGATGACTGACGCTGCCACTAAGAGAGCGCCAGCATTTCTTTCCGCCATGGGATCATCCATTTCCTTAGCCAAGTAGTCCCATATCCAACGATAGCCTCTTTTAGCACCGGTTGGCGGTGATTGCGGTTGTGGTTGTGGTTGTGATGGTGATGGAAGCATTGGAGCTAATGGTTTGTGTCTTCTATAGTTCTATGAATGGATTAAAGAGTATGCATGCATGTATATATGATGGTCATGTTTTTCATATTTACTTTAACTTTTAATAAAGTGAAATGGCAATAGTAACAATAAGGAATTTTGAAAGTTTGAATAGTTGTTTTTTCTAGTAAACATTTTCGATCATTAGTGGTTACAAATTGTACCAGTAAAGCGAGCTGGGTAATTAGTCAAAACAATTTTAACCTTTTACCAAAGGGGAAGACAGGAGGGGGCACGGTGGCACGTGCCCTCTTAGCGGAAAAAATAAATAAATAATTGTATTGTAAATTTTTTAAAATATATATCTTACTATTTTTGTAATTTGCTCTTTTAACAAACCGATTTATAATGGTTTTTTTTTTTTTTTTTTTTTTTTTTTTTTTTTTTTTTTTTTTTTATAACGTTCTACTTATAAAAAAAATTAACGTGCAATAACCAACGCAATAAAATGACGCCCACTAGTGCCAACCTCGTTAACCATGAGAACGATACAAAAGGTTCTTTTTTGAACAAAAGGGGTAAAATTGATTAGGTTGTGATCAGGGGCGAAGCTATGTGAGGACCGGAGAGGGTCCCGGCCTCTCTAGGTCTAAGCCCGTTAGTGTATTTATAATGTGTATTTTCGGAAAATTTTTTATTGTGACCCTCTCATTTAATGTATTTTCTGAAAAAAAAAATATATATATATATATTTCGGCCCTCTCACTGAAATTTTTCTAGATCCGCCACTGGTTGTGATCGACAAAAAAGATTAATGTAAGTAAGTACATGTTGAAAATAATACAAGAGCTGTAGCAGGTGCTCTAAAACTCATCATTGAATTAGTAAAGTTTAGTCAGAACATTGGCCCATTGGGCCCATTTCTTATCTTAATTCATTTTTCTACATTATCCCATTAAAAAGATAAATTCCCTTGAAAAAAATATTGTTCATAATTTATGCTTTAACTTTAAATAAGCTAGAGTATTTCTTTTTTGTCTCCTTTAAAAAAAAAACAAGACAAAATTTTAGTGCAAATCATTATGATTTCATACTTTATATGTAACCGGAAATCATAAAAGTGTACTCATATTACAATCATTGAAAATCGAAGTTTTACAAGAACTCGATAAGAAGGTAAATTTCATCTTTGCGAACTAATAGCAAACTTTAACCTGAGTCACGATACAACAAAATAGGCGAAAACAATTTACCTTTTACTTGCATTATATGCTCGCTACCCTAGCAATCTGCATCCAACGAAAAGAAAAATATTTTAAGCCCTTAACATAAACACCGGGTCTAAAGACTTTTATGAGATTTAAACGTACCAGGGATTAATTATAATGTTGCAAGAGGAGATCCCGCTTCAGTGAAATAAGATGAAAGATCCACGGCCATGTGATCATACATATTTATGAACGGATGTGACTGTATATCAAGAGTGAAAAACGAGCAAGTGAGTTGGTGCAGATTTTGAATCATTTTATAATATAGTTATTGGATTTGAAAAGGACGGTAAAATGTACCATAAGTTCATTTGCAGATGCTCTATCCTTCGGATCTTTCTGCACGCTAAGATACCAAAAATCTTGTGCTTGTTAGGTGATGAATATTTGAAATGAGTTGAACATAGTGACATGGTCCTGGCCCAACATAAGCCCGAGGATTCTGGACCTCAAGTGCCAACCCAGGACCTAGCCCGACCCACAATTTGGGCTTCTGTGAGCCCATTTACTTAAAAAAAAATTAATTTACTTTAAGAATTTTAATTAAAAAAATGTATGGGTCAAAAAGGGTCATAAGTCACCCAAAGAGAGAGTATTTACCATGCTTCAATAAACGAGCAAAACTGAGGAGAGAACTGATCAGCAGGTGCACGAGGTGGTGCTTGACCAACGATGGTTTCCATAAGCTCGTAAACATTGACCCATCCTTCACCTGGTTGTGGTGGAGAGTATGGAAACTGACCAGTCGCACATTCCAGTAAAACTAAACCTAAGCTCCATATATCGCTTTTATAGCCGTAGTTGCCTCCGATAATTCTTTCTGGCTGAAAGCATATGAACAAAAACCAAATTATATCAACATAAATTCGTGCTAAAGAGACTTTTAAATTCATAACGGAGTATATAATATACTACATTTTGTTCAAAAGTGTTCCAATTTAACCCGACCAGTATATAAACTACACAGTTTGGCCCGAAACCTGTTTTGACGATTTTGCCACCTCTAAGTAAAACCTTAACAGCTATGCTACTAAACATATAATTATCATGTGGTTAAAGAATTACTTACAGACATGTAGTTATACGTGCCAACAAATGTATTAGCCAATCCAGAAGTGCTTGCGAGGATTGCACTAACACCGAAATCAGTGATCTTGACTTCACCTCGGTGGTTTATCAGCAGATTTGACGGTTTCAAGTCCCTGTGAATGATATGTTTCTCGTGATGAAGATACCACAAACCATTCAACACCTGTTTTTCAATGTATTTTCAGAGATCAAGAGAGTATTATTATGTGTCTTGATAGTTGATAAAGAGCTCATTACTGAAATAAAGTTTGTAAATTTCAACCTGTTTACAGATGGCTGCAAGATAAGCTTCGGGAATGGAACGAACGGTTTTGAGAAAGTCAGCTAAAGATCCTCCATCCATGTACTCCAAGATTATAGAAACAGCACCGTTATCATAAAAAGATTGGTAGCACACTACAACGTTTGTAGACTGTGACGACTGGTTGATTTTAAGTTCTTGTGCAATTTGCTTGCGGGCTGACTCTTCTACATTCATTTGAATCACCTGAATATCAAATGAACATGTTACAAAAAAAACTTACAAAAGTGTTATCATGAACCTTTAAATAAAAAATTTGTCTCTAATTTACAATTGGCGTACTAAAAGTAACTGTAATGCATCTGATTATTAGTACGAAAAAGCTGGGAACCTTGAGGACCCAAATAGCTATATTTTCGCTTCATTTATAGTTTGATCATTGGACTTTATGATCATTCACAAAATCATCTAACCTAAAAACCCGTTAAAAACATTCAACTTTTGAAATTACCCAAGATGGTCTATTTCAAAAGGTGCTGCGGTTTTAGTAACAATTTTTGTAAAGTGCGATAACCAAATTTGAAATGAAGTGAAAGTACATTGCTAATACGTATTTACTATTTAGATTTAGGCCTTTTCTAGTAGAGGGAAATACGGAAATTTTACTGGAAATCTCTAAATAAAAAGTGTGACATTGTTTCATGTGACAAAGACTCAAACTTTAAGGTATAAAAGATGAATCTGGTTGACACTACCTTTAAAGCAAAAAACTGCCCGGTCCACTTGTGCTGGACCAATCGAACAATTCCACCGTTTCCCTTTCCGACAACTTTAATCGCATCAAAATCAGCTAAACTTAATTGGTTATCTGATGGCTGAATAAGGGGTGGCTGAACCAAAAAAATTGCAATGACAGTAAGACAAGCTCACAAGCAGAAAACTTAAACGATAGATGAAATATACATAATTTTAGTAACATTTCTTTCTCGTGAACAAAATAAGATCTTCAAGTCAACGCTTCAAGGTCTTATTCTCAAGTTTAAAACTTTGAGACACAAGGGCAATCGCTTTTCAATGGTTTCTTACTTTCTTAGGCCTCTATCTTACAAAGTTATGTAAGTTTTCTCTTTCGTTTTTGCGATTTTGTAGTAATGTTTCAAAAGCTTAGTTAGCTTGTAGCATGAAATGGGATCTTCTTCAGCCCTCCATAGATATTCCAGCCCCACTAATGCAGATAAAATCTACTCGTACAACCCATACAAAACACCTGTCACTACTCTTGTAGCAGAACGTTCAGGACGTGTACTAATCATTAAAAGGTAAGCTAAATCATGCAGACTAATTCATCTAAGAACAAAGCCTCGGAAAACGAAAAGTTTTATTACTCATAATAGCTCTTTACCCAAAAAAACATGGCCTAATTTTATCCCTCATTGTGATCCTAACCTCACTATATACATTACAAGTACACCAGAAATGTCTGTGGGGGACCTGGAACCCACAACCTCTTGGTCAGGGAACATCTCACACTGTCTCATAGCACCACTAGGCTGCAAACCCTTTTGTTGTGATCCTTAACATCCAATCATACTGCACGGGGTGTTTGATTAAGCTAATGTTTGGGCTTATGAGCTTATCTGTTTTCGGCTTATGTTTCAGAAGCTCATGTTTTTAGCTTATTTTGGGACTTATGGGCTTATATAAATGTACTATGTCATAACAAACTTATATAAGCCCACGAGATACAAAATAAGCCGAAAATTTGAGCTTATGAAATATAAACCAAAAACAGATAAGCTAATTAAGCCCATAAATAAGCTTTAGCAAACACACCCTGAATACGGATTCGCTTAATTCGATCAAATGAGACTATCAAACTACATGATCATTTCAAAACTACCCATAAAAAGCAACCAACTTTATAACCTAAATATCGACATTAAACAACCATACATCAAATGCAAACAAACCCAGATCCAAAATCACAAAACCAAAAAACTTACAGTATCAGACTGACTCTGTGAAACGATTCTGACACCATCTCTGTTCACAAGCAGATCACCATCCATAAAAGTCCCAGATTCAGTCCTACACCAAAAATAGCAATAAAGATTCAATTTTTATAGCATACCCACAAATCTAAACACATTAAACATACCAAAAATAGCATAAAGATTCAATTTTTACATTTTTACAGCATACCCATATAATCAAACACAATAAAGATCCTAAAAAGACTATAAAGATTCAAATTTTACAACATACCCACAAATTTAAACACATTAAACATACCAAAAATAGCATAAAGATTCAATTTTTACAACATACCCATATGATCAAACATACAAAAAGTTACTAAAAATGGAAAGAGAAATTTACAAGAATTTAGCAAGTGAAGTTTCATCAGGAGGAGGAAGATTAAGCTTCAAGATTGGAGCTAAATTTCCCTTATTCATGATGCTGAAAAATGCTTAAAAGATTCAATGTTTTTGTGTTTGTTTTGATGGAAAATTGAATTGAATCTTTTTGTATGGAAAATGTGAAAAGTCTTTGTGAAGTCAATGAAACCAAAAGGGGTTTTGGTTCTGGTTTGGTTTGGTTTGGTTTTCCACAAACCAGAATTCTGCCGTACAGTTTTTAATTAAATACTACCAACTATGTAAGTATAAAAAAAGTATAAAAAAGTATAATACTTTTTCAAAGTTCCGTCCCTAAATAAATGTACAGTTTAATTTTTCAGAAATAAATTGGTCCAACTTTCACTTTAGATATTTTTGTATGTTATATAATACATGATAAAAAATTATATCATTGAAAAATACGTTTAAAACTCAATTCATTGATATATTTTACATCAAATATTATATAACATCCACAAAATAGTTAAAGTCAAAGTTGAACCAGTTTGATTTTGAAAAGTAAAATTGAACATTTATTTAAGGACGGATGTAGTATTTATTATTGTAGTACGCCAACTATAAAAAATATCGTTAAATACAACGAATTGTTGTTAAGTGTTTTAATTTGTACATTTTGATGTGTTGCCGTATCAGAAAAAATGACGCGTGCTACTATTTTTTAACGTGACAACACATTAAAACGTGTATATTTAAACACTTTATGAAAGTTCATTGCATTAATTGATAACTTTTGTTCATGTATCAAGACAGAACTTTGAAAAAAGCTGATTGCTATTTTTTTGACATAAACCCATTTTTTTTCTCTTTTGAAAACCGGACCGGATCGGTTATACCGAGAATCGGTTGCTTGAAACCAAATGGTTAAGCCAGGTTAGATTGAAAAGACCGGGCTAAATTGAAAAACCAAGAACCGTCTTAAAAACTAGTACAATATCCGGTTTTAGAAACAAGTGTAGTGTATTCTTTTTCCATTCTATGTCATAAACTTTGAATTGTCTCGATATCATACTTGTTGCTAGTGTATTATACGTGAAAAGTAAAATATCATGACACTAATCATCATCAAGTGGCCTAGTGGCTATGTATATGATGTACTCATAATACGTCTAAAATTCAAACCTACTAGCTAGAAGCTACACATTTAAAAATGAGACGTGATTTGCATACTCTCATAATTGATTGACATACTCAAATTATGAGTATTTTGACATTTATACCCTTACAGGGTGAAAATAAATAAAAATGATGTGAAGGTATAAATGTCGAAACACTAATAATTTGAGTGTGCCAATCAATTGCGGGAGTATGCGCATCCTTTTAAAAATGCTTAAAAAAAATGTTTAAGATTACAATGTGAACCCAACATGCGAGTCAAACACTTGTACTCCTACTGTAATGTGAAGATGAAATACATCAACCTTTTAAGTGGGGACACAACTTGAAAGCTTGAAGCATATATTAAAACGTGAAAATATATACAATAATTAAAACGTGAAACACTGGGTTTATGCTATTAGCTTTTGCTTTAATATAGATATTTTTTTGGTTTAGGCTATTTGGTTTTTTAGGAAAATAGTGACAAAAATTTGTTTGGTTGGAGATGACTAGCTTGTGGAAATTTGACTAAGCACTTTCGTGTTGGTTTTATATTTTTGTAATTGTCTTCTAACTTTGCTTTATCCTAGAAGTAAATATTAATACATTATCTGTTTTTCGGTGTTTCTCTTTTAGAAAAGCTAAGAACGGTAATCGCGCAATGCGGTGGTGTGTACTCTGTGATTATACTTTACATTATTCGGTACACGTTTAGTTGTCTTCAAGCTTTATAAGTAGAAATATTAGAGATGGTTAAACCAAATAATTTTAGCTTGAACAACTAATCGCTTCCTAACAAACTTTCTAACCAACTTGCTTCGTAACAAATTAATTTTAAAATCTTTTCATAATAAGTAAGAAAAAAGTCTGAATTTTAAATCTTTCTAATTATAAAATAATCCTAAAATACATTATGATTGAGTATAGATAAATTATCAAACAAAGTATATTATGATTGGAGTAGTGTAGGTTCGAGTCCTAGTCAAAAGGTACTTTGCTAAAACCTATGCTACTAATTGGGATTGTTTATCATGCATGTGATGCTTGTGGATGGTTTTTTAAACACGACGACTTTTCAGTTTTTTATGTCACTTTTCATCATCAACTTAAAGTCTTCTTAGTCATATGTGTCTTAATAACAACATTGGTATGAATGATGTCCAAAATCAAGGTTACAATTGTTTTTCTATATGCATTAAAGTCTCGACAAACATTTTCCTTGGATTGTATAAGAAACAAGTTGCAGATCATGACTCGCTAATATACAAATACGTCGTTAAACATTTTTAAAAAGTGCCCCTAAAGTGATGAACTTTCAGTTTTTTCATTTAGGTTACAGAATCTATAAGAATCGACATTTAGATTACGATTCTATTAATTCCGGTGTTAATATTAGTTATTTGATCGCATATTTTTGGACAGTTAAGTAATAGTACAAAAGTAGTGTTTTACAAGTTCAATGATGTGCACATTTATTTTTAAAAGTTCAGTGGCCGAAATGTCAGGTTTAATAGGTTTGGTAACCCGAATGACTAAAATAAAAATTCGTTACCTTAAATGCATATTTTTCAAAAAGTTTAGTAACGTATTTGTATATTAACGCATCTTATAAGGAAGCGCCTAAAGTCGAAACTATGAATCTGTAGAATAAAATAATTATATTGTGCTTTGATAGATTAATAAGGGGTGTTTTGTAGACTTGTGAGTTTATTCAAAGTGAGTTTAATAAACGTTTCTTTAGTTTTGGACTTTTAAATTTTTTTATAAGCTCTTCTTTTAACTTAAAATTTGTAAGCTAATCCAAACACTTAACGGGAGCTTATAAGGTTTTTATTATTATAAGCCATAAGCTCATACATCCACAAAAGTATCACAAATAAACATTCATGTGACATATTTTGATTGGTTGATTTTTAAATATTTTTTCTCTTCTCTTTGATTAATTTTTAGATGTTTCTTTGTGAAATAAATGTTATATCGAAGGTGGTTTTTGTTTATTTAAAACATATGTACGTACTGTATTTAAAATCCTCTTTAATCGAGTTACGTATCTTCTGATCTATAAAATATTCTACAAACAAAGGGACATGAGTGATTGACTATGTTTATATAGCCGAAGGCATAAAAAATGTAACTCATGATGATTTGATACATAAACTACCATAATAAGTCACAATAAAATCACCATCAAAAGTTCATTATATACTCGTAAATGTAGAGAGATAGACGAGGTAAAAAATGAAACCTTACAAAAGTATATAGGTGTAACCTTTAAAAGAACTAATAACACGTTACCACTTACAAATATCAACTGGCCACAAAGGCGATCTATTGGCAGTGGCGGATCTAGAAATCCGAAGAAGGGTATGCACTATTTCACTAAAAGATTAATAGTTCGGTTTTTTGGGTCGGCTTTATACGGTCAGGCTCGATTTTCTTTTATAAATTCAAGCTATAAAAATTGATTTGGCTTATGATGAGATCATGTTATTCGAATTGTATAGCTAAAATGGTTTGGTTTTAGTGTTAATCAAAACTATTTCTTATTTTGTACGTAATACCATATACAGGGATAGACCTACATTGGTGCCGGGTGTTGCACGGGCTACACCCGATTTTTAGTCATGAAGTGCAAAATTTTTCCAAGAATTGTCGTTTTTTTATATGTGCAACTCCCGATAAATCTTTGGGCCCTAAATCTTTTTGCTACTTTCGGTTTTTTTTGTTATGAGTTTAGTTAGCCCAACAATGATTTTGTGCAACACCTTATAAAAAATTTTGGGACCATCCGAGACCTTATCTATACTATCTATAATGGAAAATGGTCAAACTTGAAAAGTTGAGTATTGAAAGTCAAATGTGAGAGAAAATTAATGTAATTAATACTCTAATTAAAACACCAATTACTTAAAAGTACAATGATTTATACACATTGTACAACCAATTAAAAAATATCTACCAAATTAAATACAACCAATTAAAACACAAACCGGGTTGACCCGGTAATTTGACCCGTTTTTGACCCAACCTAGCAAGTTGACCCGGTTTAAATCGACCCATTTTTCGACCGGAGCGGTTCAACCGGTTGAACTACCTGGGTCGAACCGGATTTCAAAACATTATTCATTACTTAAAAGTACAATGATTTATACACATTGTACAACCAATTAAAACACATATCTATCAAATTAAATACGACCAATTAAAACACAAACCGGGTTGACCCGGTAATTTGACCCGTTTTTTACCCAACCTAGCAAGTTGACCCGGTTTAAATCGACCCATTTTTCGACCGGAGCGGTTCAATCGGTTGAACTACCTGGGTCGAACCGGGTTTCAAAACATTATTCATTACTTAAAAGTACAATGATTTATACACATTGTACAACCAATTAAAAAATATCTACCAAATTAAATACACCAATTAAAACACAAACCGGGTTGACCCAGGATGCTTCAAACCCGGCGGATTGACCCGGTTTAATTTGACCCGTTTTCAACCCAACCTAGCAAGTTGACCCGGTTTAAATCGACCTATTTTTCGACCGGAACGGTTCAACCGGTTGAACCACCCGGGTCGAACCGGGTTTCAAAATATTATTTTTCGTTTATAACCTATAAACTTTTTTTATCAATAAATAATTTGTCGCTATAAAATCTTGTTGCTATGCACGGGTACTCGTATAGTAGTATTAAATTCTTGATTTCAATCACGAAAATTAACTAAAACCTGAAAATTTACCAAGTGAAAGTATCAAAAACTGAAAAACAGTACACTTTACCATTTAAAAATCTAATGACAACAAACAACTACATTTAAACAAAAAATTTTCACATTCGATAAAAGGAATATTCAAAACAAAAACTCATATCCTAAATTAAATACAGTACTGCTAGTAGAATAGTAGTAGTATATATCTTATTCTTTTAGTGCAATATAGAAAATGCTAAACTGGGTTGGGCCTTAAATAATTAACGATTGCGAAAACAATATATGTTAAACTCGACAGTAAACAAATAAAGAAACAAAGACATACAAATTTTAAACAAATAAAGAAACAAAGACATACAAATTTTATGAAGTTTTATAGTGGTACATCATGGGTCATAAGGATCCCAAAACAAAAAAGACAACAAGATAAGATTAGGCAACAAGATTGGAATCCAAGGGTTGATATCATTCCCCATTTTTTTCTTTCTAAGCCTTTTCTTCACATATTCTCTCTTATCTTCATCACCCCATTTTGCTTCTTCTACACCTTTAGCAAGCACCAAGGGTGGAGGTTGTTGATAAGGGCACTTAGACCTCCAACTACCTTGATTAATCACACCTAGTTTAGATACCCTTTTGAGAAATAGACCAATAGCCCATTTAAATTGGCTGTGTTTAGAGCATAAGATTGGAGGGTAGTCCCATTTGTGGTAACATGGGATTTGTGTTGACACCAAGTATTGTGAGTGGAGAGATGGAGTTGTTGTTGGGTGTGTTATGATATGTGTTAAGGTGTTGTGTCTTTGTTCCCATGTTGTGTTTTCCATTTTTCAAGGGGTGTTGGGGTTGGATGAGTGGATTGTGTGGCTTTTGTAGTCTTGCAGTGGTAAATTTACCATTATGGACATGGTGGATAAGTTGGTATCAAAACACTAATATTTATTCGAGTTATTCTTTACATTCACACAAAAGAACCGCAAACAAATATTCATGAAAATGAGGTGATATATTTTAATTGGGTTAATTAAAAAAAGACAGAGAAATTATTAAAAAAAAAAAAAAAAAAAAAAAAAAAAACACCAATCAAAATATGACACTTTATTTTCGTGAATATTTCTCAATGATTTTTTTGTGAATTTAGCATAGCTCTATTTATTTCCTCTCTATTTCTTTAATAGGAAAGAAAATTATCTATATGTGATCATCCACAAATTAAGCTTAAAACAAACACACACACAAAAGGAAGTAAAAAAGCCTTGTGGGATTAATCGAAGGTTGGTTGGGCATGTTAGATTTGTTTTTTTTTATTTGTTTATTTAAACAAAAACTATAAGTTTTGATTTACATGCACTAAAACACATAAACCCTAGCTAAACGACTAAACTACAAAACCATAAACCCACAAACCCTAATTTGTCTCTCAGTTTGCTTGAATCGTAAGTATTAATTTGGTTCATTGTTTACATTATTATCATTTATATATAAAAATTAAACATGACACATATAATTCATCAAATATGCTTTTAAAATCATTGTATGTAATATATTTGCTAGGTTTAATTTGTATACTTGTACACCCTAATAAACATATATATCTAATTATAGTTGTTAATGATTCTTTGATTCGTTAAAGGGTTGCTAAGATGTTGGATTATATGTTTATCTTCGGGTGTTTTTTACTCGTTTGACACTTTTTGTTTTCTTTACATGTTGTAGGTCGAGTCATCGAGCGACGAGTGACGTGGTATCAAAAGACTATTAAGATATGTCTAATTACATACCTTTTGTGCTACAAGTGAAAATATTGAAAAGCCTTCCGGTCAAATCATTGATTCGATTCAGATCAGTCTCAAAAGAATGGAAGCATAAGATTGATAGCTCTGAATTTGTCACCGGGTACAATGTCTCACAGCAACATTTCTTTGTTAGTTACTTTGATTTAGATGACCGTAAGCTAAAATTTGCTTCCATCATGGATGATGATGCTTTCCCGCAACACAAGTTTTCTGTAAGTCCCCCATTGTCTGTTCAACCATTTGGTACTCAAAAAATAGTCGGTAGCTCTCAAGGCCTATTTTGCTTATATGATTCTGAAACAAAAGTTGCTACTATATGGAATCCCAGTATAAGAAAATCAGTTGATATTAGTACTGTTCCTAGTATTCATCTGCCTAACTGGCCTAGTGGTCATGGTTTTGGTTTTGGGGTTTGTCCCATCACTAGTGACCCTAAGCTTATAAAGATTACATATCTTAAGCGTATCTTTGACAAAAACAGTGAAAAAATAAGTGGCTCTACATGGCGCGTTGAGGTTTTTAGATTAAGCACAAGGGAATGGACAAGCGTATGTGTCAATTGGTCTAGTGATAACATTGAACTGTATTCGGATCAGGTAGATATAGTTGGGCATATTTACTGGGCGGCGGCTAAATCTGCACATTTAGTGATCGTCTCATATGATATAACAAGTGAAGAATTTACTGAAATACCCTTCCCTGATATTTTTAAAGGTGACATGTTCATTTGTTTATCAAAACTAAGGGACGCTCTTGCTATGGTACGATTTGATCAGACAAGTGGTTTTGGTGTATGGAAGATGGAAAATGGCGAACATAAATTATTTACAAAGCTTTTTACTGTTAAAAACATTTTTGAGGCAACAATATTCAATGTCGTTGGATTTAGTATGAGTGGCGAACCTATATTTAAAAGGGCAAATGGTGATAAAAAGGATGCACTTGTCGTTTATGAACCGTGGTCAAAGCGTTTGAGTTATAAGGGGAAAGAATATTATTTCAATGTGAGGTACTGCGTGGAATCTCTACTTTTACAAGATCAGTGAGATTGTGACATGGTATCGAGATTGAAGTATAGTTATTGTGCAGGTTAGATTGAGTTAACGAATACTTGCATGCATTGTTTTAGCGGTGAGAATGTTTGTTATGTTGAATCTCAGACGTTTTATGTATGAGTATTAAGCGCAAACATCTTGTTGAAAGTTGAGTAATTTATCTCTATGTTTAGGAGTTTTTTAGGTTTTAGTTATTTCTTTTTTTCTAAATCTGAATCGTACTAATGGCATCTCCAATGCAAGGTTGATATGACTTGAAAAAACACCCCTAACGCCAATAGTTATAAAAAGTAGATGGAATGGCAGCTCCTGCGGATTCTGAATCCTCTCTTTAGCTTCTGTCAAATTGAATCAGATACTATTATATCAAAGCTGATAGTACTGTCTAAAACGGCTCATTATAGTTGGTCGCCATCAAGATCATGGGTCATTTTAATTTCCTAAGTTATAGGTAGATGTTGTTATTCCAATTTTAGCATCCTTCTGTTTCACATTTTGGTGAATAAAGTATGAATATAATAACAAAGTATAAAGTGACTATCAATCCATTGACACTTCACTCAGTGGAGATGGTTTAACTTTGAACTTTGTCGATTCTTAACTTTACGGTAGCATATTTTTGCTTTGTGCCCAGAAGATTAATTTGCGCATACAGGTACTGTGAACAAGCAATGAATGGCTCGAACTTCTCATGAAACAGTACAACATGCATGATCATATTCTTAATGATAAAAAGAGGCCTTGTAAATTTTGTATGTTTGCAGTAGTGTTGTAAGCATGTGTTTGGTTCGCCAAGGAAACCAAATAATGCTTTTGGTTGCTCTCCCATAATGTCATTATGTACGGAACGCCATGAACTCTCTTTTAAGGTTTAGAAGGGAAGAATTTCAACCCAAGGTTGTCATACTTTGTTGGAGCGTACATTAAGGTTTTTATGGACAAATATAAAACTTGTTATACTTTTGGAAGCAACAACAAGAAGGTTTTTATACTAACTTATTAGTATATAGTTTGTAAATATCAGGATCCACTTAAAGATGACAAAGTGTTATAGCACATCAAATGCTTGCACCTTATCTTCTTAAAGTGCATCATGACATTTAGAACTATAAAATATTTGACTTTACCAATCTAGGAAGATGGTTTTATAACATCTCTTCTTTAGCAGTTTTCTCTCAACTAGTCGATGTGAGACAAACAAACATTTTCAAGTTTTCTTTTTTTTACGAGTTTTAATTGTCCTCAAACTTTACTTCACATCGGAGGGGAAAAAAAACACTTGATGTAAGATGTATCTTAGTTGATGTTGAAATATTCTCAGCAACAAATTTGACTGCCAATGGGTGTTTGTTACCGTGTTGAGATGGCAAGAGCATTATGTTAGAGTAGTTCACGTGAAATGAGCAGGAGGGAGGCTTCTTTAATTATCTAGCTTTCGTAGATCAGTATAAAGCGATTATATCTCTAAGAAGACCGGCCTCATTGTTCTCACAAGATGCAAAACTTTACCTCTCATGTTCAAATGAACATGAGAGGTAATATGACAGATGAATGATTTTTAATGGATGTATTTTTTGATAAAGTGGAAACAATCCCCGCAAATGTGGATATACAATCAACACTTGATTTTCTCACAGTAGGTACAAACATATATGAAGTGGATCTCTTAAAGGATACCCGATTAGGCAGCATACATATGAGTTAGTATCAAATAAGAAAAATAATTAAAACGAGAAATATGAAAAGTAACAACAACCACATGTTTCACATGCACATACAAAAATGGATACATCTCCCTTCAAATTTTATCTCCTCATTTAAAATGTGTTGATAGAATTACTTGTTACCTTTCTCATTTTAATTATTATTCTCAGTTGATCCCTTCCCGCTCTCACCAAATAACATGAAGATGAAAAGGCAAACCTCGCAAGCTTAAAATCAGTATAAATACATAGAAATAAGGCTAAGCACAATAACAAACTAGCAAATGAATGTTATTGTGGTATTATTTGGTTAGTTTGGTTATTTACGAAGGGGCTCATTTGTATTATAATGAATCTATACATGCATATATGATACTGATAGTAAAACTGGGGCAAATCGAAACGCATGCAGGAAAAGAAAACCCTATAATTAACAACCACCATGGAAGGAGGCGAGGTACATTTTTATTAATTCTGCCATTATTAATAAATCTTTACTGTATTTTTTTGGAACTAGCTAATATAATTTTGTGCAGGCTATAATGATCTGTATCGACACCAGTTGCTGGATGGATAACTACGAATCAACTAGGTTTAAGGATCAAGCTGATGCTGTTAGACTTTATTGTACCGAAAAATTTAAGGTATTCGATATTTAATTGGTCTTGTTGCTTCTTATTAATGATTCACCTTTTTTTTTTTTTTTTTTTTTTTGGTTATAGTCTCATCCGGAAACTGTCGTGGGCATATGTGGAATGAGTGACAGATGTATTACTCATCTTTGTGCACCTACCAGATGGATTGGGCAAATCATGGCATCCCTTTATTGTAATTAATTAGCTTCTTCAATGCATTCATAATTTACTCTTTGTATGTATGTATAAATTGTAATCATCAAGTTTTTTATTGTTGTTACTCAGATGCAAACACATGTGGTCAACTGATGTTAATAGAGGCGGTCGTGAATGCTCATGACGTTTGGTTCGGCTACTCAGGCAAAGAACGAGGCGTACATCTGCCAAAAAGGATTACTGTGTTTGCTGGAGGGTACCTTTTTTTTTTTTTTTTAGTTAGTAGTTAGTATGCCTCGCCTTAGGGGAATAAACCCCGCTCCTTTTTTCCACTTCACCTAGGAGGAAAACCCATTGGCAGGACTCGAACCCGAGACATTACGTTGCTTATATTAATTCACTAATGCAACTTTTTAATCTAAGATTTATGTTTCTTGCCTTTCAGTCCTGTATATGATAAGATGAAGGGGGTGCAGTCTTTAGGAAAAGTGTTGAAAGAGAGGAATATAGCTTGTGATGCTATCAGCTTTGGTGATCCGGCCAGCAATAAGAAGGAACTTTTTGACGCCTTGATTGATGCTGCAGATAATAATCGCAACTGCAACCTTCTTCATGTTCCACCTGCATCTACTGTCCTTGACGCCCTATCGAGGTTTATTACAATCTGTTTCCCTAATTGGATTTTATGTATTTTTATTACTTGGCTTATCATATATCTTGAAACATTTGCTATCAGGTCTCAAATCCTCCGAACCGGTTCAGCACCACTTGCTAGTCTTCCGGTGCAGCAGAATAAACTAGTTGATCCACATGATCATCCAGCCAAAATCAACGCAGTATCTCAATCGGTTGTACACATGAATCCAGATAATTTAAAGACTGAAACGTTAGATGATAGGATTGAAAGGGCGAAACGAGAGTTAGAATCATTGATTATGCAGAAGAATAAACTAGTTGCGTTGCCAGCAGGCTGCAACCCCGATGCCCAAGATACACTAAAGAAAACCAAACAGACCCATGAAACAAACCCCATAGACCATGCCAGCCATATGCCATATCAGCCCACGACCCGACAAAGCAACAGAGAAAATGAAGAGTCGCGGCCCAGATAAGCCACGTCGCGGAGTGCAATATCCTGGATCAAAATATTGGATTTCTGATTGTTTGTATGCTATGCCTTAAGTTTTTTTCGTTGAAATGTTAATTGCTTGATTCTCGAAGGTCAATCAGGTCACTTGAAAACTAAATCTCTGACCTGAGATTGGAGCTTCCAGGTAATCAACACATATCAGAATGTTTATGAGGTTGTGATTTCATCTGGATAATGTGATTACTTAAGGGGATAGAAGAGTGAAAATGCCTCTAGCCTGTAAGTTCCTTTAATTTATTTTCACAACAACGTGCTTCTAAAATCAATCAACAGTGTTGATTAAGTTATATAGGTTTAAGATTTTTTTTAGTTTAAGTCACTTTGTATTTTATAAATCTAAATCGTACTAAGGGAATCTCCAATGCAAGGTTGATGAATGACTAATTTTCATCAAATTAGTCTTTGAAAATCTTTTTGCATTTTAGCTAAGCTATTTTCTCTCAAAAACTCAAGGATCCTCTCTTTAGCTTCTGTCAAAATGAATCAGATGCTATTTTATCAAAGCTAATAGTACTGTCTGAAACGGCTCATTGTAGTTGGTTGCCATCAAGTTCATGGGTCATTTTAATTTGCTAAGTTAGGACTTAGGCTGCAACTTGTATGATTGACTCGCATGCTTTACTTGTATAATGTATGTGTACTTAGTTTGCCATATAGTGACTATCAATCCATTAATTGCACTTGACACTTCACGCAGTGGAGATGGTTAAGTTTGAACTTTGTCGAACTTTAACTTTACGGTAGCATCTTTTTGCTTTGTACCCGGAAGATTAATTTGCGCAATTGGTTGCTCTCTCATAATGTCATGTTCCAAGAACTCTCTTAAAAGGTTTAGAAGGGAAGAATTTCGACCCAAGGTTATTGTACTTTGTTGGAGTGTACATAAAAGTTATTATTAACGAGTATTAAAATATGCACCTCATTAGCTTTTAGTAGAAGCTTTTGGCAGTAACAACAAGACTTTTATACTAACTTATTACTATAGTTTACAAATATCAAGATACACACACAAAAAAATGGTGTTCTAGCACATAAAATGCTTGCACCTTATCTTCTGAATGTTGTTCTTGTTGTGATCTTGGCGAAGAAAGGTATGCAAGAATCAAGATTACATCGTATTTGTGTATGCATCTCGACTCATATTTTTCTTGGTTTGTATCACAAACAAAGTGGTATTCCTTTTCTAAAGGAGGTTCACATATGTAAGAAAGAATCTGAAGTATATAATCTTCAAGAAAAAGTGCCATGTTTTTCCAACACTTTTCTTGTGCATATTGCAAATCAAAGAGTCTCCATTTGGCAACATCCATCCATATAAAGATGCCAATGTATTATGAGACTTGTAAAATATACCACCGCACACGGCTCTTTACCTACTATAAGTAACACGTACTTTATACGAGCACCACACGACACTATACCCACTATAGATATCATCATCCTAAAATGGCCTTAAGTTTCATTTTTCTTTTCTAGGTGAGTGTTTTCGTGGCATTGATGTTACGCCTTTTGACATATCTAAATGCAAAAACATGGGCCTAATATCCATGGTAGCTTCTTGCATTCCATTGTCATAGTTTCCAACCAGTAATCGTGTTTTGCGGAATTTCTCATACTATCGCAATACTTCTATCATGACCGGCATCCGCATTCTTGATGTATCCAGCATTAGCTCGATCGGGTGATCTTTCACGTACTTGCATACGTGTCCGCGACCCGCAACTGTCAGTGCATACTCTACGGGTTGAAACTGAACTTGGAATAAACGGCACATACCAACTTAGAATAAACAATACATACAGTTGCATATTCACATAGAAACATTATATCAGACGTGCTTATGAAGCCAACAGCAGCTTGGGAATAGACATACTCATTCCATACCACTTTGCGACAAAACTAACATTACAAATAAGAAACCAACTATATATTATTACTTATAAGGCTAATCATCGCATCTGCCAACCGAGAACAAAACAAGAGTATCAAACATAGTTTATCAGAAATTTTACATTAAAGTACTGATGAGACCATAGATTAACACCATTACCAAAACCATAGGGAAAAGTAGGCAAGTTCAAATTTCTTAGTGAGACCGGTATATCTTCACTTCAGCGATAGGTGAGGCTCGAGGGAGCTCTAACAACTTGGAAGCAAACATCAACATCCCTTTTTCACCACTAGACGCTTTGAATGGGCCAGCAGGAAAGATATCAATACTCTCTAGAGAAGGGGAGCAAGCAAGTATACACTTTATCAAGCATACTTCAGACTCTGAACCTCTAAAGGATGTAAACAGAACATACTCTAGCTGCAGCTTGCTCATTTTGGTATAGTGTCCCTCCAAACATTTAAGTGAAGATACAGGTGAAGGTGGTGGAACCACAGCTTTGTATGCAGCCTACAAGAAGATATAAATAATGTTCATATGCACAACTATGCGATTTTGAGTAGCACAATAAGACAAAAATGCATTTACTCACTGTTACGGTAAGGGTCTGCAAATTTGGCGATCCCCAAATCATACCAAAAGCACATGACAGCATTTTAGAACTTCCAAAATCTATCTCGTATAATGCAAGAGTTTTAAGACAAGGAAATACAGTAGGGACCAACTTGCTACCACCAGCTAACTGTAGTCAGTACAAAGCCACTTCATATATTTAAGCATTTTTAAAGCTCTGCATAGCTAGTTTTTATACAGAATTCCAAAGAAGCGAGTTAGTCTTACCTTGCAGCCTAGAAATTTTAGATAAAGCTCTTGAAGTTTTGGAAGGAAACCAACAAGCTCAAAGATATCTGAGATGGCTATATTTTCAAGGTCGCGTAATGGCAACGATAACACTTTAAGATTCTCAAGTTTTGTAATCTCAACTAGTTTCACTTTGCCTGAAGAACGGTTATAACTAATTTCCAGTTGCTCAAGTAAGGGGCACCAACTTATGAATTCCCCAATACTTCGACTTTTAATTTCAACAAAAGTAAGGTCCAAGTTCAACAGATTTGGAAAACCACAAAAGCCAGGTGGCACATGGAAACAACAATTTCGAAGCTTCAAAAGTTTGAGCTCTAGGCAAGCGAAAAGATGGCTAGGCAACTTTAGTAGTTTTGTGTGCTCATTTATGACTGTGAACTCCCTAATTCCTTTACGGGACAAGAACAAAACCCAAAAATTAACTTCGTCAACATCTAATACCTTGTGATCTGGTATAAAGAGGACAAACTTTGTTATGACACCTTTAAGATGGAGGAGAAGTCTACTTATGGTCCTCTCATTGCAGTTATTTCCGCCATCTAGACCTGGTACAAAGAACTTCTCATCAAATACGAGTTGGCTGATATTAGTCCAGTTAAACCTCCAGTTTCTCGACAAGATGCCCGTCCTAACAGCTTCTTTTATTGGCAAGCACTCCAAAATATGAGTGATCACATTCTCTGGCATGTCGCTAATACCAGCTTGTGGTGAAACTTTAGATGCTTTGTGTGTCCCATAAGCCCGTTTCATGATACTAGAAAGAGGAAATGTGTAAGCAATAAGTAGAGTACTATAATGGAATAAGAAATCAGCAAATTAGCCATCAAACGCAAATATCATCTTCTAAACACGTAACTGAATCCACCACATTTTCCTAAATTTCATTTTTTAACTTACATTATATATATTATTAATTTATAATACTTGATAACATCATCTACTATAAACCATAAACCATCCAGATTAGCAATAGATGATGTTATCCTAGTCCAACTATGGAAGGCAATCCTAACCCACTCTTTGAAAATGTGCATAAGACCACTTTATTCGGCTTATGGGCTTATCAAGTTGAGCTTGCATACTTAAATAAGTGATATGGTCAAGTAGATAAAACGCCTCATATGCCGAAAAAACAGAGCTTGTGAGCTTTTCCAAGATGAACTAATCCTATAATGTCAAATAATAAACTAATGCAAACAGCCCTTAAATACAAACAATATACTATGGCATAATTAACTTTTTATCAGTTAAAACAAATAATAGTACAGCAATAATGAAAGAGTTAAATTAAGTACACACAAAGTCACAAGGATCAGCTATATAACAAGGGCTCCTATCATTCTGGTATGTTGTACTTTAAACCAAAACCTAGACACACTCTTCACATACAAAACCGTATTCCCAAAATAACCACCCACAAGATGAAAACATGAAAACAACACCACACAAACAAATGAGATTAAAAAGGTACAATTTCTTCTAACATACCCACAAAAACTTTAACGATGAAATGGGTACTCAAGTATCATGTCATTTTTTACATACCCATAATAAACAAAAGAATGAGAGACAACCCTTACCTTTTATGGCGGAGGCTGAGATCATGGTGGTCGGCGGATGGGATGGGAGGTGTGGGTTATGTAGTTGGTTTTTGACAGGACATTTGCAAAACACCACCTATTTATTTTGTCTTTTAGTGCTCACTAGGATTTGTCTCAAACCCCTTTGTTTGTCGGGATAATGAAAACACTTGAAGGGAGTATTAAATTTGACAACCAAGTGATCTCGCTCGCTAGGTTTCCCGGGTCTCTCCTAGATGTTCGGGTCTAGAAGCATGCTCGTTTGAATGGTTTAACTCAGAGGGTTAGATTGTGCCATTTTCTAAAAAATATATATATTAAATTTTTCTTTGTCAAATGCTATTTTTATAAAGAAAAAAAATATATAAAGTGTTCTAAATCATTTTAATTAATTTATAAAATATTTAATTAAGTTCATTTTCTAAAAAATATATATATTAAACTAATCTCTACGTTTAACCAAAACGTTAATTAACCAAGATGTTACACAAAATATTTAACTAAAATATGTGTGATCATAGGTTCAATTCCTCTAGGTGCTAACAACTCTAAAGTTCTCTTCGTTAGCATTTTACGAACCCAACGTGTGTCGGGGTGGGTGTAACACCCCCAAAATTTGATACAGCGGAAGACTCAACAAGCTTTCGGGGTACTACGGGGATTGGTATTCAAACACAAGACATAAAAGAATGAGATAAAGTAAACAAAATAAAATGCAACCACGCGGGGTTTTAAAGTTTACATTATCCCAAATTCATCCAAAGTCAGACCCAAAAGAAATAAATATAGGTCCACAATAGTTATCAGAGTTTTAGAAACATAGATCCATAACCGGTGCCAAATGCCAAGCCTCCAATCCCAAGCATCCATAGAGTATCACTTAATAACCTGAGAAAACGTGCTAAAAGTCAGCTTTCGCTGGTGAGATCATAGGTTTAGATTCTTAATTCAATATAGTGGACATATACGCAAAACGCTTGCTAGCTAGACTAGGCCTCAATCATCCAACCAAAATATCCAACCAAAATATCCAACCAAAATAAATCATCCCTATAGGTGCACGCTATAGCTCAAATCAATCCAATCAATAGCTTACCTAGCTCAAGTCTAGGTCTCGCCCTAAAATCAATCCAATAGCTTACCTAGTTCGGGACTAGGCCTCGCTCAACAACCAATCAATAGCTTACCTAGTTCGGGACTAGGCCTCGCTCAATAACCAAATCAATAGCTTACCTAGATCTAGTCTAGGCCTCGCTCTACCTAGTTCTATAAGCATAGCAAGTTTTAGAATCAAAAAGCGATAATAGTCCACATAAAGCATTTGCACGTTTCTCACCCCGAGTATTGAAAACAAAGTTCAAGATTAAAAGTGGGGCTATGACTCACCTCAAGTCCAGCAAAACCTCAAAAGAAATCGATAGAAGAAAGACGTAAGCAAACTCAAGCAACTCACGTAACGGCGACTACAGACTCGGCACTTCCTAACAATATCAAGCTCGTTCAGAAATCATTTCCTCACAATCAAATATTCCCATTCCCGAACGTATTCCATTTTACTTTCCAAAAATATCCATTTCTCGAATTATCTTCATATTAATATGAAATTTGACGTTTGGTATCCATATGGGTGGAGGGTCGACACAACTCAAACCAAGAAGTCACAACGAAAGAAATAATAAACCATCTATAGGTCTAATATTAGCCCAATATATTATTTAAATAAATCATCGAAGTTTATCAAATCCGTCGATTTGATAACCTCCCATATTTATTTAAGTAATACATCGCTCCAAGATTATACCCAACCTAAATCACATTGCACAAAGAATACTATATGGTATATATCGTAGTCCAATAAATTCCCTATATATATCGTCAAATTGGCCAAATTCGTCAATTTAGCCAACTCCACGAGATATATAGTAATTTATTATCCTAATACACGTACCACAACCTACGGGCGTCGTGGGATACGATGTTCATTAATATACTCATTTTATATAGCTAAATAACTCGATTTAACCCGTCGATTAAATAAGTTACGTAGTTATAGAAAATGGATATATTAATCGTCATATATCCGTGACAACATAAAAGTCACATAATAAAGCCCACTTGGACTTAAGTAACCACAACTCGTATAACTCGATAAGTTTTCCAAAATTATAAAAGTCTATCATGTTTTTAATTATTACTTACCCGACGTATTAGTCCTCAACATTATTTATAGTTATTTATTTATAATAATACTTCCGACATTTATTGCACTATTCACATAGTATAATAATTATCGTTATATTATTATAACGTTTACTCGTGATCGTTTTATTATTAATATACGCATTTATAATAATATATATACATTTATCACGTCTATATACTTATATAAATGATTATATTACTAATAATATTATTACGAGTTTTATTATAAGCATTTGATTTTTAATATTTATCGAGTCATAAGAATTTGGTCACATGTCCGAGTCATCACTCTCGGCTCATAGTCCAAGTCCAAAATAAAACAACCAAGTCATAATAAATGACCAACTCCGTCCAAATCAATCCCAATCACATGCTACAACAATAGGGTCCGACTACGGCACCCGACTAACCTATCTCCGTCAATCTAATTCACCGTCTCAAAACCGGTTCCAATTACCATTCGACAACAACTCCCCAATCATCAAAATAAATCCATTGTCGAGACCACAAAGGTCTCGACCCAACTAAGTACATCGGCCGAAAACCAAATATCACAACAACAATATAGTAACAATATGAACACAACAATAAAACCTCAAGTTTACACATTTTCCGGGTTGGTTTACCAAGCCAAAACCCGTGCCGAGAGACCCACTTGGGTCTCGGCTAGACCACGAGTCACAAGGACTCAACCCAAAACCTTTTAGGTCTCGGCTTAGGCTCATCCGAGCACTCCCAAAGCTGCCAAACGGACCCTTTGGTCGCGGCAATATAAACTACAACAACAAGAGCCATAACGATAACAACGATAACATCTACAAATAAATCACCACTGGCGACAAGGTGCATCAACTTTAACAAGAAAAGAACCACACAAATTCAACAAGGGTAGCAGCACACTCCATGCCGTGAACCACAGGGACCACAAAGGGTCGGCATCAACAAATCACAATCAAATACATTCTCCTTATCTCAAAATGAATCCAAATCACCAAGATAAACAACCAAACCTTCATAAAATCACCATCTCAAGACTGATAGTAACAAGAAAGCACATAAGCCCAGAATATATACAAGCCGAGAGCAATTGCTCTCGGTTAAGACTCGACCCCTCACAAAAACATGAAAACCCGGATACCAAACTAGTTTTAAACACGTTTTATATAAAATCCCATATGTATAATTCGTTATTAATCAGAATCCCACCAAGAAAATGTGGCTCGTGACCTCTAGAGTCACGTTTTCAACATAGTACGAGTCACAACTCCCTTGTGACTCATCTTACCTTCGTTATCAAGAAGAAATGAACATGAAACCTCCAAATAAACAAGAAATCTAGCGCGTGTTCAAGTGGGTTTAATAGATCTATTGATGGGGGTTATTTTTGAGGTGGCTTTAGGTGGTGGTAGGCGACGGTGTCGCGGTGGTGGCCGGTCAAGGAAGTGGCGGCTAGGGTTTAATAAGGATGAAGATGAATATGTTGAGAGAGAGAGAGAGAGAGAGAATATAAGGGTGGTGTATGTTTGTGTGATATGTAATACCAGGAACCACAAAAGGACCCAATTTGTAGTCACACTCTTTTTATTTTTATTTTAATTTCTTTCTTTCTTTTATAACAATAATAATAATAATGGTGTAGGGAACAAATGGCTAGTTATAAAACGCAAGGCCAAACCCGTAACTTTTCAAAAATATCTCGAATACTCAAACCGAGCTCGTTCTAAATATTCAAAAATCTCGCGATATGTTCCAAAGATATAAAATACCCGAACCAACATTTAAAATATATAAAATTGTTAGGTTATCCTAGTGCCGGAGTCAATGTAGTGCCAAAGAATGATCTCAAAAATAAATTCATCATGAAACGTACCAAACCAAACCAATAATTCAAATTCCAATTCCATAAATAACGTATGATCGAAATCACATTCCAACGTTCATAAAATAACTCGTCACGATAAACTTTTCAAAAATTCTAAATTTATAATTTTAATGTAATGCGGGTTTTATAAAACGGCTCCCTATTTTGCCAGTTGTCAAATCCTCCCAGCCTCAGAAGGAACCCGTCCCGGGTTTCTCTCGAAATAACTCATCTACGAAGTGAAAAGCTTCGGAAATCTCTTTCGAAACTCATCCTCACGTTCCCACGTAAATTCCGGTCCGTGCCGCGAATTCCAGCGAACTTTGATGAGCAGAATACGACTTCTCTTAAGTCGTTTAATCTCTCTATCCAATATCTCAATCGGCTCTTCAACAAAATTCAAATTCTCATCCACACGAATATCCTTAATTGGTATAACCGGTGTTTCATCCAAAATACACTTCTTCAGATTGCTAACATGAAACACGTCATGAACCTTACTCAGTTCCTGTGGTAGTTTTAACCGATAAGCTACGGGCCCAATTCTTTCCAAAATGAGAAATGGTCCAATGTAGCGGGGGTTGAGTTTCCCACGTTTCCCAAAACGTATTACACCCTTCCAAGGCGAGACTTTCAGCATCACTTTGTCTCCAACCTGGAACTCTAGGGGTTTACGTTTCTGATCGGCGTAACTTTTCTGCCTATCTCTAGCTGCTTGCAATCGATCTCGAATTTGCGTTACTTTCTCAGTAGTTTCCAAAATAAGCTCAGGGCCTGTGAGTTGGCTATCTCCAACTTCTGCCCAACCAATAGGTGAACAAGATTTACGACCATATAAAGCTTCAAATGGTGCAGCTTTAAGACTTGTGTGGTAGCTATTGTTATAGGAGAACTCCGCAAGGGGTAGATACTTCTCCCAGCCTTTACCAAAGTCTATTATGCATGCACGAAGCATATCCTCCAAAGTCTGAATAGTTCTTTCACTTTGTCCATCGGTTTGGGGGTGACATGCAATACTCATATCAAGTCTCGTCCCCAAAGCGGTTTGAAGTGATTGCCACAATGCTGACGTGAAGCGGCTGTCGCGATCCAAAATAATCGATATCGGAACTCCATGATGAGAAACAATCTCCTTCACATACAACCTCGCAAGTTTGTCAACACTATCATCTTCACTAATAGCCAGGAAATGAGCAGACTTAGTCAATCGATCCACAATTACCCATATAGCGTCACAACCGCTAGCTGTCTTTGGTAATTTGGTAATAAAATCCATTGTGATCCGCTCCCATTTCCAAACCGGGAGTTCTGGCTGCGTCAATAATCCTGACGGTCTTTGATGTTCGGATTTAACCTTAGAACATGTCAAACACTTACTAACATACAATGCTATATCTGCCTTCATATTTGGCCACCAATATAACTTTTTCAAATCCTAGTACATCTTATCAGACCCAGGATGGATATAGTACCTTGACTTATGCGACTCATGCATAATCAACTCTCGAATTCCTCCACACAATGGTACCCAACTTCGCTCTCCAAAACATAACACTCCATCAGAACGTCTAACAAATCCCTTCTCGTTTTCTGCCATCCCAAATATATTCTCAGCAGACCGATTTTCTGCTTTCACCGCTTCCGTTTGAGCTTCTAATATTTGAGACGGTAATGGCGACACGATAGTCGTTCCTAATGACCTAACTCGTAACGGTGGAATTCTCTCCTTTCGACTAAGAGCATCAGCAACAACGTTTGCTTTACCAGGATGGTAGCGAATTTCACAATCGTAATCGCTTAGCAACTCAATCCAACGTCGCTGCCTCATGTTAAGCTCTTTTTGGTTCAGAATGTGTTGTAGACTTTTGTGATCAGTAAACACTACACACTTGGTTCCATACAAGTAATGTCTCCATATCCTCAAAGCAAAAACCACAGCACCTAACTCTAAATCATGGGTGGTGTAGTTCTTCTCATGCTTCTTGAGTTGTCGGGAAGCATAAGCTATTACTTTCTCTCGTTGCATTAACACAGCTCCTAAACCTTTATGAGAAGCGTCACAATAGACGACAAAATCCTCGTTACCTTCGGGTAACGCCAAGATAGGAGCACTACACAACATCTCCTTAAGTAACTGAAAGACTTCCTCTTCCTTATCTCCCCATTCATACTTAACACTCTTTTGAGTCAATTTGGTCAACGGTTTTGCTATCTTCGAAAATCCCTCAATGAATCTTCGGTAATAACCAGCTAATCCCAAAAATTGACAAACTTCTGTTGGGGTCGTAGGTGCAGCCCAATCTTTAATCGCTTCAATCTTAGCAGGGTCCACATGAACTCCTTGTCTATCAATCACATGACCTTGAAATTGTACCGTCGGAATCCAAAATTCACATTTCGAAAACTTGGCATCCAGTCTCTCCTTCCTGAGCAATTCTAAGATAAGTCTTAGATGCTCCTCATGCTCCTTCTCACTCTTCGAATATATCAGAATGTCATCGATAAACACAATTACGAACTTATCTAAGTAAGGCTTACACACCCGATTCATGAGATCCATGAATACCGCCGGTGCGTTAGTCAACCCAAACGGCATCACCTGAAACTCGTAATGCCCGTATCGGGTTCTGAAAGCCGTTTTCGGAATATCTTCCTCGTGCACTCGAAGCTGATGATATCCCGATCTCAGATCAATCTTCGAATACACACTCGATCCTTGAAGTTGATCGAACAAATCGTCGATCCTCGGTAACGGGTATCTAATCTTCACCGTTAACTTGTTCAACTCTCGATAATCAATACACATACGGAACGATCCATCCTTCTTCTTTACAAATAAGACCGGGGCTCCCCAGGGTGAAGAACTTGGTCTTATGAATCCCTTTTTGGCTAACTCCGCTAATTGTTTCGACAACTCTTCCAATTCAGTAGGTGCAAGACGATATGGCGCTCGTGCTACAGGTGCAGCACCAGGTATCAACTCAATCTGAAATTCCACTTGTCTATTAGGCAGAATTCCCGGCAAGTCATCGGGAAACACATCCGCAAGATCACGAACTATAGGTACATCTCCAATGCACCTTTCTTTCTTCTCCATCTCTCCTTTCTCAGAAATTTGGGCTAAGAAAAGGTAACTTCCTTTCTCTATTAACTTCGGCAACTTAGTGCAAGATATAACCGCTAATCTAGATGGGCCTCAAATCCTTTCTATCTCCTGGTATGTTCAGAATCTCCTTGCCGTATGGCACACGCACGATCTTCTCATCGCAAATTATATGAGCACGATACTTCGACAACCAATCCATACCAATAATGACATCAAAACTTCCTAATGCGACGGGTAGAAGATCTATGTTGAAAGGACGATTCAGAAAGTTTAACGTGCAACCGTGAATGATAGTCCTAATCCTCTCTATGTTCCCATTAGCTAACTCTACATCATAACCAATTCCTAAGGCCATCGGGGGTTTCTCTAGTAAGGGTGCAAACTTAGTGGACACAAAACTCTTATCGGCACTAGTATCAAATAGTATGGAAGCATAACGATTATTGAGAAGGAACGTACCAGTAACGACGTTCGGATCTTCTCCTCTCTCGTTTCCAAGTGCATACACTCTTCTATGAGCAGCTCCAGCTTCCACACGTTGGTCCCCATTATCTTGTCGTCCACGGTTTCCTCCAGCTCCACGGTTTCCATTATTGTACCCATTACCACCCGATCCTTGATTTCCTCGGTTCCACGATTCCCTACACTCATTCCGATAATGTCCTTTCTTTCCACATCCATAGCAAGTAACATTTGCTTTGCTCATAGTTTCAGGAGTAGCTTGAACCATAGCAAGTGGTCGAGCTCTACAATCCTTAGCTATGTGTCCCATCTTAGAGCAATTCTTGCACATCACAGTACATCGACCAGAATGATGCTTGTAACATCGGTTACATTTGGGTGCATCTCCATTGTGGTTCTTCTTGTCTCCATCTCCCATAGCATAAGCTCTAGTAGTTGTTTGTCGCTTGTTTCGACGATCATTACCCTTAGAGTGATCATCCCTCTTTCTCTTTCCATTCTTATCCTTCTCAGCTTCCTCCAATGCCAAAGAGTCCATCAATTGTTGAGCGATAGTGATAGCCTCATGAATGTTTGCAGGCTTAGCAGAAATCGCATCGTTCCTGGTAGCTACCGGCAATCCATCGGTATACCTCTCAATCCTTTGAGTCTCAGTCCTAACCATATCGGGACAAAGTAAGGCTAACTCTCGATAACGGTGATTGTAAGTTGCCATATCGGTACCTTTCACCTTATGGTTCCAGAACTCAATCTCCAGCTTCTTAATCTCATTCCTTGGGCCGTAAGTCTGAATCAGCAAAGACTTAAATTGCTCCCAAGTCATAGCATAAGCCACATCACTACCAACCGAATTTCGGTAATTGTTCCACCAAGTTAAAGCTTCATCCTTGAAGGTAAAAGAAGCAAACTTTACCTTCGCATTCTTCGCACAACCACTGACATTGAACACCGACTCAGTTTTCTCTGTCCACCTGACCAAGTAGACCACTCATTCAGTTCCACCAAACTCAATGGGTCCACAAATTTTAAACTCCTTGTAGTTACATCCATTAGCACGAACAGGTGGAAATGTTCCAGCATGAATGTTGGAATGATTTGACTCAGCTAGTAGCTCAGCAACTCGTTGCTCTACAAGTTGATTGATCATCGCTTGATCCACAGTAGGTGCATTAAGTGGAACATGATCATTGTCTCCCTGAACATCAACATTTTGATTCCTGTTGTTGCGATTGGTGGGGCCCAGGTTGTCAGGAGTAGGGGTTTCAATATTTCGAGTAGGACGGCATCCTCGGCGACCAGGGGTAGTCGCTGCCGTACCAGTTCTGGTAACTCTAACAGGGTTTCATCGTACAACCATTAATATAATACCAACACAATATCAACCACGCAAATAGGAACACAATTCTCCATGTACACCAAAAACCGTAGAATATCACACGAAATCACCATCGTCCATACAAGTAGCGATCGATACTTCGTTCCAAAATACCAAAAGACATAATAAATACTAATCGTTCCATACGAGACGAACATACAATCCGAATAACACGACTTAAGGGATAGAATAACCAGCTCTCCTAACCAAGTACTCCCTGGCTTAGGTAGCAACATAACAACAACACATATCCAAATCGATCTAGCCATGATGCTGGCGTAGACTCCTCAACTCCGATCTCTCTTGAGGTCTGCTACCTCCTTTTCCAACTCCGTGTTCCTCTGCCACAGCTTGCGATCTGCCTCGCGAGCCGTGAGGAAACCTCTTTGCAGACTCTCTATCTGCTCATGTATCACCATCATACGTCTCCTAATCGCTATCGTCCTGCCCATGACATTAGTCAAATCAACTCTCAACTCAGCAACAAACTCAGCAATAAACTCAGCAATATCTCAGCAATAATCATCTCAAGTCGGTCAGACATCCGCGAGATCCTCTCGCCCTGTGCAGTAATCCGAGTCCACATCCTGCCAATTTCACCCAAATCTGCATGCTCAGCAGAAACCTCAGAAGGTGCATCCAACCCAACGGGACTACCAGGTGGCAACTCAAACAAAAATGGATGATCAGGTGAAACCGGCTCTAACGGATGTATCGGGAATCGGGCTTCGCAGAATGAGCTGAATGTGCTAGCGACCCATCATCATCAGGCATATCCTCTTCCTGAGGATCATCCTCTTCCTCATCCTGAGGGTCATCATTCTCTTCCTCATCTTGAGGGTCATCATTCTGCTTGCCCTCGTACTCCTCCTCATACTCCTCGTCGGAGGGGTACTCCATCAATCGTCATCTCTGAACAGGTGAACCACGAGGCGGTAAAATTGGTGACTTAGGGCGTCAATGAGACGATAAAGTAATGGCCGAATGCATGACCAACACGTATGGGTCATCAGGGGCCATAGTGATCGGTGCTGGGCGGCGCGTGCCAGCATAAACATCCTCAATAACATCGTACGAATAGGAGGTCATGGTTTGTGACAACGGCGTAGGGTAGGTGTAAGTGTTTCAAAATAACTAAACCGCGAACTCAAAATACCATATCAAAATCATCATATAACTCCAAATCATTTATAATCAAGAAAGATTTAAAATACCGCATTACTAAAACCATTCGCAAAACAATTAAGCCATATAATTCCTCAAAAATGCATATAATTCCTCAAAACGCCATCATATCGCTAAATCAATAAACCTCAAATCCTCAAATCATCTCAAGAAATCCCAAATCTAATAATCATCTCAATAATCTCATAATACCTCAATAACAACAATGATGCTTCGGCTTGGCGGGCTGGCGGGCAATGGTCGAGGATCATTTTCTATAAAAATCGGTTATAGTTTAGGTGTCTATTTACCTAGTTCTCTATAACCTTGGCTCTGATACCAATCTGTAACACCCCCAAAATTTGATACAGCGGAAGACTCAACAAGCTTTCGGGGTACTACGGGGATTGGTATTCAAACACAAGACATAAAAGAACGAGATAAAGTAAACAAAATAAAATGCAACCACGCGGGGTTTTAAAGTTTACATTATCCCAAATTCATCCAAAGTCAGGCCCAAAAGAAATAAATATAGGTCCACAATAGTTATCAGAGTTTTAGAAACATAGATCCATAACCGGTGCCAAATGCCAAGCCTCTAATCCTAAGCATCCATAGAGCATCACTTAATAACCTGAGAAAACGTGCTAAAAGTCAGCTTTCGCTGGTGAGATCATAGGTTTAGATTCTTAATTCAATATAGTGGACATATACGCAAAACGCTTGCTAGCTAGACTAGGCCTCAATCATCCAACCAAAATATCCAACCAAAATAAATCATCCCTATAGGTGCACGCTATAGCTCACATCAATCCAATCAATAGCTTACCTAGCTCAAGTCTAGGCCTCGCCCTAAAATCAATCCAATAGCTTACCTAGTTCGGGACTAGGCCTCGCTCAACAACCAATCAATAGCTTACCTAGTTCGGGACTAGGCCTCGCTCAATAACCAAATCAATAGCTTACCTAGATCTAGTCTAGGCCTCGCTCTACCTAGTTCTATAAGCATAGCAAGTTTTAGAATCAAAAAGCGATAATAGTCCACATAAAGCATTTGCACGTTTCTCACCCCGAGTATTGAAAACAAAGTTCAAGATTAAAAGTGGGGCTATGACTCACCTCAAGTCCAGCAAAACCTCAAAAGAAATCGATAGAAGAAAGACGTAAGCAAACTCAAGCAACTCACGTAACGGCGACTACAGACTCGGCACTTCCTAACAATATCAAGCTCGTTCAGAAATCATTTCCTCACAATCAAATATTCCCATTCCCGAACGTATTCCATTTTACTTTCCAAAAATATCCATTTCTCGAATTATCTTCATATTAATATGAAATTTGACGTTTGGTATCCATATGGGTGGAGGGTCGACACAACTCAAACCAAGAAGTCACAACGAAAGAAATAATAAACCATCTATAGGTCTAATATTAGCCCAATATATTATTTAAATAAATCATCGAAGTTTATCAAATCCGTCGATTTGATAACCTCCCATATTTATTTAAGTAATACATCGCTCCAAGATTATACCCAACCTAAATCACATTGCACAAAGAATACTATATGGTATATATCGTAGTCCAATAAATTCCCTATATATATCGTCAAATTGGCCAAATTCGTCAATTTAGCCAACTCCACGAGATATATAGTAATTTATTATCCTAATACACGTACCACAACCTACGGGCGTCGTGGGATACGATGCTCATTAATATACTCATTTTATATAGCTAAATAACTCGATTTAACCCGTCGATTAAATAAGTTACTTAGTTATAGAAAATGGATATATTAATCGTCATATATCCGTGACAACATAAAAGTCACATAATAAAGCCCACTTGGACTTAAGTAACCACAACTCGTATAACTCGATAAGTTTTCCAAAATTATAAAAGTCTATCATGTTTTTAATTATTACTTACCCGACGTATTAGTCCTCGACATTATTTATAGTTATTTATTTATAATAATACTTCCGACATTTATTGCACTATTCACATAGTATAATAATTATCGTTATATTATTATAACGTTTACTCGTGATCGTTTTATTATTAATATACGCATTTATAATAATATATATACGTTTATCACGTCTATATACTTATATAAACGATTATATTACTAATAATATTATTACGAATTTTATTATAAGCATTTGATTTTTAATATTTATCGAGTCATAAGAATTTGGTCACATGTCCGAGTCATCACTCTCGGCTCATAGTCCAAGTCCAAAATAAAATAACCAAGTCATAATAAATAACCAACTCCGTCCAAATCAATCCCAATCACATGCTACAACAATAGGGTCCGACTACGGCACCCGACTAACCTATCTCCGTCAATCTAATTCACCGTCTCAAAACCGGTTCCAATTACCATTCGACAACAACTCCCCAATCATCAAAATAAATCCATTGTCGAGACCACAAAGGTCTCGACCCAACTAAGTACATCGGCCGAAAACCAAATATCACAACAACAATATAGTAACAATATGAACACAACAATAAAACCTCAAGTTTACACATTTTCCGGGTTGGTTTACCAAGCCAAAACCCGTGCCGAGAGACCCACTTGGGTCTCGGCTAGACCACGAGTCACAAGGACTCAACCCAAAACCTTTTAGGTCTCGGCTTAGGCTCATCCGAGCACTCCCAAAGCTGCCAAACGGACCCTTTGGTCGCGGCAATATAAACTACAACAACAAGAGCCATAACGATAACAACGATAACATCTACAAATAAATCACCACTGGCGACAAGGTGCATCAACTTTAACAAGAAAAGAACCACACAAATTCAACAAGGGTAGCAGCACACTCCATGCCGTGAACCACAGGGACCACAAAGGGTCGGCATCAACAAATCACAATCAAATACATTCTCCTTATCTCAAAATGAATCCAAATCACCAAGATAAACAACCAAACCTTCATAAAATCACCATCTCAAGACTGATAGTACAAGAAAGCACATAAGCCCAGAATATATACAAGCCGAGAGCAATTGCTCTCGGTTAAGACTCGACCCCTCACAAAAACATGAAAACCCGGATACCAAACTAGTTTTAAACACGTTTTATATAAAATCCCATATGTATAATTCGTTATTAATCAGAATCCCACCAAGAAAATGTGGCTCTTGACCTCTAGAGTCACGTTTTCAACATAGTACGAGTCACAACTCCCTTGTGACTCATCTTACCTTCGTTATCAAGAAGAAATGAACATGAAACCTCCAAATAAACAAGAAATCTAGCGCGTGTTCAAGTGGGTTTAATAGATCTATTGATGGGGGTTATTTTTGAGGTGGCTTTAGGTGGTGGTAGGCGACGGTGTCGCGGTGGTGGCCGGTCAAGGAAGTGGCGGCTAGGGTTTAATAAGGATGAAGATGAATATGTTGAGAGAGAGAGAGAGAGAGAATATAAGGGTCGTGGTGTATGTTTGTGTGATATGTAATACCAGGAACCACAAAAGGACCCAATTTGTAGTCACACTCTTTTTATTTTTATTTTAATTTCTTTCTTTCTTTTATAACAATAATAATAATAATGGTGTAGGGAACAAATGGCTAGTTATAAAACGCAAGGCCAAACCCGTAACTTTTCAAAAATATCTCGAATACTCAAACCGAGCTCGTTCTAAATATTCAAAAATCTCGCGATACGTTCCAAAGATATAAAATACCCGAACCAACATTTAAAATATATAAAATTGTTAGGTTATCCTAGTGCCGGAGTCAATGTAGTGCCAAAGAATGATCTCAAAAATAAATTCATCATGAAACGTACCAAACCAAACCAATAATTCAAATTCCAATTCCATAAATAACGTATGATCGAAATCACATTCTAACGTTCATAAAATAACTCGTCACGATAAACTTTTCAAAAATTCTAAATTTATAATTTTAATGTAATGCGGGTTTTATAAAACGGCTCCCTATTTTGCCAGTGACAGGTGGGGTGGGGTGGGGTGGGGTTGGGGGGGGGGGGGGGGTCCACAATACAATACTTTGTTAGTTTGGACTGAGCGCTTGCCATTTTACTTTTCAAGCTTTCGATTTTTTTCTTTTACATTCTTTATAATTGGCCTCTAACTTTACTTTATCTTTGGTTGATAAATGTGACTTGACAATGGAAGTATGATGCGATGATATCTCTAAAAAGACATATCATCATTGTCGATAATATTATGCATGGGTGGTGAAGAAAGACCTTTGTAGGTGTAATGCTTACTGGAACACGTTGTATATCAAAACTAGACAATCAATACCAAGCACAAATTCAAGACGAGTATACATGTGCTTGAGTAACTAACTAACACTGCTTCTTAGCTCTTGCTCTTAAGTGACAACACAATGTTTACCATATATAACTAAACACTTTTTGATAATAATTATATAGTCTATAAGTATCGGGCTCCACATTTCAAAAAGGAGTATTGTAACACCTAAACAAAAGGCTTACACTCCTTTATTGAATATGAAACACGATATTTAAAACTATAAAAAGTTCCACTTTAAAGCTTAGCAAAAGGAAAACTAAGAAAGGTTGATGCCATGCTTGTGAGCGCCCTGTAGTTTATAGCATCTCAGTCTTATCAGTTTGCTCTACATCAGTCGATGTGGGACAAACATTTTTACTATTTCTTTTTTACTTTTACTATGATGGGATTAAAGAGTTATTAAGATTGACCATATCCAGATCCAACGTATTTTTGACACCTTTAAAAATGAAGAGTATGTATCAATGCTTTCGAGAATTGTTAGTAACATCGATGACATATGATAAACAAATGTTGTACAGCTAAAGATCAAACAGCATCGATATGCATGGTGCTTAAGAACAAATCATTCGATTTTGAAGTCCATCCTTGTGATCGTCGCAAGTATGGTAGTTGGGTCGAAAAGTTATTTATGTGCGTTCAACTTGTCGAAACCTCTCCGTGGGCTGACTTGCAAGTCAATGATCTTGGCAAAATGATTACTTTGGGGTTGAGACTTAATGGTGAGGTTCTTCTTTATAAACTTTGATTAAAGAAAGGTGTACCTCATTATAAGAATGCGCGCTACTTGAAAGATTATACAGAGAATGCCCAAAAATCAAGATTACATCTTATTCTTGTATAGTTGTATGTATCTCAGCTCATACTTTTAAAGGAGGTTCATGTTCATAAGGAAACATCTAAACTATGAATCTTCACATCTTTCTTGTACATACTGCAAGATTCATCCATATAAAGATGCATATGTATCATGAAACTTATACGACACAACCCTTCACCTGCTCTAAGTATCAAATATTTTATACGAGCACCACACGACACTACCTACTATAAATATCACCATCCTAAAATAGCCTCGATTTCCTTTTCTTTTCTAGGTGAGTGTTTTTGTCGCATAGGCGTTACGCCTTAGTGGCATATCTAGACGCAAAAAAACTCATGCTTAATGATCCCTGGCAGCTTCTTGTAATCAACGGTCATAAATTCCAACTAGTGATCATTTTTTGCTGTATTGTTCATACTTGGGGTTGTTCCACATTTTTGTCATCCATCAAAGACTAAAAAATATGCTATTGAGGAACAAATTTTTTGTCTAACTAGGCAATACAGTAAATTTCTAAAGGCAAAACAGAATGTTGGCAAACCGAGCCCGTTTTGGAATGGTAATGAAACCTACAGCAGCTTGGGAATTGACATACTCATTCCATACCACTTTACGATCAATACTAACATTACAAACAAGAAACCAACTATTAATTCATACAAGGCTAATCATCGCATCTGCCCACTGAAAACAAAACAAGAGTATCAAACATAGTTTAGCCGACATTTTACATTAAAGTACTAACGTTACCATAGATTAACAGCATTACTAAAACCATAGGGAATAGTAGGCAAGTTCAAGTTTCTGAGTGAGACCAGTAGATCTTCACTTTAGCGATAGCTGAAGCTCGAGGGAGCTCTAACAACTTGGAATCAAACATCAACATCCCTTTTTCACCAACAGACGCTTGGAATGGGCCAGCAGGAAAGATAGCAATAATCTCTAGCGAAGGGGAGCAAGCAAGTATACACTTTATTAAGCATACTTCAGTCTCTGAACCTCTAAAGGATAAAAGCCAAACAGACTGTAGCTGCAGCTTCCTCATTTTGGTATAGTCCCTCCAAACATTTAAGTGAAGATACAGGTGAAGGTGGTGGAACTGCATCATTGTATGCAGCCTATAAGAAGATATAAATAATGTTCATATGCACAACTATGCGATTTTGGGTAGCACAATAAGACAAAAATGCATTTACTCACTGTTACTGTAAGGCTCTGCAAATTTGGCGATCCCCAAATCATACCAAAAGCACATGACATCATTTTAGAACTTCCAAAATCTATTGCGTATAATGCAAGAGTTTTAAGACAAGGAAATACAGTAGGGACCAACTTTTGTGGAGGGCAAAAGCAAAATATTAAAAGAATATATTGTATTTTTGTTAATTATAATTAAAACAAAATAAATTACATATTATTACATCAGCAAAATTGCAATGGATATCTAATTGAATGACACATATGACAAAATGACATAAGCCAAAACTTCTTTTTAATAGGATGTATAGATAGATAAGCAGACATCATGGGTCATAAGGATCCCAAAACAAAAAAGACAACAAGATAAGATTAGGCAACAAGATTGGAATCCAAGGGTTGATATCATTCCCCATTTTTTTCTTTCTAAGCCTTTTCTTCACATATTCTCTCTTATCTTCATCACCCCATTTTGCTTCTTCTACACCTTTAGCAAGCACCAAGGGTGGAGGTTGTTGATAAGGGCACTTAGACCTCCAACTACCTTGATTAATGACACCTAGTTTAGATACCCTTTTCAGAAATAGACCAATAGCCCATTTAAATTGGCTGTGTTTAGAGCATAACATTGGAGGGTGGTCCCATTTGTGGTAACATGGGATTTGTGTTGAGACCAAGTATTGTGAGTGGAGAGATGGAGTTGTTGTTGGGTGTGTTATGATATGTGTTAAGGTGTTGTGTCTTTGTTCCCATGTTGTGTTTTCCATTTTTCAAGGGGGTGTTGGGGTTGGATGACTGGATTGTGTGGCTTTTGTAGTCCCATTATGGACATGGTGGATAAGTTGGTATCAAAACACCATATTTATTCTAGTTATTCTTTACATTCACATAAAAGAACCGCAAACAAATATTCATGAAAATGAGGTGATATATTTTAATTGGGTTAATTAAAAAAAGACAGAGAAATTATTAAAAAAAGAAAAAAAAAAAAAAAAAAAAAAACACCAATCAAAATATGACACTTTATTTTCGTGAATATTTCTCAATGGTTTTTTTTTTTTTTTTTTTTTTTTTTGTGAATTTAGCATAGCTCTATTTATTTCCTCTCTATTTCTTTAATAGGAAAGAAAATTATCTATATGTGATCATCCACAAATTAAGCTTAAAACAAACACACACAAAAGGAAGTGAAAAAGCCTTGTGGGATTAATCGAAGGTTGGTTGGGCATGTTAGATTTGTTTTTTTTTATTTGTTTATTTAAACAAAAACTATAAGTTTTGATTTACATGCACTAAAACACATAAACCCTAGCTAAACGACTAAACTACAAAACCATAAACCCACAAACCCTAATTTGTCTCTCAGTTTGCTTGAATCGTAAGTATTAATTTGGTTCATTGTTTACATTATTATCATTTATATATAAAAATTAAACATGACACATATAATTCATCAAATATGCTTTTAAAATCATTGTATGTAATATATTTGCTAGGTTTGTATACTTGTACACCCGAATAAACATATATATCTAATTATAGTTGTTAATGATTCTTTGATTCGTTAAAGGGTTGCTAAGATGTTGGATTATATGTTTATCTTCGGGTGTTTTTTACTCGTTTGACACTTTTTGTTTTCTTTACATGTTGTAGGTCGAGTCATCGAGTGACGAGTGACGTGGTATCAAAAGACTATTAAGATATGTCTAATTACATACCTTTTGTGCTACAAGTGAAAATATTGAAAAGCCTTCCGGTCAAATCATTGATTCGATTCAGATCAGTCTCAAAAGAATGGAAGCATAAGATTGATAGCTCTGAATTTGTCACCGGGTACAATGTCTCACAGCAACATTTCTTTGTTAGTTACTTTGATTTAGATGACCGTAAGCTAAAATTTGCTTCCATCATGGATGATGATGCTTTCCCGCAACACAAGTTTTCTGTAAGTCCCCCATTGTCTGTTCAACCATTTGGTACTCAAAAAATAGTCGGTAGCTCTCAAGGCCTATTTTGCTTATATGATTCTGAAACAAAAGTTGCTACTATATGGAATCCCAGTATAAGAAAATCAGTTGATATTAGTACTGTTCCTAGTATTCATCTGCCTAACTGGCCTAGTGGTCATGGTTTTGGTTTTGGGGTTTGTCCCATCACTAGTGACCCTAAGCTTATAAAGATTACATATCTTAAGCGTATCTTTGACAAAAACAGTGAAAAAATAAGTGGCTCTACATGGCGCGTTGAGGTTTTTAGATTAAGCACAAGGGAATGGACAAGCGTATGTGTCAATTGGTCTAGTGATAACATTGAACTGTATTCGGATCAGGTAGATATAGTTGGGCATATTTACTGGGCGGCGGCTAAATCTGCACATTTAGTGATCGTCTCATATGATATAACAAGTGAAGAATTTACTGAAATACCCTTCCCTGATATTTTTAAAGGTGACATGTTCATTTGTTTATCAAAACTAAGGGACGCTCTTGCTATGGTACGATTTGATCAGACAAGTGGTTTTGGTGTATGGAAGATGGAAAATGGCGAACATAAATTATTTACAAAGCTTTTTACTGTTAAAAACATTTTTGAGGCAACAATATTCAATGTCGTTGGATTTAGTATGAGTGGCGAACCTATATTTAAAAGGGCAAATGGTGATAAAACGGATGCACTTGTTGTTTATGAACCGTGGTCAAAGCGTTTGAGTTATAAGGGGAAAGAATATTATTTCAATGTAAGGTACTGCTTGGAATCTCTAGTTTTACAAGATCAGTGAGATTGTGACATGGTATCGAGATTGAAGTATAGTTATTGTGTAGGTTAGATTGAGTTAACGAATACTTGCATGCATTGTTTTAGCGGTGAGAATGTTTGTTATGTTGAATCTCAGACTTTTTATGTATGAATATTTTGCGCAAACATCTTGTTGAAAGTAGAGTAATTTATCTATGTTTAGGACTTTTTTAGTTTTTAGTTATTTCTTATTTTCTAAATCTGAATTGTACTAACGGCATCTCCAATGCAAGGTTGATATGACTTGAAAAAAACACCCCTCACGCCAATAGTTATAAAAAGTAGATGGAAAGGCAGCTCCTGCGGATTCTGAATCCTCTCTTTAGCTTCTGTAAAATTGAATCAGATACTATTATATCAAAGCTGATAGTACTGTCTAAAACGGCTCATTATAGTTGGTCTCCATCAAGATCATGGGTCATTTTAATTTCCTTAGTTATAGGTAGATGTTGTTATTCCAATTTTAGCATCCTTCTGTTTCACATTTTGGTGTATAAAGTATGAATATATTAAAAAAGTATAAAGTGACTATCAATCCATTGACACTTCACTCAGTGGAGATGGTTAAGTTTGAACTTTGTCGATTCTTAACTTTACGGTAGCATATTTTTGCTTTGTGCCCTGATGCTACCAAAATCCGCATGGCCGTCAAGGTGCTTGGTTGACCGTCTAACTCACTTTGACCTTGACTTCGGGTCTTCGGTAACAGTGCTGAAAATACAAAGAAAGACCGTTAGAGAGGTCCCCAGGCTGAGCCCGGGGGAACCCCCTCTGACGATCAAGTTAGTATTGATCGTAATAGTACGAGCATGCTTAGAAGTTAGAATGCAATGCTATAGATAAGAGTGATGTGAGAATGTTGTCCCCTTTGTCATTCCTCATCGTTCCTATTTATAGAAGTAGAGATGGCAACGGTTCGTAGCAATCAAATACAATCTTTAAAATATATCCCTACAATCAGATATAATCTTTACAATATTGACCATATCTTAAATATATTATGATTTGATAAGATCTTGTATATCTTAGATCTTCCATATCTTAGATATTTTATATCCTTAAGATTTTCCATATCGTAGATCTTTTATATCCTTAAGATTTGATAGAATCGATTATATTTCTCAATGCATAGATATACATGAGCTACACATATGCATGTTGTAATCTATCTACAATGCATGCACGTATGACATATCTCAAGCCGTGCATGATGATACATATTATATTGTCTAGTTTATGTATGCATGGTATTTTATAAACCTTGAACTGATGATGGCCTATCAAGCCCCCTTAGTTCATAAATGTTGAACGTATAAATGCAACATGTATGGACTAATCGTGTTTTTTGTGAGTTTCGTTTTTCGTATAATGTCCCTTAAATATCAGGGTGTTGGTTTGTTTGTATTTCTTGTTTGAGCTATTTGTCGTTTTATATATAGCTATTTGTTTCTCCATTGGCGGAACGTTGTAGTTCAGAGTTGGATACTTTGACACGAACGTACATGTCTAGCTATTAACAGCTTTTCTATATCCCTTTGATGGCGGGGCGATGGAGTTTCGCGTTTTCTATACGGAGTTGTTGCCTTGCGTGATGATATTTCGCGTCTTTAAAGCGGTTATCGCTTTTTGCGCTCTATGATTCTGCGTCTTTGGGGTGGACATGCCCCCTTTGTGTATTAGCTATTTACAGATTTTTAATGTTGGGAGATTTTTATTAGAGTGACTATGTCACTTTCGCGCGATTAGTTTTCACGTCTTTGTTGTGGACGTGACATTTTGCGCGATAGGTTTTGCGTCTTTGTAAGCGATATAGCTTATTATCCCTTTAGTGGCGGGATATTGTATTGGTCCGGACTTTTTTTAAAGCTTTTCATCCCTTTAATGTCGGGAGATAATCATGAAAGTGGTCATGGCACTTTTGCGTGATGGAGTTTCACGACTTTGGAGCGGTTGTTCCGCTTTTGCGTGATGAAGTTTGATGACTTTGGAGTGGGTGTTCCACTTTTGCGTGATGAAGTTTCATGACTTTGGAGCGGCTGTTCCACTTTTGAGTGATACGATTTCACGTTTTATTTGAAAGGGCCTTGCAGTGTTGCGTAATTTGTTCGTTCTTGACTTCCTTGCATCATTATGTAGTTTTTTCCTACAAAAGATACATAAAATTCTTGCCTTTTTTCTTGTTATATCAGTTATATAGATAGATATAAAATGATGCTATCCTTTCGTATAGCCACGACTCATAGTAATATCATTGACTTTCGGGCATGATTCATATGTACATGAAATCGAGATGCCAAACCTGATCGTCAAGTGACGATGTTGTTCTTGTTGTTTATTCGAGACTGAAATGAACGGGTGGTGAATGGGTTACGTCATGTGTTTTTTCAAGATTCTTTAGGTTGGTCTTTAATGCAACATGATCTTAGATTTCTGCCTTGAGATTTTCAAGCTTAGTCATTAGAGTCGTTTCATTAGACGTGTGTTCTTTCGGTTGTACTTCAAGTGTCGCTATGACTGTCTGAAACTCCTTTTTAGCGTTTTCATGTGTTTCATTCAGCATGTTGTTCTCTTCCATGAGTGATGATATCTGAGACCGAAGCTTCTGCCCTTCGGAAGTAAACTTCTCAGTCAAATCACCCAATTCTTTCTTGCTGGAATGAAGCTGACTTAGTGTATGATCTTTTTCGGTCAATGCTGCAGTCAAACTCGTCTCTAATTTCATTTAATTAGATTAGTAAGCAGCAAGTTCTTGAGTAAGCTTCAAATTCGCTTATGATAACTCTTTTCCTTCCTTCTCGTGATGACCAGACATTGTTTTCACTTCCTCCACTACACTTTCCAGACCACTTAATTTCAACAGAGTCCCGTCCAGTTGTTGCTTACGAGCAAGCTCAGAGGCTTTAGAATGTTCTTCGGTCAAACTAACAATAGCCTTCACATGAGATTCAAGTGTTTGACTTGCGGATTCCTTTTCACTTTCAAGTTCATTAACCTTGTCTCTTAGCTGAATAATTGTTGCAACCAACATTTCGTTTTCACCAGATAACTTATCAATATTATCTTCTGCCTTAGATAATTTTCTTTTGAGGTTTTCATTCTTGATTTATGTATCTTGCTCTTCCGATAGCTTCGGCTAACTGTGTCTCTGGAGTGGGGGAATTTTCTAACAATGATTTGGCCCAGTGTCTTGGCTAGTGAAATTGGCAAATTCTTCTTGGAATTTTAAGTCGAAGTCTCGAGTCTTGGTCTCGTGTAGTGTTCGGTACTCTAAGCACTTTGTTGTAGCTTCCGTTAGTTCTTCTGCTGACTTAAGCTTATTCAGGACTTCTGTTTCTTTTATTCCGGAGGTTACAAGATCACTTTCGATAGCTTTTATTTTCTGCCGAGACACTTGTAGTTAATTTTTCAGTACTTCAACTAGGTTCTCAGCTTCCGCAAGCTGTTCTGAAGTTTTTCTTGAAACGTATTCTAGTTGCTTTTTCTCGGTAGTTGCTAAATCCAAAGATTCACTCAATTCTTTCTTGTTTTTAGATACGGTTTCCAGTGCACTCTTGAGAGCTGTTGCTTTTGATCTCAAGGCATCGATTTATGCTTTTGAGCTTAGATACCTTGTGAGAGTGAACAATAGAACCTTCTTCGGTGTCCTTGCATTTCTTCTCAAGTATTGTTATCTGTTCTTCAAGCTCCTGGATTCTGTCCTTTTCTGTTTCAATTAACAACTCCAACTAACTCGCTTTTTTCCCATCATTTTCTGATTTGTAACTCGAACTCTGGATTATATCTTCAAGTTCAACACTACGTTGATGACTTGAGTTGGCTCGTTCTTCATGATCAGTTGACTTTTCAAGAACACTCTTGAGCTCCAATTCAAGTTCTGTGTTACATGAATATGATTGAGTCAATTCAGATTCAAGGTGAGTTACCTTGTCTACAGAGTCTTGCACTTGTTGGTTCATCATTTTCTTTTCTTCTACAAGACTGGCTAGCATTGAGGTAAGATCAGTTATCTTAGAAGATAAATGTTCAAGCTCTGTTTCAGTTTCGTTGGCTTTGATTTCATGGAGTTCCTTAGGTGATTTCAATTTCTGTTCTAGCTCTTCACGATCTGCCTTAGCTTAAGACAAGAGGGTGTCGCTTTCACTTGAAAATTTTAACTTTTCTTCACGATCACCGCAACGCTCCTTGGTTTGTGCTATTTTACTTTTCAAATCAACCACAACTCTTCTTGAACCAAAGTTAACTCATGAAATTTGACTTGACTTCTTCCAACTTGATTTCTTTAGCTTGTAGCTCTTCTTTAGTTGATGAGTCAGAGGCCTTTTTCAGATTTAGTTCTTCAGCAAGTTCACTGATTACAGCTTTTTGTGAAGCGTATTTTTGTTGGATTTCAACTACTTGTAATATTGAAGCCTCCAATTCTTCTTGGATCACATATAAGTTAACGGTGGTCTTCTTGAGTGCTCACTTTTCATGATCAGCAATTTTTCATATAGAACCTTGAGTTCTTCTTGGACTAAAGCCATTTGATCTTCCATCTCTTTTGCACACGCTTGAGCCAAATGAAGCAATCTTTCAAACTCTAATGCTCGTTTGGTCTCTGATTCAGCATGTGAACCGCTCTGCTTATGTAACACTTCATAATTTTGAGCTTCACCTGCAGAAAGACCAAGCTCTGGTTCAAGTCTTGCATCCTTTTTCTTGAGCTTCTAACTTTCTGTTTAGTGTTTCAAATGATTTCTATACTTGGGCTGGTTCCTTTTGGTTCGACTCTTGAGCTTGTAGTTCCTCTTGCATGTGAACTATATCTCTCTACGGCTTCTATTAGCTCATCTTATAATTTCTTATGGTTGACTTGATCTTTAAGTTCAGTCTTTTCAGATTTGGATTGCTTCAATGTTGTGGTGACTTTTTCCAAATCGAGCTCGAGTTCATTTATTTTCTCCTTTGCCTTGAGAACTACTTCAATAGGCAACGCTCGAGTTGTCTGAGACACATCATTGTTGACCTCCACAGTTTCCTTCTCTACTTTTATAAATTCCCCGTCTAATGGTGCTTCTTCTTCCTTCCTGACATCATTGTCTGTAGGGATTGTCTTTTCAATAGTTTCCTCAACAACCTTGGTGACGGGTACTTCCGAGCTTGCTACAGTTTCCTCTTCCATGACTTCGGTGGTTACTTGGGATCAAGTCCGACGGGTCCTTCTTCAAGATTGTTTATTTGTACGGTGAGTCTAATATATAATTATAAAAGAGGAATATGATATTGCATAGTAACCATCAGGTTGTGTTGCCTTCTGTTCAATTGTATAGCTTCTGATCATGACTCGTAAAATGAATTTAGCTGGAGCACTCATAAAACTTCGTAAGACTCACGTTACAACATAAAACTGTGGCTAGCATGTTCTTATTCATAATTCATTATATAAGGACTGTATCGGAAACACAGATTGGATACTTTCTTGATTTTAGTTTAAAAAAGTCAAATACGTCATAACACATTCTTATAAATTTGAGAACCGATATCGATCTCACTAAAAGTTCCATGTATCACTTTGACAAATCATCTGATTGAACATACATTGCGAGATAATTTTAAGATGGGTTCTCAATGGTTTAAAATAATAATAGTAAAGGTTGCTAATTTGTTTTGAGATGGAAAATAACTCTTTTTTTTTTCTATAGTTTTAATAACTATACCATTTTGTTTAGAGAGGGCTAAACCAATATAGAAGTCATAATATATACGAGTTTTGATCAAAGATTTATGATCAAAGAGTAACTGACTTTACATCACTCTTTATTATAATTTGTATTAATGACTTTGATAGACTATTACCTTATATCTCATGATGTCACTCACCTGAATGAGCTGATTCAATAAGAAATTCGATCATAGTTTAGTGATAACAGAAGATGAGCACACAAGGCAAGTGTTTTGCTCGTGTCCCACGGATGGCGCCATTTGATGCTACCAAAATCCGCATGGCCGTCAAGGTGCTTGGTTGACCGTCTAACTCACTTTGACCTTGACTTCGGGTCTTCGGTAACAGTGCTGAAAATACAAAGAAAGACCGTTAGAGAGGTCCCCAGGCTGAGCCCGGGGAACCCCTCTGACGATCAAGTTAGTATTGATCGTAATAGTACGAGCATGCTTAGAAGTTAGAATGCAATGCTATAGATAAGAGTGATGTGAGAATGTTGTCCCCTTTGTCATTCCTCATCGTTCCTATTTATAGAAGTAGAGATGGCAACGATTCGAAGCAATCAAATACAATCTTTAAAATATATCCCTACAATCAGATATAATCTTTACAATATTGACCATATCTTAAATATATTATGATTTGATAAGATCTTGTATATCTTAGATCTTCCATATCTTAGATATTTTATATCCTTAAGATTTTCCATATCGTAGATCTTTTATATCCTTAAGATTTGATAGAATCGATTATATTTCTCAATGCATAGATATACATGAGCTACACATATGCATGTTGTAATCTATCTACAATGCATGCACGTATGACATATCTCAAGCCGTGCATGATGATACATATTATATTGTCTAGTTTATGTATGCATGGTATTTTATAAACCTTGAACTGATGATGGCCTATCATGCCCGGAAGATCAATTTGCGCATACAGGTACTGTGATCATATTCTTAATGATAAAAAGAGGCCTTGTAAATTTTGTATGTTTGCAGTAGTGTTGTAAGCATGTGTTTGGTTCGCCAAGGAAACCAAATAATGCTTTTGGTTGCTCTCCCATAATGTCATTATCTACGGAACGCCATGACTCTCTTTAAAAGTTTAGAAGGGAAGAATTTCAACCCAAGGTTGTCGTACTTTGTTGGAGCGTACATTAAGGTTTCTATAGACAAATATAAAACATGTTATACTTTTGGATGCAACAAGGTTATTATACTAACTTATTAGTAATATAGTTTATAAATATAAGGATCCACTTAAAGATGACAAAGTGTTATAGCACATCAAATGCTTGTACCTTATCTTCTTAAAGTGCATCATGACATTTAGAAGATGATTTTATAACATCTCTTCTTTAGCAGTTTTCTCTCAACTAGTCGATGTGAGACAAACAAACATTTTCAAGTTTTTATTTATTTATTTATTTATTTATTTATTTATTTATTTTTAACGAGTTTTAATTGTCCTCAAACTGTACTTCACATCGAAAAAAAAATAAAATAAATAAAATAAAAACACTTGATGTAAGATGTATCTTAGTTGATGTTGAAATATTCTCAGCAACAAATTTGACTGCCAATGGGTGTTTGTTACCGTGTTGAGATGGCAAGAGCATTATGTTAGAGTTGTTCACGTGAAATGAGCAGGAGGGAGGCTTCTTTAATTATCTAGCTTTCGTAGATCAGTATAAAGCGATTATATCTCTAAGAAGACCGGCCTCATTGTTCTCACAAGATGCAAAACTTTACCTCTCATGTTCAAATGAACATGAGAAGATCCTTATCCAATAATATGACAGATGAATGATTTTTAATGGATGTATTTTTTGATAAAGTGGAAACAATCCCCGCAAATGTGGATATACAATCAACACTTGATTTTCTCACAGTAGGTACAAACAAATATGAAGTGAATCTGATACCCGATTAGGCAGCATACATATGATTTACGATCAAATAAGAAAAATAATTAAAATGAGAAGGATGAAAAGTAACAACAATCACACGTTTGACATGCACTTACAAAAATAGATACATCTCCCTTCAAATTTTCTCTCCTCATTTGAAATATGTTGATAGAATTACTTGTTATCTTTCTCATTTTAATTATTTCTCAGTTGATCCCTTCCCGCTCTCACCAAATAACATGAAGATGAAAAGGCAAACCTCACAAGCTTAAAATCAGTATAAATACGTAGAAAAAAGGCTAAGCACAAAAACAAAGTAGCAAATGAATGTTATTGTGGTATTATTTGGTTAGTTTGTTTATTTACGAAGGGGCTCATTTGTATTATAATGAATCTATAAATGCATATATGATAGTATAAAACTGGGGCAAGTCGATCGAAACGCATGCAGGAAAAGAAAACCCTATAATTAACAACCACCATGGAAGGAGGCGAGGTACATTTTTATTAATTCTGCCATTATTAATTAATCTTTACTGTATTTTTTTGGAACTAGCTAATATAATTTTGTGCAGGCTATAATGATCTGTATCGACACCAGTTGCTGGATGGATAACTACGAATCAACTAGGTTTAAGGATCAAGCTGATGCTGTTAGACTTTATTGTACCAAAAAAATTGGAGGTATTCGATATTTAATTGGTCTTGTTGCTTCTTATTAATGATTGACCTTTTTTTTTTTTTTTTTTTTTTTTTTTTTTTTTTTTTTTGGTTATTATAGTCTCATCCGGAAACTGTCGTGGGCATATGTGGAATGAGTGACAAATGTATTACTCATCTTTGTGCACCTACCAGATGGATTGGGCAAATCATGGCATCCCTTTATTGTAATTAGCTTCTTCAATTCATTCATAATTTACTCTGTGTATAAATTGTAGGCCAAATGACTTTAAAATACATTCAAGTTGACACTTTTTGTTGTTGTATGTAGTCAAAAAAAAAAAAATTTTATTGTGACACGAACCTTTTCAAAAACGACTTTTGTGTGTACCCGATTACCTCTTATCCCATTAGCCGGTCATCAACACATTTTAATTATACACTCTAATTTACACGTCACAATTATTATTTCCACATGTGTATTTCAATTCCACATATATAATCCACTAACACACACTTATATTACTAAAAAACACACACACACAAACACACTTTATTCCAAATTCAGATCCCCAACCCGACATAAACCCTAGATTCGCAGGACCACAATTGATTGTCGTTTTCGCTATAACATTAAAATTGGTTGGTGGAAAAGGTGCGTTATACTATATTCTCATGGTCCCCCATGTCAATTTTGTATAAAATAACTGTTTCAATGTAGTATGCATATTAGGGTTTACTTGAAAACCTAAATTTTATAATTTATTTATGTTTATTGTTTTCCTACAGATATGGCACCAACTGGTGGTTTGGGACTTAGTCATTTCTTATTCGACGTGCATTGTGATGGTATGTTTTACTTCGAGCCACTGAGGTATGAAAATGGTGGGGTTTTCTGTAACACCCCCAATTCATGGATGCAGCGGAATTCGAACTGGGTGTTACTTGACGGCACAATAGTCACAATAATAGAAAACGAACTCCAATTGAGTCGTTTTAAAAGGTTTATCATTCAAATTATATAAATATCAGAGATTACAAAATGAGGTCCCAATTGGTTCCATGTTTACAATTTAAATGAGTTTTGAATGATAATAAAATTTATAGCCCTCTTGAGTATCCGTGTCCTTCCGTGCCATCCTTGATCGTCATGAACCTGAAATACATGCTTGAGAGGTCAACACAAAGGTTGAGTGATATTCATAGAGTTTGTTTAATGTTTGAACACAATACGTTGGTAGTGTGAGTTATAGGCTCACACCAATGTTTGGAAAACAAAACAGGCAGGCTACGTTATTATACGCCCATAAAATGTATTATACACTAAGCTTATAACACCAAAACGTTAACGTGTACCAATATCGATCGGCAGATTTATCCCGGTAGATACTTTGCCGTCATACCTAATGTCTCAAATATTAATGCATTTGTTTGAATTTAGTCAATACAAATGGGATTCGTCAATCCCAATAGGCCTATTCACAATATTCGCGCTCACTATTTCTAGTGATTAAATGGTTCATAATAAAGGATCTCGGTTTGACAAAGATGGTACTTAGTGATAATAAAACAATCAGGCAAGCATACAATTTAAAAACATTGTGCTCGGTTAAAATAGCATGTATTTCCCCCAAGGGTTTGTAAAACAATTAAGTAATGGAAAATGGGGCTATGAACTCACCTTAAGTTGGATGATGTATAATGAGAATGATGGATATGCCGTAAGAACTTCTACGAGCAACCTAGAATAATTGTTGTAACTTAGGTTTGGAATAATGTCTAAGGAAACATAAACATGCCAATATATATATCTTGTATCTAGTCCATGATGTGGTATGATGTATATTGTAAGTCTTTGAAAGAAATGATTCATGAAACATGTATGTTTGGATATATCGTTTACTACCGTTCGGGCCGACATAATTCAGAAGTCATGTTAGTAAGCGTTCGAGGAGCCAGGACACTTTAACTCGTAAATCCACAACTCAACTCGACGGCTTACATAATGAACTCCTCACATGAGGCTCCCTACTATTGTAGTAGTTGATGAAATATATAGATATAAGTTTTGATCCGAAAAGTTACATAGTTGATGAAATATATAGATATAAGTTTTGATCCGAAAAGTTACATGTCCGATATTTGAATAAACTTAGGAAAGTTTATTAGTACATGAAGATTGTTATTAGGGGTAGTTTCATAAGTCTTGTATGACCATTTTTCCTTGTAATATCTCATGGTTCCTTTTTAAGTGAAGTAGATCCAAATTGCTTGTTCATGTTATCGCCTAATTCATTGTTTCATGTTTACGCCTATGTAAGTTGGTATGGTCATTTCGTCATGGCCTAGCCATGACCTTTGGTCCTTGTTCCAAGGTCATGAGACACAACCTTGGCTCTAGCCATGGTGGTGGTCTTGATTATAGGTCATAAGACCTCTTGTTCCTTTTAAAGTATAACCATAATCTAGTGACTTTGGTCTAAAAATGGGCTGTTTAGAATTTGAAGAATTTTATCACTCGGAAAGCGTTTTCAGGGCTCGAGCTTCTTTGTTCCTGAACGAAAATGGCATTCCGGACAACTTTCGTGTTTTAACTTTTTGATGAATCGGACCAGAAGGGTGACTTTCAAAAACTCAGAATGCAAGACAGGAAGGTTTGGGCAGTTTTGCCGGAAATCTTTGGTAACTTCAAATGGGCGTAACTTTTGACTCGTATACTCTTTTTAGGTGGTTCAAATTGCTATGGTTTCCTTGTTAGGTCCTCTACTACAATATGTAATAATCCAATATCATATTTTTACCATTTTGATCAGGTCTTACCAAGAAATTCACTAGTTTACTTGTTTTAGTAACTTGTTGCAATAATTCATTATAACAACATCTTTTACTCATTTTTATACATCATGGACATAAATACAACACATAATATAGCAAGAATAACATGTAAATGATATGAACATGATAAATTAACAAGAAGCATGTTAGGTTTAGGCTTACAACTTTTGGCTTTCTAATAAAGAAAGGAAGTAACAAGTAAGGAAATGGACTTTGATAGACTTGCTTCAACCCTTTGCAATCTTTGATAAACCAAGGTTATTTGAAGATTATAACGACGCCTTCTTGAAGTCCAAAGCTATTTGAAGATTATAACGACGTCTTTTTGGAGACTTTAAAGTTATAACAACTTTTCTTAGAAAATTTCCAAGATTGAAGATCAAACACTAGTTTTCTTTCAAAAACTAGTTAACTTTCTTACAAAATATAAGAAAAGTGCCTTAGGTTTTAGGACTTGAAGGTTATAAGAAGGTGTGGTGCAAGATTTATATGTGTTTTAGCTTGGTATTTATAGGGTAGGAAAAATAGTTAACCATATATTGGGTTAGAATTTAACCATGGTTAGTTTAGACACTTGTAAACATCCTAGAGATCAATGGTCAAGATCAAGCCACAAAATGGTGACTCCCCCCCCCCCTAAATGGCGGTTCAAGGAGGATAAGATGACTAGATGATGAGTCTTGGTGTTATCTTGCTTAGTTTGTGCATTTTGACTCCGTAAAAAGCTAACCGTAAATGATTAAGCCTCAAAACGTAAAACCGGGTATCGTAAAAATATGAAACTTGAAAGTATTGTTAAACATGTCAATATAGTCCATAATAAAATATAAAATGAGTGGTAGGATCTATCGGGTGCTAAAACCCTGCTAAAAACTGGAAACACGGGTCTAAAACGCGCAATTCGCGTAAAACGCTGAACTGAAAAACGTAAAATTCCAAAACTTTTGGAAATGTCATAAAATGATAGAAAATCATATTTCTATTGTTTATAATGTTTTATGGATATATCGGGATGCTGGAAGGACGTTTAAACCTAAAAGTAAATCTCGGACACGGCTTTGTGATTTTTGCAGAAATGATCCGACGAGCGTCAAACTCTCGGATTATCGTTAAAATAGTTTAACTTACGAGAATATGAAATAAAAATTTCTGAGATGAATAGTGAAAAGGTGAAAAGTGAATAGTAAAAAGTGAATAGTAAAATTTTTCCGGGAATGGTAATTATCCAGAAAATGCGAATTGTTATAGTCTCTACCCCTTACGGGGAACGTCGTCCCGAAGTTCTATGTGTGTCATATGTTGGAGTGGTATCGATGAAAAGGTGTGGTTACTTATAAGGACTAAAGTCTGGGATTACCGGTGATGTAATTTGATTTGTCATTTCAGTGTATGGTGTAGGATGAGGCTTACTTTTATGTAGGAAAGGTATGGTAATAGTCGAATATCAAAGGAAATTGATATAGCAGTCGAATATTAATAGGAATTGAGATAGTAATTGCAATCATAGCCTAGTAGGTAATCGGTTGTTGTACTTAGTGTTTATTGACTTCATACTTATGTTATTTCGGATACAAATAAGTCCACTTATTTATAATTCTTTATTTACATAGAGAGGCATCCCAAACAATGTAAATACGGAAATATAAACTTATGGTTCGGTGATTTACAATTTCTTTATTTAAATGAAAAGGCATCCCAATCCATTCAAATAATTACAAATCATCCTACTTAAGAATTCCCAACACAACATTCACAATTAGTCGGTGAGTTACAAGGTAGTGTATTACGAGATGATACTGGTGTTCCAAAAGTACAAGATGAATATTCAATCTTGTAAAGCTGGTGAGGGTGTTTGTGGTGTAACTAAGGATGATTTGAGCTTTAAAAGTGCATCAAGATCAGAAAGTGAGCTTGAGGGATTAAGGGTTGTGAAGATGATGATGGTGAGAAGGTTAAGAAGGTTTGTGTTCTTCATTTTGGTATGTTGAGATTTAGTGGTTTGTGATGAAAGTTGGAAATGAAGGCATGATATTGATTTATAGGGTGGTATCAACGAAGTGATTTTTCTAAGATGGTGGTAAAATATCTTGGAGTAACATGATGTGAAACAATAAAGTGATAACAAAATAGCTTGAAGTAAAATTTGTTGAATGGTTTATAAGATAACTGAGTAAATCTTATAGAATGGTAATAGTCTACTAAACAATCAAATTGGTTTAGAGATAGAAAGTACAATAGATGAGAATTTTCACAAAGAGTTATTCATTGAACATCAAATATTCTTAAGTCATAAAACTCTCATTACTAGGGATGACATACACGTAGTACAACATAGTGCATAAATAAATATGACTGCTAAGTTCTAAACTTCATTGTTCTGCAGTGTTGTTGAGATTCTGATAAGTTTCTTCTTCTCTTATCATATATGCTTTCCATTGGATGAGCCATGGTTGTGAAGGTAATGTTGTGATATGTTGATGAACAAAAGTGCTTAGTGTATGCTTAATGTTAATACTCTTAGGTATAGATGTTGAGTTTGCTTTAAAAATCTTAAGAGATTTTAAAAGTTTATGATGGAATGGTATCCTTAGGACCTAAACATGATAGTACTTCTACAGGATTAAGAGAATAATTGATAACTATCCCAAGATAGTAGTTCGGATTATCTCATAAATGAAAACTTTCAAGAATGAATTTAGATCATACAAATAAGGTGTTAAGATCTTGCTGAGTGATAAGGCACTATCGTGTCTCTAGATTGTTTTAATGTATTCTGGTGGTTTATCGTGTTCATGTAGGAAATCAATCTAAACATAACCCTAGTACAACTATTCTCAGTATTTGAAAATTTTAAGTCGAATATAGTTAGTCAGACTATATTCCACTGTCCCTAGGTTAAATATAGGTGACTAGTCTATATTTAGCCAAGGTTCGATAAAATTTTCAAATACCTAAATTAGGTATACTTTTGATATGTCCGTTGCTTTCGGGAAACTGTCCACTAAACAAAGGTGGTGTCAAACCTTTAAGTTGCAAGTCCCGTCCATACAAGACTTGTAATGTATGTTTTCATATTCCATTGCATAGAAGATAGTAAGGGTAGGTACGTATGGAAAGGAAGTTTTAAGTAGTTCTAAAATAGAACATACTTGGCCAGGATCACGAACTTTTAATAATGAAGGTTTCAGAAGAAAACTTTGATGAATGTAGGGCTGAACTTCAGCTTTTGTAGGTGATGGATTTGTTTGTCCTTTATAAATCTCATATTTCTATTTAGAAATCGATAGGTTGTGACGGGTTTTTGATATCATATGAAATGATATTGATGATGTGATGGAATAATTCTAGAGACCATTGCTCAAAACACAATGTCTCGGAAGTAGGTTAGACCATTGTGCAATTCACAATGTCTGGGAAGTAGGTTAGGCCATTGTATGACTCAAAACATTTGAGAAATGATTAAGACCATTGTATCATACAATGTCTTGGAAAATGAATGAGACCATTGTATCTCACAATGTCTTGGAAAATGAATGAGGCCATTGTATCTCACAATGTCTTGGAAAAGTGAATGAGACCATTGTATCTCAGAATGTCTTGAAAAATGAATGAGACCATTGTATCTCACAATGTTTTGGAAAGTGAATGAGACCATTGTATCTCACAATGTCTTGGAAAAGTGAATGAGACCATTGTAACATACAATGTCTTGAAAAGTGAATGAGACCATTGTAATCAGTTACAATGTCTTGGAAAATGAATGTTGGAGTAGGAACATGTTTGGGAGAATCTGGTTGTGTCGTAATGCCTTAGAATAGGCATACACAGATATGTTTAGTCCATTGTTTACATAAATGATTGAAAATAAACCGAGTTTATATATCAATATACTAATGCTTACGGGGAAATGCTCAATTATGTTTAGGGTACATATATCAATATGCAATTATGTTTGTGTAGCACAAAAATGTCTACGGGGAAATGCTCAAAATGGGTATATATGAATATACTAATATGTTTGTGTATCATAACATGCTTACTAAGTCCATAATCGTCTGGAGGATGGAAGACACGGAGAGCGGAAGGCTATAAAATGTTTTTGTTTGTACATGTGGTTATAGTTTAGGTCTCAGTTAGACCCGTTTCTCTATAACCATGGCTCTGGTACCAATCTGTAACACCCCCAATTCATGGATGCAGCGGAATTCGAACTGGGTGTTACTTGACGGCACAATAGTCACAATAATAGAAAACGAACTCCAATTGAGTCGTTTTAAAAGGTTTATCATTCAAATTATATAAATATCAGAGATTACAAAATGAGGTCCCAATTGGTTCCATGTTTACAATTTAAATGAGTTTTGAATGATAATAAAATTTATAGCCCTATTGAGTATCCGTGTCCTTCCGTGCCATCCTTGATCGTCATGAACCTGAAATACATGCTTGAGAGGTCAACACAAAGGTTGAGTGATATTCATAGAGTTTGTTTAATGTTTGAACACAATACGTTGGTAGTGTGAGTTATAGGCTCACACCAATGTTTGGAAAACAAAACAGGCAGGCTACGTTATTATACGCCCATAAAATGTATTATACACTAAGCTTATGACACCAAAACGTTAACGTGTACCAATATCGATCGGCAGATTTATCCCGGTAGATACTTTGCCGTCATACCTAATGTCTCAAATATTAATGCATTTGTTTGAACTTAGTCAATACAAATGGGATTCGTCAATCCCAATAGGCCTATTCACAATATTCGCGCTCACTATTTCTAGTGATTAAATGGTTCATAATAAAGGATCTCGGTTTGGCAAGGATGGTACTTAGTGATAATAAAACAATCAGGCAAGCATACAATTTAAAAACATTGTGCTCGGTTAAAATAGCATGTATTTCCCCCAAGGGTTTGTAAAACAATTAAGTAATGGAAAATGGGGCTATGAACTCACCTTAAGTTGGATGATGTATAATGAGAATGATGGATATGCCGTAAGAACTTCTACGAGCAACCTAGAATAATTGTTGTAACTTAGGTTTGGAATAATGTCTAAGGAAACATAAACATGCCAATATATATATCTTGTATCTAGTCCATGATGTGGTATGATGTATATTGTAAGTCTTTGAAAGAAATGATTCATGAAACATGTATGTTTGGATATATCGTTTACTACCGTTCGGGCCGACATAATTCAGAAGTCATGTTAGTAAGCGTTCGAGAAGCCAGGACACTTTAACTCGTAAATCCACAACTCAACTCGACGGCTTACATAATGAACTCCTCACATGAGGCTCCCTACTATTGTAGTAGTTGATGAAATATATAGATATAAGTTTTGATCCGAAAAGTTACATGTCCGATATTTGAATAAACTTAGGAAAGTTTATTAGTACATGAAGATTGTTATTAGGGGTAGTTTCATAAGTCTTGTATGACCATTTTTCCTTGTAATATCTCATGGTTCCTTTTTAAGTGAAGTAGATCCAAATTGCTTGTTCATGTTATCGCCTAATTCATTGTTTCATGTTTACGCCTATGTAAGTTGGTATGGTCATTTCGTCATGGCCTAGCCATGACCTTTGGTCCTTGTTCCAAGGTCATGAGACACAACCTTGGCTCTAGCCATGGTGGTGGTCTTGATTATAGGTCATAAGACCTCTTGTTCCTTTTAAAGTATAACCATAATCTAGTGACTTTGGTCTAAAAATGGGCTGTTTAGAATTTGAAGAATTTTATCACTCGGAAAGCGTTTTCAGGGCTCGAGCTTCTTTGTTCCTGAACGAAAATGGCATTCCGGACAACTTTCGTGTTTTAACTTTTTGATGAATCGGACCAGAAGGGTGACTTTCAAAAACTCAGAATGCAAGACAGGAAGGTTTGGGCAGTTTTGCCGGAAATCTTTGGTAACTTCAAATGGGCGTAACTTTTGACTCGTATACTCTTTTTAGGTGGTTCAAATTGCTATGGTTTCCTTGTTAGGTCCTCTACTACAATATGTAATAATCCAATATCATATTTTTACCATTTTGATCAGGTCTTACCAAGAAATTCACTAGTTTACTTGTTTTAGTAACTTGTTGCAATAATTCATTATAACAACATCTTTTACTTATTTTTATACATCATGGACATAAATACAACACATAATATAGCAAGAATAACATGTAAATGATATGAACATGATAAATTAACAAGAAGCATGTTAGGTTTAGGCTTACAACTTTTGGCTTTCTAATAAAGAAAGGAAGTAACAAGTAAGGAAATGGACTTTGATAAACTTGCTTCAACCCTTTGCAATCTTTGATAAACCAAGGTTATTTGAAGATTATAACGACGCCTTCTTGAAGTCCAAAGCTATTTGAAGATTATAACGACGTCTTTTTGGAGACTTTAAAGTTATAACAACTTTTCTTAGAAAATTTCCAAGATTGAAGATCAAACACTAGTTTTCTTTCAAAAACTAGTTAACTTTCTTACAAAATATAAGAAAAGTGCCTTAGGTTTTAGGACTTGAAGGTTATAAGAAGGTGTGGTGCAAGATTTATATGTGTTTTAGCTTGGTATTTATAGGGTAGGAAAAATAGTTAACCATATATTGGGTTAGAATTTAACCATGGTTAGTTTAGACACTTGTAAACATCCTAGAGATCAATGGTCAAGATCAAGCCACAAAATGGTGACTCCCCCCCCCTAAATGGCGGTTCAAGGAGGATAAGATGACTAGATGATGAGTCTTGGTGTTATCTTGCTTAGTTTGTGCATTTTGACTCCGTAAAAAGCTAACCGTAAATGATTAAGCCTCAAAACGTAAAACCGGGTATCGTAAAAATATGAAACTTGAAAGTATTGTTAAACATGTCAATATAGTCCATAATAAAATATAAAATGAGTGGTAGGATCTATCGGGTGCTAAAACCCTGCTAAAAACTGGAAACACGGGTCTAAAACGCGCAATTCGCGTAAAACGCTGAACTGAAAAACGTAAAATTCCAAAACTTTTGGAAATGTCATAAAATGATAGAAAATCATATTTCTATTGTTTATAATGTTTTATGGATATATCGGGATGCTGGAAGGACGTTTAAACCTAAAAGTAAATCTCGGACACGGCTTTGTGATTTTTGCAGAAATGATCCGACGAGCGTCAAACTCTCGGATTATCGTTAAAATAGTTTAACTTACGAGAATATGAAATAAAAATTTTTGAGATGAATAGTGAAAAGGTGAAAAGTGAATAGTAAAAAGTGAATAGTAAAATTTTTCCGGGAATGGTAATTATCCAGAAAATGCGAATTGTTACAGTCTCTACCCCTTACGGGGAACTTCGTCCCGAAGTTCCATGTGTGTCATATGTTGGAGTGGTATCGATGAAAAGGTGTGGTTACTTATAAGGACTAAAGTCTGGGATTACCGGTGATGTAATTTGATTTGTCATTTCAGTGTATGGTGTAGGATGAGGCTTACTTTTATGTAGGAAAGGTATGGTAATAGTCGAATATCAAAGGAAATTGATATAGCAGTCGAATATTAATAGGAATTGAGATAGTAATTGCAATCATAGCCTAGTAGGTAATCGGTTGTTGTACTTAGTGTTTATTGACTTCATACTTATGTTATTTCGGATACAAATAAGTCCACTTATTTATAATTCTTTATTTACATAGAGAGGCATTCCAAACAATGTAAATACGGAAATATAAACTTATGGTTCGGTGATTTACAATTTCTTTATTTAAATGAAAAGGCATCCCAATCCATTCAAATAATTACAAATCATCCTACTTAAGAATTCCCAACACAACATTCACAATTAGTCGGTGAGTTACAAGGTAGTGTATTACGAGATGATACTGGTGTTCCAAAAGTACAAGATGAATATTCAATCTTGTAAAGCTGGTGAGGGTGTTTGTGGTGTAACTAAGGATGATTTGAGCTTTAAAAGTGCATCAAGATCAGAAAGTGAGCTTGAGGGATTAAGGGTTGTGAAGATGATGATGGTGAGAAGGTTAAGAAGGTTTGTGTTCTTCATTTTGGTATGTTGAGATTTAGTGGTTTGTGATGAAAGTTGGAAATGAAGGCATGATATTGATTTATAGGGTGGTATCAACGAAGTGATTTTTCTAAGATGGTGGTAAAATATCTTGGAGTAACATGATGTGAAACAATAAAGTGATAACAAAATAGCTTGAAGTAAAATTTGTTGAATGGTTTATAAGATAACTGAGTAAATCTTATAGAATGGTAATAGTCTACTAAACAATCAAATTGGTTTAGAGATAGAAAGTACAATAGATGAGAATTTTCACAAAGAGTTATTCATTGAACATCAAATATTCTTAAGTCATAAAACTCTCATTACTAGGGATGACATACACGTAGTACAACATAGTGGATAAATAAATATGACTGCTAAGTTCTAAACTTCATTGTTCTGCAGTGTTGTTGAGATTCTGATAAGTTTCTTCTTCTCTTATCATATATGCTTTCCATTGGATGAGCCATGGTTGTGAAGGTAATGTTGTGATATGTTGATGAACAAAAGTGCTTAGTGTATGCTTAATGTTAATACTCTTAGGTATAGATGTTGAGTTTGCTTTAAAAATCTTAAGAGATTTTAAAAGTTTATGATGGAATGGTATCCTTAGGACCTAAACATGATAGTACTTCTACAGGATTAAGAGAATAATTGATAACTATCCCAAGATAGTAGTTCGGATTATCTCATAAATGAAAACTTTCAAGAATGAATTTAGATCATACAAATAAGGTGTTAAGATCTTGCTGAGTGATAAGGCACTATCGTGTCTCTAGATTGTTTTAATGTATTCTGGTGGTTTATCGTGTTCATGTAGGAAATCAATCTAAACATAACCCTAGTACAACTATTCTCAGTATTTGAAAATTTTAAGTCGAATATAGTTAGTCAGACTATATTCCACTGTCCCTAGGTTAAATATAGGTGACTAGTCTATATTTAGCCAAGGTTCGATAAAATTTTCAAATACCTAAATTAGGTATACTTTTGATATGTCCGTTGCTTTCGGGAAACTGTCCACTAAACAAAGGTGGTGTCAAACCTTTAAGTTGCAAGTCCCGTCCATACAAGACTTGTAATGTATGTTTTCATATTCCATTGCATAGAAGATAGTAAGGGTAGGTACGTATGGAAAGGAAGTTTTAAGTAGTTCTAAAATAGAACATACTTGGCCAGGATCACGAACTTTTAATAATGAAGGTTTCAGAAGAAAACTTTGATGAATGTAGGGCTGAACTTCAGCTTTTGTAGGTGATGGATTTGTTTGTCCTTTATAAATCTCATATTTCTATTTAGAAATCGATAGGTTGTGACGGGTTTTTGATATCATATGAAATGATATTGATGATGTGATGGAATAATTCTAGAGACCATTGCTCAAAACACAATGTCTCGGAAGTAGGTTAGACCATTGTGCAATTCACAATGTCTGGGAAGTAGGTTAGGCCATTGTATGACTCAAAACATTTGAGAAATGATTAAGACCATTGTATCATACAATGTCTTGGAAAATGAATGAGACCATTGTATCTCACAATGTCTTGGAAAATGAATGAGGCCATTGTATCTCACAATGTCTTGGAAAAGTGAATGAGACCATTGTATCTCAGAATGTCTTGAAAAATGAATGAGACCATTGTATCTCACAATGTTTTGGAAAGTGAATGAGACCATTGTATCTCACAATGTCTTGGAAAAGTGAATGAGACCATTGTAACATACAATGTCTTGAAAAGTGAATGAGACCATTGTAATCAGTTACAATGTCTTGGAAAATGAATGTTGGAGTAGGAACATGTTTGGGAGAATCTGGTTGTGTCGTAATGCCTTAGAATAGGCATACACAGATATGTTTAGTCCATTGTTTACATAAATGATTGAAAATAAACCGAGTTTATATATCAATATACTAATGCTTACGGGGAAATGCTCAATTATGTTTAGGGTACATATATCAATATGCAATTATGTTTGTGTAGCACAAAAATGTCTACGGGGAAATGCTCAAAATGGGTATATATGAATATACTAATATGTTTGTGTATCATAACATGCTTACTAAGTCCATAATCGTCTGGAGGATGGAAGACACGGAGAGCGGAAGGCTATAAAATGTTTTTGTTTGTACATGTGGTTATAGTTTAGGTCTCAGTTAGACCCGTTTCTCTATAACCATGGCTCTGGTACCAATCTGTAACACCCCCAATTCATGGATGCAGCGGAATTCGAACTGGGTGTTACTTGACGGCACAATAGTCACAATAATAGAAAACGAACTCCAATTGAGTCGTTTTAAAAGGTTTATCATTCAAATTATATAAATATCAGAGATTACAAAATGAGGTCCCAATTGGTTCCATGTTTACAATTTAAATGAGTTTTGAATGATAATAAAATTTATAGCCCTCTTGAGTATCCGTGTCCTTCCGTGCCATCCTTGATCGTCATGAACCTGAAATACATGCTTGAGAGGTCAACACAAAGGTTGAGTGATATTCATAGAGTTTGTTTAATGTTTGAACACAATACGTTGGTAGTGTGAGTTATAGGCTCACACCAATGTTTGGAAAACAAAACAGGCAGGCTACGTTATTATACGCCCATAAAATGTATTATACACTAAGCTTATGACACCAAAACGTTAACGTGTACCAATATCGATCGGCAGATTTATCCCAGTAGATACTTTGCCGTCATACCTAATGTCTCAAATATTAATGCATTTGTTTGAACTTAGTCAATACAAATGGGATTCGTCAATCCCAATAGGCCTATTCACAATATTCGCGCTCACTATTTCTAGTGATTAAATGGTTCATAATAAAGGATCTCGGTTTGGCAAGGATGGTACTTAGTGATAATAAAACAATCAGGCAAGCATACAATTTAAAAACATTGTGCTCGGTTAAAATAGCATGTATTTCCCCCAAGGGTTTGTAAAACAATTAAGTAATGGAAAATGGGGCTATGAACTCACCTTAAGTTGGATGATGTATAATGAGAATGATGGATATGCCGTAAGAACTTCTACGAGCAACCTAGAATAATTGTTGTAACTTAGGTTTGGAATAATGTCTAAGGAAACATAAACATGCCAATATATATATCTTGTATCTAGTCCATGATGTGGTATGATGTATATTGTAAGTCTTTGAAAGAAATGATTCATGAAACATGTATGTTTGGATATATCGTTTACTACCGTTCGGGCCGACATAATTCAGAAGTCATGTTAGTAAGCGTTCGAGGAGCCAGGACACTTTAACTCGTAAATCCACAACTCAACTCGACGGCTTACATAATGAACTCCTCACATGAGGCTCCCTACTATTGTAGTAGTTGATGAAATATATAGATATAAGTTTTGATCCGAAAAGTTACATGTCCGATATTTGAATAAACTTAGGAAAGTTTATTAGTACATGAAGATTGTTATTAGGGGTAGTTTCATAAGTCTTGTATGACCATTTTTCCTTGTAATATCTCATGGTTCCTTTTTAAGTGAAGTAGATCCAAATTGCTTGTTCATGTTATCGCCTAATTCATTGTTTCATGTTTACGCCTATGTAAGTTGGTATGGTCATTTCGTCATGGCCTATCCATGACCTTTGGTCCTTGTTCCAAGGTCATGAGACACAACCTTGGCTCTAGCCATGGTGGTGGTCTTGATTATAGGTCATAAGACCTCTTGTTCCTTTTAAAGTATAACCATAATCTAGTGACTTTGGTCTAAAAATGGGCTGTTTAGAATTTGAAGAATTTTATCACTCGGAAAGCGTTTTCAGGGCTCGAGCTTCTTTGTTCCTGAACGAAAATGGCATTCCGGACAACTTTCGTGTTTTAACTTTTTGATGAATCGGACCAGAAGGGTGACTTTCAAAAACTCAGAATGCAAGACAGGAAGGTTTGGGCAGTTTTGCCGGAAATCTTTGGTAACTTCAAATGGGCGTAACTTTTGACTCGTATACTCTTTTTAGGTGGTTCAAATTGCTATGGTTTCCTTGTTAGGTCCTCTACTACAATATGTAATAATCCAATATCATATTTTTACCATTTTGATCAGGTCTTACCAAGAAATTCACTAGTTTACTTGTTTTAGTAACTTGTTGCAATAATTCATTATAACAACATCTTTTACTCATTTTTATACATCATGGACATAAATACAACACATAATATAGCAAGAATAACATGTAAATGATATGAACATGATAAATTAACAAGAAGCATGTTAGGTTTAGGCTTACAACTTTTGGCTTTCTAATAAAGAAAGGAAGTAACAAGTAAGGAAATGGACTTTGATAGACTTGCTTCAACCCTTTGCAATCTTTGATAAACCAAGGTTATTTGAAGATTATAACGACGCCTTCTTGAAGTCCAAAGCTATTTGAAGATTATAACGACGTCTTTTTGGAGACTTTAAAGTTATAACAACTTTTCTTAGAAAATTTCCAAGATTGAAGATCAAACACTAGTTTTCTTTCAAAAACTAGTTAACTTTCTTACAAAATATAAGAAAAGTGCCTTAGGTTTTAGGACTTGAAGGTTATAAGAAGGTGTGGTGCAAGATTTATATGTGTTTTAGCTTGGTATTTATAGGGTAGGAAAAATAGTTAACCATATATTGGGTTAGAATTTAACCATGGTTAGTTTAGACACTTGTAAACATCCTAGAGATCAATGGTCAAGATCAAGCCACAAAATGGTGACTCCCCCCCCCCCTAAATGGCGGTTCAAGGAGGATAAGATGACTAGATGATGAGTCTTGGTGTTATCTTGCTTAGTTTGTGCATTTTGACTCCGTAAAAAGCTAACCGTAAATGATTAAGCCTCAAAACGTAAAACCGGGTATCGTAAAAATATGAAACTTGAAAGTATTGTTAAACATGTCAATATAGTCCATAATAAAATATAAAATGAGTGGTAGGATCTATCGGGTGCTAAAACCCTGCTAAAAACTGGAAACACGGGTCTAAAACGCGCAATTCGCGTAAAACGCTGAACTGAAAAACGTAAAATTCCAAAACTTTTGGAAATGTCATAAAATGATAGAAAATCATATTTCTATTGTTTATAATATTTTATGGATATATCGGGATGCTGGAAGGACGTTTAAACCTAAAAGTAAATCTCGGACACGGCTTTGTGATTTTTGCAGAAATGATCCGACGAGCGTCAAACTCTCGGATTATCGTTAAAATAGTTTAACTTACGAGAATATGAAATAAAAATTTCTGAGATGAATAGTGAAAAGGTGAAAAGTGAATAGTAAAAAGTGAATAGTAAAATTTTTCCGGGAATGGTAATTATCCAGAAAATGCGAATTGTTACATTTTCCATATGAGGATGGATAAGAAAAATAAAATGGATTATGCAAAATTATGTGAGTATCTTAAGGAAAAGCTTGAGCTAAATTTCTATTCATTGTTTTTCTGCTTACGTGAATGTGAACTAGGAGTAGGGTTGAAACTAATTGAAAGTGATAGGGATGTGGGTTCAATGTATGGATTTGCTGACACATATGGATTGATACATATGTACATGGCACATCTTCCACAAATGTTATCTGATTTTTACTATAAAAATCTTACCTTTTCTGATTCTGAAGATGATGAAACAATTAAGATGATGATTCATGGTAAAAGAGAAAAACATGCTGGTAACATGTCATTTGATGAGCTTACTGAGTGGGCTGAAGAAGAAGCACGTTGCCTTAAGTCACCAGATAAGCCTAGAACAGTTAGGACTGGCACACAAAAATCTATACTAAGCTCTAATGTCAATGTAGACTTACTAGATACTGAACATAATGATGTGCTTGTCGAGTCTATTGAAACTGTGCATGATGATGTGAATGTAGTGGCAGATGATGTGGAAGTTAATGATGTTGATATACCCCTTAGGAATGTAGTTGGTAAGCCTAGTGTAAAACGTAAGATATTGTCACGTCAAAGCAGCCCAACTACGTATGTTATTAATAAGGGTAAGGGGATTGTGATTGAAGATAATGTTGGTGATTTAGGTAAGACTGTTGTGAATGATGATCAAATCCAAGTTAAGAAAGCAGTGGACAAGGGTAAAGGTATAATGCTAGAACAAGACAAACCTCGTAAGAAATTTGTTAACAAACCTGTAAGTAAGAGCAAGGGAATTGTGATTGAAGATAATGTCAACCCTGCTGTCACAGATAGCGATAGCGATAGTGATAATGATTCGGCAGATGGAATTAACTGGAATTTGTATAGTGACAGTGATAGTGATTACTACTCAGTAGATCGGTGGACTACTTGTCAGAAGGTGAAGATGACCTAATAGATCTTAGGAATAGAAAAACTGAGGCAAAGAAGGCACCTAAGACAGTTAACGGAACAAGTGTACCTGAGAATGTGGGTAGTTCAAGTTCTGGTCGTAAAAGAAGGGTGTATGAAGTTGGTGACAGTGAAACCGTTATTGAGCATCAAGAGTTCATGGACAACTTGATGAGAAAGCTTAAGGATGGATTACATGGGGATGCTATAACTGACCCTTTCAAGATTGTTGAAACTAAAGTGGAGAAGTTTCCGATACATGATGTGGACACACATTGGCGTATGCGTAAACCAACGGTAATAAGTGATTCCTTATCTACATTGACTATCTTTAGTACTTGTTAACTTTTTATAATTATTTTGTTTTAAACATTCACAATATATGCCAGGTTGGAGAAAAATTTGTTGATGCTGAGCAACTCAAAGAATGCCTCACTTATTATGCTCTAGCGAATGGATTTTCGTTGTGGTTTTACAGAAGCTCAAAGACGCAAGTAATTGCAAAATGCGGTTTGAGACCAGAGAGGATCAAAGAACCAGAGAAAGGCAAACAAAGAAAATGAAAAAGATATCCAAGTGCAGGTCCAATTGAAGGATCAAGTTGTCCATTTAGATGTTATGGTAAGGAGCTGACGAACGAAAAAAGTTTCCAGGTAATATCTTTGATTGATGAACATTCATGTGTCAGACATTTTAAGTATGGAACCTTAGTGAATTACAAATGGATAGGCAAGCACTTTGGAACCAAAATTAGGCTCAATCCAGAAATCAAATTGCATGAAATTGCAGACCTAGTTTTGAAAAAATACAAGTGTATTGTTAGCCCTATTCAGTGTAGAAATGCTAAGAGATGGGCTTTAAATGAGGGTGAAACAACCATTGGAGACCATTATGGGTATATTAGGTCTTATGGTAAGGCACTCCTAGAGTCAAACCCTGGTTCAACAGTGAAGGTTGGTGTGACTGTGAATCCAGATGACAAAACTTATTTCGATAGGTTCTATGTATGTTTGAAAGGGTTGAAGGAGGGGTGGAAACTTGGTTGTAGAAAGATTATCGCGTTGGATGGATGTTTTCTCAAGAAGCCATCAGTGGGTGAAATACTAACCGCTATTGGGCGTGACGCGAATAACCACATTTTTCCCGTGGCTTGGGCCATTGTCAGTGTGGAGAACAAAGAGAATTGGAGATGGTTTCTTGATTTGCTAGGTGATGATTTGGAAATGCCTACTGGTAATGGACTAACTCTCATGTCAGATCAACACAAAGTGAGTATCAACTTTAATTAATTATATTTTTAACCTTAGTTGTTCTATGCATACTTTAGTTATTAAATGAAGGTGTTTTATGTGAAACAGGGGCTTATTGAAGCTGTCAAAGAAGTCATGCCACACGCTGAACATAGGCAATGTGCTAGACACATTTATGAAGGTTTTCGCAAGCTTTACAGTGGTCTTGAGTTTAGGTTGATGTTTTGGGGAGCTTCAAAGGCTAGCTATCCAGGTCGTTTCAACAAGGTAATGGAAAAGATCAAGAAAGCTAACCCTAATGCATATGAATATCTGATCCAGAAGGATCCAAAGACTTGGTCTAGGTCTTATTTCCAAATTGGAGCTAACTGTGAAGCGGTCGAAAATGGTTTCAGTGAGTGTTTTAACTCTGTAATATTGCAAGTTAGAAACAAACCACTGATCACCATGCTTGAAGCATTGAGGGTGATAGTCTATGAAAGAATGGATGTGATGAGAAGAATGTCTGAAAAGTGGACAGAAGACATATGTCCAAACATCCAAAAGAGATTGGAATTAACTAAAGAACAAATGAGGTATGATAATATTCATTTTCTTGTCAAACATGTTTTGTTTTACTCCAACAATAGGTCTTACATATTTATCCAATGCATAGGTTTTGGCATGTTATACCAACTGGCGGACAACTTTTTGAAGTAAGGAATGGATCTGAAGCATTTGGTGTTGATGAGATTCGAAGAACATGTTCATGTAGGAAGTGGCAGTTATCAGGTTTGCCTTGTCAACATGCTATAGCTGTATTTGGTAAATTGAATAGGAATGTAGAGGAATATGTCCCGGCATGTTTTAGGAAACAAAGTTTTCATGATGCTTATAATCAATTCTTGGGTCCTGTTGGTGGAATGTCGTTTTGGCCAGACTGTAATGACATGTCTAAAATTTTGCCACCTATTACCAAAAAAATGCCCGGGAGACCTAGAAAGAAAAGAATTAGGGCTGCCCATGAACACAAAAACTCAACCAAAGTTTGTAGGGATGGGATTACCATGACATGTTCAAATTGTGGTAAAAAAGGACACAACAAGAAAGGTTGCAAAAATGAAACTGTAGTGAAACCTCCTAAACCTCTAGGTAAGAAAGGTAGACCAAAAAAAACACAAACATGTCATACAACTCTAGTAGATGAGGTATTTGAGGCAGAACCACAAATGGGACAACCTAGTGCTCAGGAACATAGTCAGTTTGATGTAGGTGGATCTAGTAGTGGGAGAGTTAAACACAAAGCTAGAAAAGGGGGAAATACTAAACAAAAGACAAAGAGGTTATCCAGGTTGGGGAGATGGTTGGGTATAGGGGAAAGTGAGTTGGAGAGTGATCCGATTGAGGCCACACCAGCTAGTCAAACTACAAGTACAGCAGCCTTTGGAACTAGTGGACCAGTTGCAGCTACTCAAAGCAGCCAAACAACAAGACAACAACCACAAGTTCAAGAACAAGTAAATTTGGAACAAAACAATGTTGCACAACCAGTGCCAAGGAACTTCATCAGACAAAGAGGAAGAAGCCAAAGAATTCTCCAAAAGAAGTTGGCCAAAAATCATCAAGGAATTGGTTCATCCAGTTCCAATGTCCATGATTTGGATTAACTGTGTTACTAAACACATTCAAAACTTTTTAATGTTTATGTAATTACTAAAAACATTTTCCTGCACTTCTTTTGTATCTAATATTAGTGCAGATGAACCTTAAATGGTTGTAGTATGCAAGTAAACAACAAGTATGCACATCTTTTGTGTCTTAAGTACTGTGCAGCTATGTTGTTGTTGGATGTTGTGTATCAGCTACTCTAGTAATTGCAATATTACCTCAGTTTGACTGGTCTTATTGAACTATATGTAACTTTCATTCATTGAGAATCCCTGCATTTACTGTGTAATTGAGAATATTACACAGCTCATTTTAGCTTCATTCACATCAACAAATGTCCTTGGGAATCTCTGCATTTACTGTTATGTAACTTAAAAAATGCACAACTTTGACTGCTTTTGCATAGAGATGTGCATTCACTGTCTTTAAATAGCATCTCCAAATGTAACAAGCATATACCAAAAAACATTTTGCAACACACAACACACATTATGAGTTCCAACAAGAAAAAAGGTTATTATTCTCAAAGTATCAACATACATTGCATAAACTTCACACAATTGTCAATTATCTGTTTTTTTTTTTTGTTTTGCAGAGATCATTTACATTTCAAGTGACACTGAAAGTGACAAATATCCATGGATGGACAACACCTCTGAAAGTGATAACAACACAGATTCTTGGAAAAACTACTTTCCAAAGACTTGTTCTAATTCATCAACAAAAAGGATGGATGCAATGAAGATTGAAACTCCTGAACAAGATGCAAAAGAGGCTTTTAAAAATAGGAGTCAGGTTCTAGGGCTTCCAAATCTTCACAAATGTGAGGAGATTCGCATGAAACCATTTGTTCCTAAAATTCCAAATGATTTGTCAAAAGGGAAAGGTAAGAAAACCATGGGTTAGTCTTTGAATGAAGGTTAATGGTTTCTGTAAGGCATTTCATGCCATTGAATAAAAGTAACTTTTCATGACACTGATGCATTCACATTTACATAAACCATATCACAGTATAACAAAACTACATATTGGACATTGATATACTAGTAATGAAAATTGCAATTTCTTTCATTGCCATTCAAGATATTGACTTTATAAAGTCAAAATACATTTCAAGAGAATATAACATACCATAATCTACTAATGAAATAACTTTACACATTTGTAAAGTTATTTACTTCATTACAGACATTGCAATCACAATAACAATCACCACAGCAACCAAACTCAAAAACATTCGAAATTTATCATTACCATTCACTTTTGACTTAATAACACTCAATTCCTCCTTAATTTCTTGCATCTGCTCTTTTAAAGCTTCAAAAGCATCATCCACCTTCACTTGTTGCATCTGAGTTTTACAAACTTGATTGGCTTCCTTAGATCCATTCCCGTTTAAGATATCCAGGTATCTCTCTTTTTCCAAATACAAACTGAAAAACCGGGCTTTGTAATACTCACTTGGTAGTTCTGGGTCAAGAAACCCATAAAAGTCACATTTTTTATGCTTCTCCCTCTTGGGACACGCCTTGAATCTCCTACCAGGATTAGTAGGGGTCCATGACACTTGCTCTTTAACTGGACATGGTACTCGACATTCACAATGGGTGGCAGCAACAATTTCTTCTATGGGCCTTTCTATGTATTTGGGATAGTACGAGGATGATGAAGACATTTTTTTTAGGGTTTGATGGTGGCGTTAATATTGGTGGGTGGGGGGAAGATAGGGTTAATGTGTTATGAGAGAGAGAGATGAAGTATAAAGGGGGTATTTGTTGATTAAGTTGAAAGAAAAAAAAAATATATGTGACATGGAAAAAACGGGTTCCATGTCACCCAAAACCGGTCAACAAGTAATCGGGTACACACAAAAGTCGTTTTTGAAAAGGTTTGTGTCACAATTAAAAAAAAAAAAAGTTGACTACATACAACAATAAAAAGTGTCAACTTGCATGTATTTTAAAGTCATTTGGCCTAAATTGTAATCATCAAGTTTATTTTTGTTGTTACTCAGATGCAAACACATGTGGTCAACTGATGTTAATAGAGGCGGTCGTGAATGCTCATGACGTTTGGTTCGGCCACTCAGGCAAAGAACGAGGCGTACATCTGCCAAAAAGGATTACTGTGTTTGCTGGAGGGTACCTTTTTTTTTTTTTTTTTTTTTTTTTTTTTTTTTTTTTTTTTTAAGTTAGTAGTTAGTATGCCTCGCCTTAGGGGAATAAACCCCGCTCCTTTTTTCCACTTCACCTAGGAGGAATATAGCTTGTGATTAATTCACTAATGCAACTTTTTAATCTATGATTTATGTTTCTTGCCTTTCAGTCCTGTATATGATAAGATGAAGGGGGTGCAGTCTTTAGGAAAAGTGTTGAAAGAGAAGAATATAGCTTGTGATGCTATCAGCTTTGGTGATCCGGCCAGCAATAAGAAGGAACTTTTTGACACCTTGATTGATGCCGCAGATAATAATGGCAACTGCAACCTTCTTCATGTTCCACCTGCATCTACTGTCCTTGACGCCCTATCAAGGTTTATTATAATATGTTTCCCTAATTGGATTTTATGTAATTTTTATTACTTAGGTTTATCATATATATATCTGGAAACATTTGCTATCAGGTCTCAAATCCTCCGAACCAGTTCAGCACCACTTGCTAGTCTTCCGGTGCAGCAGAATAAACTAGTTGATCCACATGATCATCCAGCCAAAATTAACGCAGTATCTCAATCGGTTGTACACCTGAATCCAGAGAATTTAAAGCCTGAAACGTTAGATGATAGGATTGAAAGGGCGAAACGAGAGTTAGAATCATTGATTATGCAGAAGAATAAACTAGTTGCGTTGCCAGCAGGCTGCAACCCCGATGCCTTAAGTTTTTTTCGTTGAAATGTTAATTGTTTGAGTCTCGGAGGTCTATCAGGTCACTTGAAAACTAAATCTCTGACCTGAGACTGGAGCTTCCAGGCAATCAACACATATCAGAATGTATATCAGGTTGTGATTTCATCTGGATAATGTGATTACTTAAGGGGATAGAAGAGTGAAAATGCCTCTAGCCTTTAAGTTCCTTTACTTTATTTTCACGACAACCGTACTTCTAAAATCAATCAACAGTGTTGATTAAGTTATGTAAGTTTAAGATTTTTTTAGTTTAAGTTATTTCGTATTTTAGCTAAGCTATTTTCCCTCAAAAACTCAAGGATCCTCTCTTTAGCTTCTGTCAAAATGAATCAGATGCTATTGTATCAAAGCTAATTACTAGTACTGCCTGAAACGGCTCATTGTAGTTGGTCGCCATCAAGTTCATGGGTCATTTTAATTTGCTAAGTTAGGACTTAGGCTGCAACTTGTATGATTGACTCGCATGCTTTACTAACGCAGTGGAGATGGTTAAGTTTGAACTTTGTCGATCTTTAACTTTACGGTAGCATCTTTTTGCTTTGTACCCGGAAGATTAATTTGCGCAATTGGTTGCTCTCTCATAATGTCATGTTCCAAGCTCTTAAAAAGTTTAGAAGGGAAGAATTTAGACCCAAGGTTATTGTACTTTGTTGGAGTGTACATAAAATTAACGAGTATTAAAATATGCACCTCATTAGCTTTTAGTAGAAGCTTTTGGCAGTAACAACAAGACTTTTTTACTAACTTATTACTATAGTTTACAAATATCAAGATACACACACAAAAAAATGGTGTTCTAGCACATAAAATGCTTGCACCTTATCTTCTGAATGTTGTTCTTGTTGTGATCTTGGCAAAGAAAGGTATGCAAGAATCAAGATTCCATCGTATTTGTGTATGCATCTCGACTCATATTTTTCTTGGTTTGTATCACAAACAAAGTGGTGTTCCTGTTCTAAAGGAGGTTCACATATGTAAGAAAGAAAAAGTGGTGTTCCTTTTCTAAAGGAGGTTCACATATGTTTTTCCAACACTTTTCTTGTGCATATTGCAAATCAAAGAGTCTCCATTTGGCAACATCCATCCATATAAAGATGCCAATGTATTATGAGACTTGTAAAATATACCACACATCTCTTTACCTACTATAAGTAACACGTACTTTATACGAGCACCACACGACACTATACCCACTACAGATATCATCATCCTAAAATGGCCTTAAGTTTCATTTTTTGACGTATCTAAAAGCACAAGACTTAGGCCTAATATTCCCTGGCAGCTTCTTGTAATCCATGGTCATAGTTTCCAACTAGTGATCAGTTTTTGCGGAATTTCTCATACTATCGCAATACTTCTATCATGACCGGCATCCGCATTCTTGATGGGTTGAAACTTTTTTTTTTGAACGGCAAATTTATTAACTAGCAAGAAGCTAGAGGAACCATTACAAGGAAATTAAATGGGGATTTTTAGCCAATCCTCCCATGAGAACATCCTATTACATCGACTATGACACCAATTGAAAGAACAAGACACAATGTTATCAAAAATCGCCGAACGACTAGGGGGATTCTTATAAAAAATAGTGCGATTCCTAAACATCCAAATAGACCACCAAGCAACACAAAAAACTCCTTCCAACATATTCTTAACCTTGGACGAAAGCCGAATAGAAGAGAACCAAGACAGCCATTCCGGAAACGACGTCCAAAACTGCCAATCCAAATCCCACCATCGACAAATACGGCGTAAAACAAGTTGGGCCAAATCGCATCGAAACAAAACGTGAGGAACATCCTCCTCACAAGAGAGACACATCGGACAATTAGGAGACTCTAGGTGTACACCTCTTCGAATCAAATTGACCCTAGAAGGCAAGCAATCCCGACGAGCTCGCCAAGTAAAAATATTGATCTTAATTGGAATATATTTCACCCATCTCGTTGACTCAGAATGAGAAGGAAGAAGCATGTCATCAATGTAGTTACGTACCTCTTTAACCCGAAACTCTCCATCACTGGACAAATCGCATATCCACCGATCTTGAGAATTGGATAAGGACACCGATTCCAGCAGCGTAGACAAATCTACCATAAGCTGTTGTTCGAGACCATCCCGTACACTTCTACGAAAGGAATGATTCATCGAAGTATCCATTTTAACAGCCACCGAAACCTCTTTGTTCAACTCCAAAGCAAACAAGCGAGGAAAAATGACACTAAGGGGTTTATCACCAATCCATCTGTCATGCCAAAAACGTGTATCTTTACCATTCCCTACACGCTTTTTACAATGTGACTTAAAATCGAACCCTTTGTCTTTTAGCAAGTGTAATTCCCGCACAATAGAACACCAATTGGACGACATATGAGTCGGATGGGAACGAATCGAAGAACCATACAAAGCTCTGATAACATGAAACCAAAGGGAACCATCTTGAGACACAAAACGCCACACCCATTTAAGAATAAGAGCACGATTAAGCGCATGAAAGCTCGAAACACCTAAGCCTCCGTTTTTCTTGGAAGCTAAAACCTTGTCCCAAGCAGCCCACGTAATTTTCTTATCCAAAGGATCTGCTCCATTGAAGAAACGATTTCGGATAGACTCCATAATTTTCAAAACACCTCGAGGGACCTTAAAAATCGACATACTATACAATGGAGAGGCACCAAGCACCGACTTTAAGAGAGTTAATCGACCACCTATAGAGAGGGTTTTCACCTTCCACTTAGAAAGACGCGATCTTAACTTGAGAACAGTGTCGGCCCAAGCCTTGTTCTGAGACATACACTCTCCTACCATCACACCTAAATAACGGAACTTGTTTTGCATAATAGAACAACCAATAGCAGATGCCGCCTGATCTACAACATGTCGTGGAACACCCACGCCCATCACTTGACTCTTATGAATATTTATTTGCAAACCAGACGCAAGGAAAAAACACTTAAGAATGTTTAAGATACTTCTTAAGTTGCCATTAGACCACTCCCCTATAAACATAGCATCATCCGCATAAAAAAGGTGGGAAATGGAGATCGATCCCGACAGGAGAATGCCTTTAAACAAACCCTCATCAACCGCACGTATAAAAGACAAATGTAACGACTCCATAACAAGGATAAAAAGATAAGGAGATAAAGGATCTCCTTGTCTGAGACCGCAATGAAAGGCGAATTCATTGGAAGGACTCCCATTAACCAATATAGAAGCCTTGGCAAAGCTGAAAGTTCCTCGAATCCATTTACACCAAATCGACCCAAATCCAAACGCCTCAAGGACATCTAATAAATAATCCCAGCGAACCGAGTCATAAGCCTTAACAAAATCGACTTTAAAGAACATAGCATGCTTTTTCTTCCTTTTGCACCAATGCAAAATTTCATTAAGAATGAAAGGACCATCCAAGATTTGTCTCCCAGTAACAAATGCAGATTGAGTTTCAGAGACAAGATCTGCAATAACTGACGCCAACCTGTTAGCAAGAACCTTCGTAATGACTTTATACACACACCCGATCAAGCTTATAGGACGAAAGTCATTAACAAATTTGGCATCCATAACCTTCGGAATCAAAGCAACGAAAGACGAATTACACCCCTTGGAAAAAGATCCATTCACAAAAAAATATTCAACCGCCTCACAAAAATCTAGGCCGACAAAATACCAATACTTTTTAAAGAACTCGAATGTGAAGCCATCTGGACCAGGAGACTTATTATCACCACAACTCCAAACAGCCATCCGTATCTCTTCTCGCGACACATACCTCTCCAAATCAGCCGCTTGGTCTTGCAACAACTTCTTATGAAAATGAAAATTAAGCTTAAACCTATGTGTAGCAGGTTTCTTAAAACGGGCCTCAAAGTGATTACAGAAAGTCTCCTTAACCTTACATGGATCAGTACACCAAAGACCATCAATAAAAACACCACGAATTGCTAGTTGAGATCTCTTCTTATTAATTATACCATGAAAAAACTTCGAATTCTCATCCCCCTCAATCGCCCATTTAACTTTAGCTTTCTGAATAGAATCCTTAGCTTCCATCTCATTAATGTTATGAAGTTGTCTAGTCAATTCGAGCCGTTTAAGAATACAATCATCAGAAACCACCCCACGATCCATATCCTTGTCAATCATGCCCAATTCAGTAACAATTTCATGCTTAGAACCAGACAAGTGTATTCTCTTGTCATTAACCCAACGACGCATGATAATCTTTAAGTCCTGTAATTTTTTCTTGAATCGAATCATCCCGTTCCCATCCGAGTGAGTAAATGATCGCCACGTATGTTCAACCATATCATCAAACCAAACAAAGTTGAACCATGAATGATAAAACCGAAAGGGGGTCGGGCCAAAATCCAAGTGCACTTCCCGAAGCAGAATCGGGCGGAGGTCCGATAAATGTCGATCAAGGCATAAAGCCGTGATAGAAGGAAAGAGCGAGAAGATGCCATCAGAGACAAGGAAACGGTCAAGTTTGCTCATTTTTGAAGCCGATGGGTGAGACCACGTAAACGTATATCCTTCCAGTTTAACATCAACAAGGCCCGAGGATAAAATAAACTGATCAAAACATCTGGCACTAGAAGGATTAAAACATGAACCACACCTTTCATCACTTGAACGCACCTCATTAAAATCGCCCATAATAATCGCCTCACCATTCCACCGACCTAACAAAGTCGAAACATAATCCCATAAAACCCTTTTGCACGAAGCTTGTTGTGGAGCATAAATGACAACAAAAAGGATCTTGGAATTACTAGGTAACCATGTCCCATAAATAGCAACAAAGTTATCTGAAATCGTAACGTAATCTTTCTTAAAAATCGTCGCCTCCCAAACACATAAAATACCACCCGAACTCCCTAAAGAGTCACTACAAACATAATCATAGTTAGAATTTCCCCACATAAATTTCACATCCATATGAGAGACATTAGACATCTTAGTCTCTTGAATCGCTACAACATTAAGCTTATACTTATTAGTTAATGCCTTTATCCACTCCTTTTTCGTCTTGTGACCAAGACCTTGTATATTAATGGATAAAATATTCATCTAAAAATAGTTTCGTCTCCTTGCATCCCAATGACCTTGATGGGTTGAAACTGAACATAGAATAAACAGCAGATACCAACTTAGAATAAACAATACATACCGTTGCATATTCAGATAGAAACATTATATATCTGATGTGCTTATGAAACCAACAGCAACTTGGGAATTGACATACTCATTCCATACCATTTTGCGACAACACTAACATTACAAATAAGAAACCAACTATTATTTCCTATAAGGCTAATCATTGCATCTGCCCACCGAGAACAAAACAAGAGTATCAAACATAGTTTATCCGAAATTGTACATTAAAGTACTGATGAGACCATAGATTAACACCATTACCAAAACCATCGGTAATAGTAGGCAAGTTCAAATTTCAAACCAGTCGATCTCAACTTCAGCGATGGTTGAGGCTCGATGGAGCTCTAACAACTTGGAAGCAAACATCAACTTCCCTTTTTCACCACCAAACACATGGAATGGGTCAGGAATGATAGTAATCCTCTTTAGCGAAGGGGAGCAAGCAAGTATACACTTTATCAAGCATACTTCAGTCTCTGAACCTTTAAAGAATGAAAACACAACATATTGTAACTGCAGCATCCTCATTTTGGTATAGTGCACCTCCAAACATTTAAGTGAAGGTAGTGGAACCACATCTTTGTATGTAGCCTACAAGAACATATAAATAATGTTCATATGCAAAACAATGTGATTGTGAGTAGCACAATAAGATAAAAATGCATTTACTCACTATTACATAAAGGCTCTGCAAATTTGGCGATCCCCAAATCATACCAAAAGCACATGATAGCATTGCAGAACATCCAAAATCAATCGCGAATAATTGAAGGGTTTTGAGACAAGGAAATACAGTAGGGACCAGCTTGCTACCATCCGCTAACTGCAGTAAGTACACAGCCACTTCATAAATTTAAGCATTCATAAAGTTCTGCATAACTAGTTTGTAAATTGGATTTCAAAGAAGCAAGTTAGTCTTACCTTGCAGTTTTGAAAATCCAGACAAAGCTCTTGAAGTTTTGGAAGGAAACCAACAAGCTCAACTCGTTTCCCTTTGCCTGAAGGCTGGTTATAACTAATTTTCAGAATCTCAAGCAAGGGGCACCAACTTATGAATTCCCCAATATTTCTACCCATAATTTCTACACGAGTAAAGTCCAAGTTCAATAGATTTGGAAAACCACAAAAGTCAGGTGGCACATGGAAACAACAATTACGAAGCTTCAAAACTGTGAGCTCTAGGCAAGTGAAAAGATGGGTGGGTAACTTTAGTAGTTTTGGGTTCGTATTTATGACTGTAAACTCGCTAATTCCTTTACAGGACAAGAACAATACCCAATGACAAACTTCCTCAACATCTAATATCTTGTGAGATGGTATAATGAGGACAAACTTTGTTACGACACCTTTAAGATGGAGGAGAAGTCTACTTATCGTCCTCTCATTGCAGTTATTTCTGCCACTCAAACCTGGTTCAAAGAACTTCTCATCAAACGCAATAATTAAGTAGAGTAGTATAATGGAATAAGAAATAAGCCATCAAACGCAAATATCATCTTCTAAACACATAACTGAATCCACCACATTTTCCTAAACCATAAACCATCCAGATCAGCAATAGATGATGTTATCCTAGTCAAACTATGGAAGGCAATCCTAACCCACTCTTTGAAAATGTGCATAAGACCACTTTATTCGGCTTATGGGCTTATCAAGTTGAGCTTGCATACTTAAATAAGTGATATGGTCAAGTAGATAAAACGCCTCATATGCTGTAAAAACAGAGCTTGTGAGCTTTTCCAAGATGAACTAATCCTATAACCTCAAAAAAATAATAAACTAATCCAAACACCCCTAAAATACAAAAAATATACTGTGGCATAATTAAGTGTTTATCAGTTTGCAAATTCCATTTAGAAACTCGTTCACATATGGGAGTATTAAACAAATAATGCAGAATGGATACTAATTTGGTTGGCCGAAACTATAAAGATAAAAAAAAAGTAGACACAAAGATGAGCTATATAACAAGGGGTGATACTATGACTAGAACCTGATATTGACCCGTTAACCAGTCCACTACATCAAGGGCTGCTGCTATGTTAATTCTCAATTCTCGGTAAGTTAACGGACGGGCATATATAGTTGTACATCTTAACTAGCCACCTTACATCTCACATACAAAACCGTATTCCCAACCACAACAATAACCAATAACCGTTTTTTAAGCATTTACCCACAAGATCAAAACATCACCACACAAACAAAGTAATGAATAAACACCCTTATACCTTAATAAATGACATTAAAAAGGTACAATTTCTTCTAAAATACCTACAAAAACTTTAATGATGAAATGGGTACCCTTAAACAATAGAATAAGAGAAAACCCTTTTACCTTTTATGGCGGCGGCTGAGATGATGGTGGTCGGCGGATGGGATGGGAGGTGTGGGTTATGTAGTGTTACATTTGCAAAACTACACCTATTTATTTTGTCTTTTAGTGCTCACGAGGATTTGTCCTCGTAAAAAATAACCCCTTCGTTTGTCGGGATAATGAAAACACTTGAAAGGAGTATTAAGGTGCCGTTTGTTTAATGGTTTTTTAGTGGGTTTTGGATTTGTAAATAGAAAACTCATATTGGTTGAGTTTTGACTAATTTCGATTTGGATTTGTAGTCCAAATATAGGGGTTTTATAAAAAGAAAATGATACAGTGGGTTTTATAAAAAGTATGATGACCTATTTTCTTTTCTCTCTTTCTCTTTCTTTCTTTTTATATAAAATAATAATTTATATTTTTAAAATAATACTTTTAATAATAATTTTATTATAGAATTTATTAAATTAATACATTTTCTCTCTTCAGATCCAAATCAAAATCATAATCCAAATCCAAATCAAAATTCTAATCCTAAACCCGTCTACAAACCAAACAGACCCTAAATTTGTCAACCAAGTGATCTCGCTCGCTAGGTTTCCCGGGTCTCTTCTAGTGGTTTGGGTCTCGAAGCCTGTTCGTTTGAATAGTTTAACTCAGAGGGTCAGATTGTGCCGTTTTCTAAAAAGTAATAATAATAAATATATATATTAAAAATTTCTTTGTCAAATGCTATTTTTATAAAGAAAAAAAATATAAAGTGTTCTAAATCATTTTAATTAATTTAAATCGTATTTAATTAAGTTCATTTAAATTATTTATATTTTATTTAGATAATTTGTGACAAAACCCGACACTTTTGCATCTTGAAACTTCAAAGCAGCTTTGATCTGGATACTTGGGGTTGAAAAACTTGATTTATAGAAAAGAAATATCTCCTCTTTTTCAAGGAAGGAGTTGAAAAGAGGTGGAAACTTGCGTAGTATTTGGTATATTGTAATCAAAGAAAGAATGGAAATCATTATTACGATGGAATGAAAACATCAAAACAACAACACACAAACAAAGTATTTAGTACCTAGTAATAGACACACCGGAAGAACCGTTAATAAAGAAACGCTCGGAAATTCGTGACGTTCGGAAAGTACGAAGCAAGAAGTGTGTCAGAGAAGAAAAATTACAGTGGTAAAAAATGAAGGGAAATGAACTATTTATAGGCAAGAAAAATGAGCGCGAAACGACGTGTCACACGTAAGGCTGACGTGTCGCCACCCAAACCATGCGATTTAAGACGCGCCCACGTGTCCCCATATAGAAGGATCAGTAAAAACGACGGCGCTCCTTAAAAGACACATTAATTACTTTTGGCACCTTGCACACGACGTTAACGCGACAAAATCACAACATACCCTCCGGAAAACTACAAAAAACAAAAATTTCAAGTATCACACCATTGGCAAAACCAATACTATGATACTGGGGGGGGGGGGGGACATGTTGCCGTATATACCCTCCGGAATAAACCCGGAGGGCTCGAACCTATACCAATCAAAGAGACTTACAAAATGGAACAACTAACCCGACTATACGTCAAAGAAATAGTCTCAAGACATGGTGCACCAATATCCATCATATCCGACAGAGATGGTAGATTTACTTCAAATTTCTGGCAGTCACTCCAAGACGCCTTTGGAACAAATCTAGACATGAGTACAGCGTATCATCCTCAGACCGATGGTCAGAGTGAACGAACCATTCAAACACTTGAAGACATGCTTCGAGCTTGTATAATAGACTTTGGAAAGGGATGGGATACTCATCTACCATTAGTCGAATTTTCCTACAACAATAGCTATCATACAAGTATTCAAGCGGCTCCATTTGAAGCACTTTATGGTCGAAAGTGCCGTTCACCTGCTTGTTGGGCTGAAGTGGGAGAAGTTCAACTCACTGGACCAGAACTCATCCGTGAAACAACGGATAAGATTGTACAAATCAGAAGTCGACTACAAGCCGCAAGAGATCGACAGAAAAGTTATGCCGACACACGACGCAGACCCCTAGAATTCCAAGTCGGAGATAGGGTTATGCTAAAGGTATCGCCTTGGAAAGGCTTGATACGATTCGATAAACGAGGAAAACTAAACCCAAGATACATCGGACCATTCAAAATCCTAGCCAGGGTTGGCCCTGTGGCGTACAGACTTGAGCTTCCATCAGAACTCAGTAGTGTACACCCCACTTTCCATGTATCTAACCTAAAGAAATGCTTATCAGATGAATCACTCGTGATTCCACTAGATGAAATTCAACTCAATGACGATCTTCAATTTATTGAGGAACCCGTAGAAATCATGGACCGAGAGGTCAAACAACTCAAGCAAAGCCGTATTCCAATTGTCAAAGTTCGTTGGAACTCACGACGTGGTCCTGAATACACATGGGAACGAGAGGACCAGATACGAAAGAAATACCCACATCTTTTTACCAACGAAGCTTCTACTCCCAACGCAAATTGATCTCCGGGACGGAGCTCTCGGAACGAGAGGACCAGATACGAAAGAAATACCCACATCTTTTTACCAACGAAGCTTCTACTCCCAACGCAAATTGATCTCCGGGACGGAGCTCTCATATGGGGTGGAGACTGTAACAATTCGCAAATTCAGGTTAATTACTTTTCCCGGAAAATTTACTATTCATTTTTACTATTCATTTCTTTCTGAAATTTTCCCGAAAGTTGATTTTTATTTCATATTCTCGAGTGATAAATCATTTCCATGGCAAATTAAATGTTTGACATTCGTCAGATCATTTTCGTGAAAGTTATTAAGGGATTACACGGAATTACACGTTTTAGGGTAAAACGTCAATCAGAAATTCTACGCACAACGAAATTTGACCCCGTCAGGTGACCCCACATCGGAAAAATGTTTAACACACTCATGATTTATTTGAGAATAAATCATGACTGAGAAAAATATGACCAGAATAAACCTCGGCCGTGAAAAACTGGAATTTTCAGTTTTACGCGTTTTTACTCAGCCGTAACCCTAGCCTTTACCTGCACCGCGTTTCTAAGAAGATTTGAGTTTTCAACTTATTAGAATAAGTCAACATATTTTTCCCTCCTCCATTGACCAAAAATCATCCCTTGATGTTATAAGTCATTTCGTGATTTTTAGGCTTACGGTTTGATGTCTAAAAGACATTTAATACCAACCGACACTAGACTGAGCCCAGTCTAGACATTATAAGTCATTTTAAATCATTTATAACATATTAGAAAAGTAACATTTTACTTTTCTCAATTTTACGCAATATTCGTACATTTTACGTATTACGCGTTTTAGACCCGTGATTCCAGTTTTTAGCAGGGTTTACCACCCAAATGGAACTTATCACTCATTTTATATTTTATTATGGGACATATGGACATGTCTAACAATACTTCAAAGTTTTATAATTTCACGACACCCGGTTTTACGTTTTGAGGCCTAATTATTTACGGTTGTCATTTCCCGGAGTCAAAACTCATCCTAATACTTAGGATATTATCAAGCCAAGCCAACTCACCCCTTATCCCCTTGTGAACCGCCATAGGGGGGGGGGGGGAGTCACACCCTTGTGTGGCTTGATCTTGTGTCTTGTTGTCTTGGATGGTTACATGTGTTCTTTTGGCAAAAATATCCTAGTAAACTAACCTCCTCATGAGAGTATAAATACCCCTCCCCTCCCTTCCTTTGGTCGGCCATCAACACACACCACAACACTTCACATTTAGCTTTAAGTCTTCTAATTTCTTGCAAGGTTCAAGTGCTTTTTCAAGTAGAAACCCTAGTTTGATCATAAGTTACCAAAACACTTCCATAACCCTAGTATACTTGGTGATTTCTCTTGAGTTTAAATCCACTCAATTCACCTCAATCCTCATCATCCATCTTTCAAGAATACCAAGGGTAGAAAGGTTGCATGAAGTGAAAAGGGTTGAAGCAAGTCTATCAAAGTCCATTTCCTTACTTGTTACTCCTTTCTTTAATTAGAAAGCCAAAAGTTGTAAGCCTAAACCTAACATGCTTCTTGTTAATTTCTCATGTTCATATCATTTACATGTTATTCTTGCTATATTATATCTTGTATGAATGTCCATGGTGTATAAAAATGACTAAAACATGTTGTTGTACTTGATTGTTAAGTTAAGTTACTAAAACAAACAAACTAGTGAATTTCTTGGTATAACCTGATCAAAATGGTAAAAATTTTATATTGGATTATTACATATTACAGTAGAGGACTTAACAAGGAAACCATAGCAATTTGAACCACCTAAAAAGAGTAAACGAGTCAAAAGTTATGGCGATTTGAAGTTACCAAGATTTCCGGCAAAACTGCCTAAAAGTTTCTGTGACAGAACCTAAAACACGCAAAAAGAGGCCTTTCTGGTCCGATTCATGAAAAAGTTAAAACACGAAAGTTGTCCGGAATCACGTTTTCATTCAGGAACAAAGAGGCTCGAGCCTTGAAAACGCCTTCTGAGTGAAATATTTCTCAGTTTCTTAACAGCTATTTACATATAATAAGTCACTAAGTTATGGTTATACTTTAAAAGGAACAAGAGGTCTTATGACCTATAAACAAGACCACCACCATGGCTAGAGCCAAGGTTGTGTCTCATGACCATGGAACAAGGACCAAAGGTCATGGCTAGGCCATGGCGAAATGACCATACCAACTTACATAGGCGTAAACATGAAACAATGAGTTAGGCGATAACTTGAACAAGCAATTTGGATCTACTTCACTTAAAAAGGAACCACGAGATTTTACCAAAAGAAAATGGTCATTCAAGACCTATAAAACTACCCCTAATAACAATCTTCATGTACTAATAAACTTTCCTAAGTTTATCCAAATATCGGACATGTAACTTTTCGGATCAAAACTTATATCTATATATTTTATCAACTACTACAATAGTAGGGAGCCTCATGTGAGGAGTTCATTATGTAAGCCGTCGAGATGAGTTGTGGATTTACGAGTTAAAGTGTCCTGGCTCCTCGAACGCTTACTAACATGACTTCTGAATTATGTCGGCCCGAACGGTAGTAAACGATATACCAAAACATACATGTTCATGAATCTTTTCTTTCAAGAACTTACAATATACACCATACCACATCATGGACTAAATGCAAGATATTTATATAGGAACTCATTCATATTCTTTACTCCGATCCTAAGTCGCAACATTCTATTCTAGGTTGCTCGTAGAAACCTACACGATCCAATCATCACCTTCATTATTTGCTATCGTACTTAAGGTGAGTTCATAACCCCACTTTACATTACTTCAATGTTTTACAAACCCTTGGGGGGAATACATGCTACTTTTAAACCGAACACAATGCTTTGAAACTGTATGCTGCCTGATTGTTTTATTATTACTAAGTACCTACCTTGCCAATCCTAGGCCCCTATCATGAACCATTTAATCACTAGAATTAGTGAGCGCGAGTATTGTGAATAGGCCTATTGGGATTGACGAATCCCATTTGTTTGAGCAGATTAGTTCAAACGAATGCACTATATTTGAACATTAAGTATGACGGCAAAGTACTTACCGGGGCAACAAAACCGCCGATTGATATTGGTACCCGTTAACGTATTGGTTGCATGAGCTTAGTATATAATAATAACTGTTTTGTTTTCTAACATAAGTATGAGTCTAATTAACTCATTACTACCAACATATTGTGTTCAACCGTTAAACAAACTCTATGAATTTCACTCAACCTTTGTGTTGACCTCTTAAGCATGTATTTCAGGTCCATGATAATCAAGAATGGAGCGGGAAGGGCACGTACCGAAGGAAGAAGGCTATAAACTATTATGTCATTCGATAAAAACATCATAGACTTTATATTGATGTGTTTTGAAACAATGGAACATTTTGGGACCTTAGTATGTAAACTCTGATATATTTGAATAAATATGAATGACAACTCTTTTTAATACGATTCGTTTAGAGATCGTTTTCTATTATTATGACTGTTGTGCCGTCGACTAACACCCAAGTCGAATTCCGCTGCATCATGAATTGGGGGTGTTACAACAATGTTTACCATTTTACTATAGTTGATAAACACTTTTTGATAATAATTATATAGTTTATAAGTATCGGGCTCCACATTCAAAAAAGGAGTATTGTAACACCTAAACAAAAGGCTTACACTCATTTATTGAATATGAAGCACGATATTTAAAACTATAGAAAGTTCCACTTTAAAGCTTAGCAAAAGGAAAACTAAGAAGGTTGATGGCATGCTTGTGAGCGCCCTGTACTTTATAGCATCTCAGTCTTATCAGTTTGCTCTACATCAGTCGATGTGGGACAAACATTTTTACTCTTCCTTTTTTACTTCTAATTTCTTCTTTTGAGATTTATTTTTCACCCAATATTACTCTGAATCTGAAGGGATTAAGGAGTTGTTAAGATTGAACATATTCAGATCCAACGTATTTTTGACACCTTTAAAAATGAGGAGTATGTATCAATGCTTTCGAGAATTGTTAGTAACATCGATGACATATGATAATCAAATGTTGTACAGCTAAAGATCAAGCAATATCGATATGATGCTTGAGAACAAATCATTTGATTTTGAAGTCCATCCTTGTGATCGCAAGTATGGTAGTTGGGTCGAAAAGTTATTTATATGTGTTCAACTTGTCAAAAGTCGAAACCTTTTCATGGGCTAACTTGCATATATCAGTCAATTAATCTTTTCATGAGCACCACACGACACTACCTACTGTAAATATCACCATCCTAAAATGGCCTCGATTCTTTTTCTTTTCTAGGTGAGTGTTTTTGTGGCATAGGCGTTACGCCTTAGTGGCATATCTAGACGCAAAAAACTCAGGCTTAACGTTCCTTGGCAGCTTCTTGTAATCAATAGTCATAAATTCCAACTAGTGATCATTTTTTGCTGTATTTCTCATACTTGGGGTTGTTCCACATGTTTGTCATCTATCAAAGACTAAACAATATGCTATTCAGGAACAAACTTTTTGTCTAATTAGGCAATACAGTAAATTTCTAATGGCAAGAATGTTGGCAAACCGAGCCCGTTTTGGAATGGTAATAAAACCTACAGCAGCTTGGGAATTGACATACTCATTCCATACCACTTTACAATCAACACTAACATTACAAACAAGAAACTAACTATTATTTCTTATAAGGCTAATCATCGCATCTGCCTACTGAAAACAAAACAAGAGTATCAAACATAGTTTAGCCGAAATTTTACATTAAAGTACTAATGAGACCGTAGATTAACAACATTACCAAAACGATTAACACCATAACTAAAACCAGTAGATCTTCACTTCAGCGATGGTTGAGGCTCGAGGGAGCTTTAACAACTTGGAAGCAAACATCAACTTCCCTTTTTCACCACCAGACGCTTGGAATGAGCCAGGAAAGATAGTAATCCTCTTTAACGAAGGGGAACAAGCAAGTATACACTTTATCAAGCATACTTCAGTCTCAGAACCTCTAAAGGATGAAAACGAAACAGACTGTAGCTGCGGCATCCTCATTTTGGTATAGTGTATCTCCAAACATTCAAGTGAAGATACAAGTGAAGGTGGTGGAACCACATCTTTGTATGTAGCCTACAAGAACATATAAATAATGTTCATATGCACAACAATGTGATTGTGAGTAGCATAATAAGATAAAAATGCATTTACTCACTGTTACTTGAAGGCTCAGCAAATTTGGCGATACCCAAATCATACCAAAAGCACAGGATAGCATTTCAGAACATCCAAAATCTATCGCGTATAATGTAAGAGTTTTGAGACAAGAAAATACAGTAGGGACCAGCTTGCTAGCACCAGTTAACTGCAGTCAGTACAAAGCCACTTCATATATTTAAGCATAGCTAGTTTGTAAATTGAATTTCAAAGAAGCAAGTTAGTCTTGCCTTGCAGTGTAGAAAATTCAGATGAAGCTCCTTAAGTTTCGAAAGTAAACCAACAAGCTCAAAGATATCTGAACTTTTGATGGCTATATTTTCAAGGTCGCGTAATGGCAACGATAACACTTTAAGATTCTCAAGTTTTGTAATCTCAGCTAGTTTCACTTTGCCTGAAGGACGGTTATAACTAATATTCAGAATCTCAAGTAAGGGGCACCAACTTATGAATTCCCCAATATTTCGACCTGTAATTTCTACAAGAGTAAAGTCCAAGTTCAATAGATTTGGAAAACCACAAAAGCCAGATGACACATGGAAACAGCAATTACGAAGCATCAAAAGTTTGAGCTCTAGGCAAGCTAAAAGATGGGTAGGCAACTTTAGTGGTTTTCGGTGCCTATTTATGACTGTGAACTCCCTAATTCCTTTTCGGGACAAGAATAAAACCCAATGATTAACTTCCTCAACATCTAATATCTTGTGATCTGGTATAACCAAGACAAACTTTGTTACGACACCTTTAAGATGGAGGAGAAGTCTACTTATAGTCCTCTCATTGCAGTTATTTCCGTCATCTAGACCTGGTTCGAAGAACTTCTCATCAAATACAAGTTGGCTGATATTTGTCCAGTTAAACCTCCAGTTTCTCGACAAGATACCCGTCCTAACAGCCTCTTTTATTGGCAAGCAATCTAAAATATGACTGATCACATTCTCTGGCATGTCGCTAATACCAGCTTGTGGTGAAACTTTAGATGCTTTGTGTGTCCCATAAGCCCGTTTCATGATACTAGAAAGAGGAAATGTGTAAGCAATAAGTAGTACCTGATAATATCATCTATTGTTAATGTGGATGCTTTATGTGTTCCATGAGACGGTTTCAATATGAGGGAAAAAAAAAGGCTACAAGTACAAGTCCATGGGGTAATAAATCAACAAGTTCTAAAGCATTACACGTGTCAAGTGTCAAAATCTTCACTATTACGAGAGGGTGAAAATTTGTAACAGTCGAGGGTTGATTAATGAAATTGTATTTGCTTCTTGAAATTAAAAAAAAAAAAAAAAAAAAAAAAAAAAAAAAAAAAAAAATGCATTGTAGAATCTACCCTTAAACAAACAGACATCCAACACTCGAAAACGACAAACAAACACATTTTTTATCAAGCAATCGCAAACACGTTTCGTCTAAACACTCCTCTTATCCAAGTGTATATCTAATTATTGCCTTATCTTAAAGCATATAAAAAAATAAGGAAATGCAAAAAAAAAAAAAAACAGCCCTAACGGTTGTGGTTAACAACAAACTCAAACTTTTCTTGTTTCAAATTAATGCTAACATTAAGACATGAATAAAAAAATGTGCCACCTTTTTCGCTTATACAACCAATGAATGAAATGAATTAAAAATGTGTTTGAGAAGTAATAGGGAGCTAATAACTAATTAATTTATGACCTAATAGAAGTATTAGAACATATTTTTTTTGTTGGAAGTTTCGAACATACCTATCAAACTATATTAAAGTGATTTTTCAAGAACATAAACACTAGTGCATAAGCTTAATGAGGGTGTCAGCATAAGCTTGTTGTAAGCTCTTTCGAAAGACCATAATATAGCTTAAGCTTATTTGATAATTTTGCTCTAAATATGCAAACACCTTCTTTTATAGCATCTTTTGATCTACAAAAATAAGCTAATAAGCCATCAAATACAACCAGCAAAGAGTTACAATTTACATATCCGCATACTCAAATATATTATATCTACATGGTAGCATAACAATCTAATTTTTCAACTTACATAGTGATAATTAATGAAGTATAGTTTCTCACAAACAAAGCATTAAATTCTAATCAATTTTCTCACAAACAAGCTAATGACAATATGCATGCTTAATATGCCTATTCAAAACTATGTTCTTTACAATAATCTAAAGCGACACATATTCATGAATTTAAAGCATAGATAAATAAAGGTTATACCTACCCCAAATGAAGCTAAATGTGAAGGAGAATCAGTACCTGTAATTTGTAAAACGGTGGTGATTTCTAATACGGAGTAATTAAAAATAATGAGTAATAACTAGTGATTTCTATAAACCCTATGCCTAGTTATAGACTTGCCACACTCATTATTTGATGGCCAACACGTACACCATGTAGCTACTATTATGTGGCAACTTGAGATAAATGAAAAGTAAACAATCCTTATTCTAGTAGTTATTTTCGTGCATTATGTAGTTAGTTATACCACGTTTGTTAGAAAAAGTACGTATTTTAAAAATGGAATACAGTGTAATTCATAAGTTATAGTCTGTAAAATTTTGTTTTTGACATCTTTAATTCTTTATGCTATGCATGCAATTTTCTAGTCACGTCTAATTATACATAGCATTAAGTAATTTTAAAAATAAAATAATGTGACTTGATAAAAGATAGTGATGGTCCAAAGAGATAGAAATAAGAGAGTTGAATATTCAACTAACATTTAATATACAAACATTTTAGTGTACTTATCTTCTTATTGGTGGCACTCATGTCACACCATAATTCAACATGATGTAAAATTAACCAATAAAATATTGCCAACAAATTTCATTATTCATCATACCTCATTTTCATTTTTTAGTGGCAATCATGATACAAATATTTAAAGAGATTTTTTTTTTTCTTTTTTCTTTTTTCTTTTTTTTTTGAAATAGCCTCAAACGGCTAGATATTAATGGCCAACGTTCCAATTTTTGAAATTCATTTGCCATGCCGATTCGGCAATGAATACGATTGGCTTGCCGAATTCTTGATGCCGCTTAACTGGTTTTGGGCATGCCGATTGGCATTGATGAAACCGCATGCGTTGCCAGTCCCCTTAAAGTGCATGATTGCATTACCTTATTATACATTATGCGTGCCTATGACGTCGTTTTAGGTAGTAAAAACCAAACATCGTCGTTTTAGGTAGTCCAACTTTTTATCTTTGTTTTCCTTTCCCTGGCATGTTTTTTTTTATGATATGCTCCCACCAAATAGAATGCATTTTTCTTCAATTTTATGGCTACTAACTTGACCTTTTGTTCATCACTCAGATTTTTGATATAAAAAAAACCGTTCCACAGTATGTGACCAACCAATAAACTCATCAGGGTGAGGCTTACCTTCAAAAAAAGGGATGTCGACTTTAATACCGAGGTCTTGAGAAAGTGCTTGTTGCCTCAGCCTGAAAACACGATCTCGACGGTGAAGATTAGCCCCCCCCCCCCCCCCAAATCGGTTAACCTTGCTCAGTGACAAGTCTGATTCCCCATCTTCTCCAGCATCACTATTAGAAAAACGATCAGTTTCGTGATTAAAATCACGATGAACGTCTAACTTTGCCGCTACAAGTAGGCGTTCCAACTCTCTGATTCGTCTTCCTTGGGCCGCAATCTCTAGGTCCCACTGGTCGCGACAGTGCGGTTGTGGTTCATCTTCATCAACACCACCGTCGCCACCTCGACGAGGTTGACCACGCACTCGTCCTCCTCGCCTCCCTCCATGACCACGTGGTTGTTCATTAGCCATCGATATGGTTTGAGGCACTGAATGTAATACCAAATGATGTATGCACTAATGCAACAACAATTATTGATGGTAGAAAAGACTCAAAGAGTATAACCGGAGCAAATATGGTGAGAATAGAGTCTCAACTCTTTTATAATATTCTGAAAAATAAAACTTCCACTGTCTCATAGATAAATAAAAATAGAACATGAAAACTGAATAACTGAAACTAACCACCCATGATCTCAAACATGGAACACTCCAAAGGACCAGTTCAAGTGAGATGTATCATCTTTCTATATAGCTTGTGGTTCATAGCTACTTGCACCATTGTATATTAAAACTAGACAATCAATACCAAGCAAACAAACACCAAGACGAGTAGAGAAACATGCTCCGAGTTTCATAGTCGCGATAGGCAAGAGAAAAGATGGGTGGGCAACTTTAGTGGTTTTGGGTGCGTATTTATGACTGTGAACTCCCTAATTCCTTTTCGGGACAAGAACAAAACCCAATGATTAACTTCCTCAACATCTAATATCTGGTGATCTGGTATAAAGAGGACAAACTTTGTTACGACGCCTTTAAGATGAAGGAGGAGTCTACTTATAATCCTCTCACTGCAGTTATTTCCGCCATCTGGACGTGGTTCAAAGAACTTCTCAACAAATACAAGCTCGCTGACATTAGTCCAGTTAAACCTCCAGTTTCTCGACAAGATACCCGTCCTAACAGCCTCTTTTATTGGCAAGCACTCCAAAATATGAGTGATCACATTCTCTGGCATGTTGCTAATACCATCTTGTGGTGAAACTTTAGATGCTTTATGTGTCCCATAAGCCCGTTTCATGATACTAGAAAGAGGAAATGTGTAAGCAATAAGTAGAGTACCATAATGGAATAACAAAATCAGCAAATTAGCCGTCAAACGCAAATATCATCTTCTAAACACATAACTGAATCCAACATATTTTCCTAATTTACTTTCTTTCTTTTTTTTTTACACATAACTTGATAACATCTAATGGGGTAATAAATCAACGAGAGGATGAAAATTTGTAACATTCGAGGGTTGATTAATGTAATCGTATATGCTTCTTGAAGTTCTTATTCCAAAAGAACCGGTGATTGTGAACACTCCAACTGCAGAAAATGGAAATCAACAACAAAACAGTCCAGCTGAGAATGAACCGGTAAACAATCCACCAGTGGAAAACCAACCAAATACATTTGGCTTGACTGATGAAGAACTCTTCGAGCAAGATTTGCAATTCCGACGAGAGGTTGAAGAAGACGAAGAACGTGTGGCAGCTGCTCGTAGGGCTCGGGAAAGCTGCTCATACGACGCGGATATCAGAGAACTACCACGTCGATGGGCCATGGGGCTTGGCCCTGTACCATCAAAGTCTTCTTCGAGTGAGGAGGATGGTTGGGTCTCAGATGATTCATTTTCTTAATTCGTAGTTTTATTTTAATTACCGTATTGTAGTTTCTATTAATCGTACTTTTGTATTTCATGTTTTAAGTTTAATGTTTAATGTATTTCGTGTTTTAAATGTTATGTTAGTTATTGCATTAACAGGAAGCTAGTCGATTTATGTCTGTATTAAAAAAAATAAACACATACGACATCAGTTTTCATAACAACAACAACATTTTATTAAACAACGATGACAACAATAACACAACAAACAGCAACAACAATAGCATCTCAACTCCGGTTCGTGTATAACCATATCATCTCGACTCGTTCGTTTAACATCTCGTGTATAACCATTGCATCTCGACTCGTTCATTTAACATCTCATGTATAACCATTGCATCTCGACTCGTTCGTTTAACATCTCCTGTATAACCAGCCGTAGCATCTCGGATCGTTCGTTTAACATCTCCTGTATAACCTTAGTGCTCATCTCCACCTGCCTTTGAGCATAATTCTGACACCTGCAACACAGAATGGCGAGGTTAATATTTTGCAAAAAACCATTCAACCAATAATAAAAAAAGACCAAATGCAAGTGCCAAAAAAGGTCCACAAATCTGATTCCCATTCACTCCATTAATGAGCAACTCAAACTTCTGCTCTGCACCTAATGATTTATGAAAAGAAAACAGAAAGTTAATTATAGCAGTAAAATAGTTAAGCATATATCAAGCTATATAGAATACATCAGGTAAAATGTTCAAAAACTCTATTAACCTTCCGATTCGATGTTACACGGGCCAACCAAAATGCTGATACAAAAGCTGATGTTTCATTTGAGTTGTCCCACATAAGAACGAACCACTCTTTCCATTCAGGTCTATGAAGTTAACATGTTGAGATTCTGCACCAATTGCAGCGAATCAGCCCTGACATTCAAACACCCAATGGGATAAATAGATCTACAGGGAGAAGTACACACCTGTAAGTTTTTTCAAAGCTTGTAATGTATCCGCATTGCTAGCCTGCAGCTGCAAGAAAAATAAAGAGTTACACTGTGATTCTCACTCGCGCCATATGCATAAGCTACCAACGAAAGGCAATCAACAGAGAGCTTTAATTTTCAGTTTGGAACTCCTATTTTTTGAACAGATTAAATATAAAATTGCTACCAAATCCAAAGACATTAAGTATTCAACTACAAAAACCTTTCATAAACAATACTCATAAATTTTCAGATTTGAAAAAATGAAGGAATGATGCTATTAAATCTCTAAGCTAGAGAAGAATTTGTATGTATGCTTTTTGGCATTGCATCTAAGTACAAATTGGTAAATGTATAGTTTGATTTCAGCATACAGTCCAATTTGAAAACCACATATTTATATCAACTTTTTGAGTATCCATGGCAAACATATAAGCTAATTGAACATGAAACTTATATCTAAACATTTAGTCAGATAGAATCAGATTCAATATGATGTACCTGAAAATGATCTTGTGCAACCTGAAAATGACCCCACCTCGTGAACACATCCCCTGAACACTCAATCGATTCACTGAACTCACCCCCTGAACACACACTCAGGACACACCTAATGAACCACACACACTTGAACCTCAATATGTTGTGAATGCAAGGAGTATGAAAATCATTGTACATGAGGCATTCATTGAAACTAATGTGGCGACATTTAATATCAAATAAGTAGAAACTTGAGTTTTACCTTATTTTGTTAGTACCTTCCTGCATATATCCACAAAACACTTGTTTTGACCCATTGACATCGCCCAAATTTGGGAACCATATCCCTAAATCGGAAAAAAAAAATGAAAAGCTAAAGTATCAATCTTTATATGTATGAAAAATTGAATGTCACAAAAAAATCACAAAGATTAAGAGCTAAAATCACTTACAATCGTCTTGATTTCCAATGACATGAATAGATCTTCAACTTTTTAATTGATTTTCTTAGAGGCGTTTGGTTTTGTATCTAGGTTTGATGAGAGGAGCGTTGACATGATCTCATGAAGCTGGAATATTGGTTGTGATTGTGATTGTGATTCAGTATAGTGTTTGGAATGTGCAATTTAATTATGCGTTAACGGTATTGTGTGTGTGGGGAGGGGGAGAAGAGGGTTCTCGAATCTGAGTTATCAATAGGGAAAAACTGGGTTTTATTAGATTATATGTTGGAGATGATGAGGCGGTGCGTATAAAATTTGTTTAGGATTATTGTTGTTATTGAAATTTCTAGAGAGAGCGAGAGATAGAGTTTGTGTCTGTGTGTGTAGTACAACTACTTTGAAGCACGGATCACTGTTGCATCAACTGTTTCATACAAATTTTCATGCCAACAGCTATCCCGGTCTTTTAATATATTTATAATAATTTACTCTTTCATTAATGTGTCACTATCCACCAACAAATTATAGACACACAGTTAGAACAACCCGAACTGCTCTATCCAAAACCAAAACAACCCGAACTCTCAAACTTATTACATCCACACAAATACCACCAACCCACAACATTATCTTCTTCAATTGAGTGCCTAATTACATGACACCAAAGCAAAAAGTATATTTGATGACATAATCAAAAACTCCTTTTTAATAGCATTTATAGATAACGTTCACTCTCAAACTTATAACATCCACACAAAAACCAGCAACCCACGTTATCTTCTTCAACACACTGTAAAACACACACTGTACTACACACACGCTTAACAAACACAACCCATTTAAATCGCAAAGAAAAAGAAAAAAAAGGTGCGTTGCAACATCACATACTCGGGTATCGTAACGTCGTGGCAGGTAAACATAACGTTTCCATCACAATGCTTTGATTTCCTCCAACCCTGTAATCGATTATAAATAACCTGTAAAACATGAGCCTTTGAATTGTCAAGTAATCGGATTAAATTCTATTTTTGAAGTGTTGAAATGGGTTAGTGAAAGGAAAACTGAATTTTTAAAGGCTACTTACACTTATTAATAAAATCTGAAAAAATTTTAGTAACTACGTAACTTATGTGGGAAAAAATTGGGAGAGTCTCTAGAGTTCATTTGATGTGTCTTAAAATTCGTGAGAAACTGACCCAGATTGTATTGTAAAACAAACCTAAAATAAGTTATGAGTAAAACTATAAATATAAATCATTAAAAACCATTTGTAACTTATGAAATAAACATATAAGTAGTATTAAGTGATCCCTATTTCATGTAGTTCATTTAAAGAGGCGTGACGTTGTTTCCGTCCCTTTAAATAAACTTTGAATTGTGAGTTATATACTCCGGTATCGTAACGCTGTTGCAACCCCCCACTGGCTCCGTCCCTGTTAAACTGTCTACTAATTAAGCTCGATATATACGTTTTCTTAAGTATTTTCCTTTTCTTAAGTATTTTTCTTTTCTATTCAGGTGCAACCAAAACATGGATGCTGTTGTTGGTTCTGTTGTTGAACCTGTTGTTGAATCTGTCGTGGGATGCATCAAGAAGCAGGCAGGCTATATCATTTCCAGCACAAAGTATGTGGAGGATATGCGTACGGAAAAACAGAATTTGAATGATTTAAGTGATAATGTTGAAGGCCACGAGCAGCATAATAGACGTAACCACCTGGTGGTTCCACCTGGAGTCGCACCTTGGTTGGAAAATGTAAAAAATATCATTGCAGAAGTGGATGGCAGTGATATTAAGGCTGGCAGTTGTTTTAACTTCAAGAATAGGCGTTCGGTTGGGAGCAAAGCCTGCAAGATGACCAAACGTATTAAAGAGCTCATTGTTGAAGGCAATAACTTCATATGGTTTAATGATCCAATTCCTCTTGGTATCGTCAATTCAACTGTGGCATCCACCTCTGCACCAGCATCTAGTGATTACATTGAATTTCCCTCAAGAAATTTGACTTTTACGAGTGCACTTGAAGCTCTCGGACCAGACCACGACTCCAGCATGGTAGCCTTTTGGGGAATGGGCGGAGTGGGAAAGAGCAAAATGGTGGAAAAGCTGAAGGAGGTTGTGGAGAAAAGGGGATGGTTTAAGTTGATTGTTGATGGGGCTGTAGGGGAAAATATGAACATTATAACTCTTCAGGATAATGTAGCAACATTCGTTGGTATATCCTTGAAAGAAACAACAGGTGAAAAAGCAAGGGCTGAAAAGCTTCGCATAAGCTTCGAGGCCCATTCGAAAGATGAAAAAATAAAAAACATCCTAGTAATATTAGATAATGTTTGGAAGCCTTTTGATCTGAAAGATATTGGTTTAGATCCTTTGCCAAATGAAGGTGCTCGCTTCAAGTTCTTGTTAACATCACGGGACAATAATGTTTGCAATATGATGGGTTTTAATAAGAAGATTTCAATTTTTAAAGTGGAATGTTTAGAAAATTCAGAATCACAAGATTTATTCCAGAAACTTGTAAGAGATCCTCTTGATTCTGAATTTCAGGAGATAGGAGATGGTATTGCGAATGGATGTCACGGTTTGCCTATCGCCATCAAAACCATTGTCCCTCTTATTAAAGGCAAGACAAAGAATGAATGGGGAGATTCACTTAATCGTTTAAAGAGCCATGATCCTTCCATTGTAGCCAATGTTGTTTTTGAATTGAGCTACGAAAAGCTCAAACATCCTGAGGCTGAAGCTATTCTTTTGCTTTGTGGTGTGTTTCCCAAAGATACAGATATTCTTATACAAGAATTGATTATATATGGATGGGGTTTGAATTTGTTTAAAAAAGTGTCTACCATAGAAGCAGCAAGAAAAAGGCTGTTCACTTGCATTAATAGACTTGCAGAGTTAAATTTTTTAAGTGTGAATCATCATTCTGGGCGTGTTAAAATGCATGATCTAGCGCGTGATTTTGTTTGGGGCTTGCTTTCTGTAGGCGAGCATGCTTCGATGGTCAACCATGGTAATGTGTCACAGTGGCTTACAGATGCTACAACCGACTTGTGCACAAGAATCTCAGTTACAAGCACAAATTGGTTTCCTACTGGAGTTAAGTTTCCTAACCTCTCTGTTTTGCAAGTTATGCAAGGAGATGGATCTTTCAAGTTTCCCAAAGACGTATATGAAGGAATGGTGAAACTTGAAGTCATAGGATTCAAAAGAATGGTGGATCCATTGCTTCCTACATTTTCTCCATGCTCCAGCAACATTCGAGTGCTTTGCCTCCATCAATGCTTTCGGATTTTTGATTACTCTTCTATTGGAAATCTTACGAATTTGGAAGTGCTTAGCTTTGCTGATTCTTTCATATTTGACAAGCTACCTTCCACGTTCAGAAATTTGACGAAGCTAAAGTTACTGTGTCTTAGCGGTTGCTTTGATATTCTTATAGATGACGACATCTTGAGAAAATTGGACAAACTTGAAGAGCTTTATATGATCCCTTCTGGCGGAAAGATCGTTAGCTTCACGGATGAAAGCTGTAACGGATTAGCAGATATTTCAAAGAACCTTAGTACGTTAGATATCGTGTTTCGTGGAAGGAATTCTCAACCGAAGAAGTTGTCAGTTGAGAAACTTGAACGATTCACTATCCATATGGGATATGATTACGAAAGCTTTCGTCCATATGGAAATACCTTGAAGCTGGTCACCTGCACAGATGATATACTGGAGTCTAGTATAAATGAGCTGTTTGGGAAAACAGAGACGCTTTATTTACGGGTGAATGATATGCATTCTCTTGAAGATGTCATGGTGAAATCCCCACATAAAAGAATCGACAATTCACCCTTCTCCAACTTAAAATTCCTCAAGGTTTCATTCTGTGGAGAGTTGGGATACCTTTTCACATTTAAGGTTGCAACAACTCTGTCAAAGCTCGAGCATCTAGATATCTCTTGCTGCTATAAGATGGAAACAATCATACATGTTGATATTGGTGACAAACGTCCAATTCAATTTCCTCAGTTGAAGGTTTTGTCTTTATGCTGGCTACCAGAGCTATCAGGTTTGTGCAATAATGTCAATGTGATTGAGCTACCACAGCTCCTGGAGTTACAACTTAGAGGCCTTCCAAGATTCACAAGTATTTATTCCAATAATAAGTTGGCAACATCTTCTATGTTGAGTAGTATTTCTGCAACAGGACATTTATTGAATGAACAGGTAATTATGTTTTATGCTGATATTATATCGTTTGAACAAAATTTTCTACTAAAAGCATCAAAAAGGTCATCCTCAACGTAGTGTTCTAGTTTCGATAGCTGGTAAATTATGTCACGTCTCTACTCTTTAGGCCTTTTTTTTTTTTTTTTTTTTCCAAAACATAATATTGTTTCTTATTGTTCGGATAAGGCTAGCAACGGGCCCACTAACAAACCTTAATCATTTTGCAGGTTGTGATTCCTATGTTGGAGATATTGCATATTGAACATATGTACAATCTGAAGGAGATATGGCCTTGCCAATGTGCTGAAGAAATAGATGTTTCCATGTTGAGAAAAATTCAAGTGCGCAATTGTCATAATCTAGTGAATTTGTTTCCAAAGAACCCAATGATATCGTTGCTTCGTTTAGAAGAACTTGTAGTCAGCTATTGTGATTTGGTTGAAGTGTTATTCAACATGGAAGGGGTAAATATGTTTTATTTTCAATAGCTGGTGTTTTTTTTTTTTTTTTTTTTTTTTCGGGATAAGGCTAGCAATGGACCCACTAACAAATCTTAATTATTTTGCAGGTTGTGATTCCTATGTTGGAGAAATTGCATATTGAACATATGGACAATCTGAAGGAGATATGGCCTTGTAAATACGTTACTAATGAGGAAGCAAATATTTCCTTGTTGAGAGAAATTACGGTGATTGATTGTACAAGTCTCAAGAATCTGTTTCCGGAGAACCCTATGACATTGCTACATCATTTGGAAAACCTTAAAATCGATGGTTGTAATTCGCTTCCAGTGCTATTCAACATCGACTTGGATTGTCTTGGTAAAACTGAGCAACTATGTAGCAGCTTGAGAAGCATTGAGGTGTATTCTTCAAGAAACTTAAGAGAGATTTGGAGCATAAAAGGTGAAAATGACGTTAGTTTCATTATCGGCGGCGGCGATCAAGTTCTAAAAATAGGCATCTATTCTTGTGAGAACTTCAAAACAGTCGCATCTTCCACCTCCTTTTTTGATTTTAAGCCACTTATGGACCTTAGGGTATGCAATTTTGGAGCAAAGTCGAAGGGTAGCCAAGAGGAAGAGGTATGAATTTAGATTGTTATTTAAGGGGTGTTCGTCTAATCTTATGTCTATAAATAATACTAAGCTCATAAATGTTGCGTGTTTAAGTTAGCTTATTATAGTTAATGAGTTAATACAATTAAAAAGTACACGAACATTTAATATTTTAGTTGTTATGTGAGGGTATAAAAGGTTTTTGTTATGGATTTTGTTACATCCACATAAAATTCTCACAAAAAACTCACTCGCTGACGTGTTCGCGGGTGATTGGTTTTTAGTGGGATGTTGTGAGATCCACATCCCACTAAAAACCAATCACCCGCTAACACGTCAGCGAGTGGGAATTTTTTGTGAGGATTTTATGTGTATGTAGCATACCTCGTTTGTTATAGCATCACATCACTTATATAAGCACAGCCCATCCAATAAGTCACAAAATTTTAGCTTCTCACAACATGTTCCTATAAGTTAATAAGCCCAATCATATTAACTTCTCCAAACACTTGATTGTGCTTATTCAAGATGTATAATCTAATAAGCTCTTAAACCCACTAAATAAGCTTAAACAAACACCCCTTAGTTAGCTTTTGTTCAATTTTGAGTTATATATAGAACTACCCTTAGCCTTAACATTTCGACTTATATTTCAAAAGCCTATATATTCTGGCTTTTTTTTTCTTTATCTTTTTTCTTTTTCTTGTAAGCGTACTATATTTCAAAGATGAAAAATAGGTTATAAATTAAAAAATAAGAAAAAACAAGCTTATATAAAACATAATATAAAAAAAATCATGTTCATAAATGATAAAACAACATATATATGATCTTAAACAAATTAATGTTCCCATTAGTTTGTTGCTTGCGTAGGGCATGCCGCATACATGTTGTTAGGAACATGTATATTAATATATTATGTGTGGTAAGAAATATTAAGACATAATAATTTAATGTTTTCATTGTTGACCTTCGTTTTTTCTTGCCTATATTTATTCAACCCGTAATCACTTGGCTTCATTTAAAGCGGGGTGTTGCTAGGAGCATACTTCAATTCCCCTAAATTGTATAGTTATGACTCACTACTAAAACAATGTCATTTTGTTTTATTTTTTTACACATTTTCAAAATATGTGCATATTGAGTTTTTGAAATTATAAATGTATAAAAATTTGTTACATTAATAAGTCTGAACAAGTTTAAACTAAAAAGATACATTTGCTTCAAGAAAAAAACGTTTAGGTGTGAAATAAAATATACAATATGCCTAGGGCTGAGCAAATGACCCGAACAGACCGGTCGGTCCGGTCCTCAGTCTTGACTTTTTGGCTAATTCGGTCCGGTCCGATCCGATCCTGGACCGATGCTCACCCCTAAATATGCCCACATTTAAACTTGTCAAAAACAATTTTATCACCTAATTTCCTCACACAAGAATAAATGTGGAGATATTAGGTGTTACAAGTCAAATGCACACTCATAAATGTGGACTAATATTATACTTCTCCACACTTATAATTTTTTTAACATATACAAGTGTGAAAAATCTCTTTTAAAATAAATAAATAAATACTCACACTTATTAATGTAACTTATTTATTTTTATAAGTAACTTATTTATTTTTACACATTTATAATGTGTTAATAAACACAAGATCTTTTACAGACTTTCTACAAGTGTGTAGAGAAAAGTGTGTCAAAATGATATTTTGTTCGTAGCGAAGGTGCATTAGGAATTTTGTGTTTTTGTATAAGATTTCAAAACTCGTTCATTCTTTGGATTTTGAAAATGATGCAACTTCTCATACTTATGTAACTTTTAATTCTACAAAAATTCTACTACTGTGTAATTGTTTTGACTTTCCACTTGTGAACTTTGGTTGCATAAGAGTTTGGTTTTAAGTATTTAATCTAAATGTTGCATAATACACTTTAGATTTATTTTTGGACTTATTGACTAACCATGAAGTTCTTTGGTTTTCTTTTTGGGATTCATGCGTGCTAAGTTTCTTACCATAATATGCAGATCAATGTTAATGTGATGTTCCCGTCCTATCTCACACCGATCTCCAATCACCTTGTTAACATTAAGTTGGATGCATGTGAAGAAGTGGATGTGGTGTTTGAGGTTAAGAGTCCAAGTAGTCAAAACTCTGTAAAAGCTCAGATTACAGAACAACCACTACCTCCACTACTACCCATTTACCTCAAAAGATTGGAGTTAAGAAGAATGGAGAGGATGAGTCGCGTGTGGAAGTGCAATTGGACTGAATTCTTAATTCTTCAAAAACAACCGCAAGAATGCTCATTCCGCGATCTCACAACCATTGCCTTATTTGCGTGTAGTAACATGAAGTACTTGTTTTCACCTCTGATGGCCGAACTTCTCCCGAACTTGTCTAAAGTCAAAATCAACCATTGTTATGGTATGGAAGAAGTTGTGTCAAGTAGAGATGATGGAAAAATGACAACATCTATGCACACAAGAAACCCCTTGTTCCCTCGTCTTAATAAACTTACTCTACGTTTCATGAATAGACTAGAGCGTATTGATGGGGGAGCTACTAGAGGTGCGAGCAATGAAATATCAGATAAGGTACGTTATTTCCTATGTAATTGTGTGTTTCTATTATACTAGGCACTTGAAAGGTTAGGAAAAAGAAAAAGAAAAATCATAATTTGATTTGGGTGGTTGTGTTTGGGTGAGTTTGGTATGGGTATATGGGAATGAGGTTATCAGTTTTATAGTGATTAAAGTTGTTTGTTTAGTGGGTCAAGTATGAAATGGGTATATCATAGTTATAGATTCATTACCCATTAATTTTGTATCTATAAAATCTATTCCGTGGGTCTCTCTTTTCCACTACAAAATTCAAATATCTATACACTTTTTTATAACATATTTTATCATCCAAACATTGTTATTCTAGCTCATACTAAATTCAATACTCATTGTGATTCCTAGCAACAAACCAAACACCCTTATCTTTTTTATGGGTTTATTGGCATATTTAGAAAAAGTAACTTTATACATAAACACAATTAACGAGGCATGTTTGACACCCTACATTATGAAAAGATTTGGGTCACTTGATTCACACACACTTATGACTTCAACCATACACACTTATAGGTCTAATAATTGTGTTTTATTGTTTTAATTAAATAAAGGCCAAATGATCCCTGCTGTAAAACAGCAGGGATGTTCTCTGCTGTTGTGCTATAGCCAAGGGCCAAAAATGAAAATTGTACTTATCTTGAAGGGCCAAAAATGTCAATTTTAAAAAAAAACTTGCCCTTACTGCAGATAAATTATCTGCTGTGGCAGCAGCGATGCCCAGCCCTTAAATAAAATATAAACATTTCACTGCCAAAAGGCATCAATTTCTTTCTCTCTTCTAATTGGGCCCCACATCCTACAAACAAGCATTAAAACAAATAAAAATAAACACTTCACTACCTAGAGGCAGCGATTACCTTAACTTTTTTGAATATAAAATGAAAACTTACCAAAACCACCCCACACTTTTTAATATTTGCAACTTTTATATATAACAAACTTTTTTATAAAATCGTATGTACGTCAAAAGCATATCAATATTGGCTCGATTTTTGTTTGTAATTTAGAGCTTTCGCAACGGTATTTTTTTTATTAACGAATTCACTATACACTTGCTAAGTATTTGAAGAATAAAGTTTGTTATATAAACAGTTGTAAATATTAAAAAAAAAATTAGGGTAGTTTTGGTAAGTTTAATTATTTATTCAAAAAAAGTTGAAAAGTTGAAATCGTTTTGCCCGGATATCTTTGCCTTTTGGCAGCGGAATGGGTAATTTTTTTTTTTTTTTTTTTTTTTTTTTTTTTTTTTTAAATTTGCGATTAATTTGGACTCGACACGTTTGACTTCTCTCCTAATAAGCAGCTATCAATATGGCCTTATTGGATATGGAAAAAAAGTTGACCTTTGGCGGGACAAGTTGTTTCAAAATAGCCTATGCAGTAATTTTCGCTAACATGTGTTCTATTATAAAGTACAATATAAAAATGAAATAAAAGTAAATACATGTTTTCAAGCGTATGTTGTCTCATGTTACATATGAAAGTTAGAAATAGTGTCACTTTACTTTGGATTACACAAGTAAAAGAGAACAAAAATTTGAAAAGTAAAACATGATTACTTGATAAAAAATAAATAATAATATACTAATAAATTGGTTTACGTAAAAGTTTTAGTGAAAAAAGTAAAAGACATGATGATTGAGGCATTAATTACAGTACATTTAGAACACTCTTTAATATTTTCAAGGGATAATTCTTGATTTGGCCCACAAGTACAAGTGTACTTACCCACCCCTACCACCACAATTTTTTTTTCTTTAAATGCCCCAGGGGAGAGGGTCGTTCAAATTTCTTGGGCGGATTTAATATTATAGTAACATGTGTCTCCTATCATGTCCCTACCAAGTACTAACATGGTACCACCCCAACAGGTACTTTCTTGGGCGGCTGAGACCACATTTTTTGGGCGACTTATCTTTTTTGTAAAAAAATTATTAACTACATTTTTTGTCCTTGTTTGCTTGGTATTTCATTTTTAATCACAGTCTTTCTTTCTCTTTAATAAATAAAAACTCATCTTCCTAACATACAAAATATTTAACCACACCATTATTATCTCACTCCTATCAAGATTTCAAAAACCATATTTTTTTTCATCTTCTTCAAGATAACCACAATACCACCATCCAGAAAACACAAATACAAAAATACCAGATAGGTTCAACTTCAAGTTGCCATATTTTTGTGTTACAAATTTTGAAACCTATTGAAACAACCATTGTAGGCCTAGAAATATCATCAGTATACTGTTAATCTTCATGATAAACCATTATATATTTTTTATACAAAACATGGTTACATGAGTTTCCTTTTATAAACCATCAGAAGTTTGGGAAAAGTTAGGATCAGTTGACTCCAACTTGAGTTTTTGTTGGACACTTGCAATTTATGAGAAAACCCAACAACCGAATATATATTTACATTCCAATAACTAATACCAGTTATGAGAAAACCCAACAACCGAAAAATGATCAACATTTTAAAAGAACTCAAGCTCATCCTCCTGTTAAGGCGAGCATACCTTTTGTCATTGTCGCCTACCTCTCCCAACACTCTACTTTCTTCCACCTTCTCACCTATGATATCTTGATTTTTGTTCAAAACCGAAACCCACTTGAGGAAAGCTTATTCCTAGTATCGGAGTCAACGTAGTGTCATGAAACGTCTCAATCAATAATCTTAACATAAATTCCATATATAAAAAAATAATAATTCAAATTTAAATTTCACAGAAACCCCATAATTCAAAACCACGGTTCAAAGTTTACAAATTCATCGCGAATAAATTTCAAATATTTTAAAAAATTATCAACTTTAAAGTAATGCGGGTTTTTAAAATATTTTCCTAAATTGCCAGTTGTCACAAGTATGACTTTAACTCAGAAAGTTTTCTGTGAAAATGGGTGAGTAAAAACTGGGAGAGAAAAACTAGCTGTTACAGAGGGGACGACACCACTAAATTTAATGGTGCCGTCAGTCCTTTAAAGGTGGCTGCTTTTAGTGGGGAAGGATTATTTAGGAATGTTTTGAGCTTTTTTTTAGGGGGGGGGGGGGGGGGGGGGGGAATAGATGTTGGGATTTTTAAACTTATTTTTTCAAATAAAACATTTTTTTAGTTCAAAAATAATTTGTAAAATGTACTTTTGAAAAAATATTTGTCATATTAAAAATGTGAAGTTTTAGACCAGATGAACGAAGTTACAATGTCTATCATTTAAGGCGAAAGACAATAGATTTTAACTAAATGATATTCATGTTAACCTTTGACATAATCATTCTCCTAACCTTGCAACTATGATTAGTAAAATGAGAAGAGGAGTCGTGAAAATAAAGATTCGTTTAATTTAATAATAATGTTTATCAAATATTATTAAAAAATAATTATCAAATTTAATTTAGAGCATCTACAATGGTAGAGCTTTTAAAAGTTATAAAAATTTATGAAATCACCTTGTTGCACTATTTATAAACATTTTCAAGCAAGGCTGTTTCATTGATTTGGATGGTCCGGTGCGAAACTACGAATTAGGCTCCGTAAATCACAAAAAATATAGCTATTATTGAAAATTCAAAACATAATATACTTAGACATGTATAAATACCGATGGACATATATTAAATCGGATACCCCCTCACATAATATTTAGAAAGGGCGGTAAAAATTCAAGTTAGACATGCATAAATATACGTAGACATGTATAAATACAAATAGACATGTACTGAATCGAGGCCCTGTCACAAATGGTGGCCATGTGTGGCTGACCCACTTGCACATGTTAATCACCGCCACTGTAATTTCAAGTTTATAAAATTCTTAACAATTACACATGAGAAGTGATTTGCACACTTTTTAAATTTTATTGAGACACAGTCCAATGTATAAGCGGTTAAAGCATATTATATTTAAAGTACAACTGCTTAATGCATCAATTGGAGTGTGCCAATAAAATTAAAGAGTGTGTAAATAATTTCACATTACACATACATTTAATTATGAAAATGATCCAATATTTTAGACCTCTTTATTTCATATAGATGTAACACATCAACTCACTATTATTAAAACAAATTATAAACTTTTTCATATGTTTTAAACATTTTTTACGAAACTATTATAGTGGATGCTCTATAAACATTTTTTGATTATTTAAAATAGCATTTATAACCATTACGTTTTATATTTTAATACATCTTATATTTTAAAACTCGCATTGAAGTTTATTAATTAGTATAAAATAGCCCCAAAACATAGCTTTACATACTGACGTTTGGTAATATAAATAATTGACCCTAACCCGTTGAACTTTATATATTTACTACTCCCTCCGTCCTAAAATTATTGTCCTCCGACAAAAAACACACAGTTTAAGAAAAACATAATTAATACAGCTTTCTCTCTATTACTTTTTTGCCAAATGATAAATCTACCCTTAACCAATTAATTAACACTTCTTTAAAGTTTGTAATATTAATTTCAACTAAGGGTAATGTAGTAAACTTGACCAAACTCCCTTATTTATTTTTAGTATTGGACAATTATGCCAAAAGAACTAATAAATGTTAATAACAAGCTTAACTGTAACATTAACATTTCTAGCTTTTCAAAAAAAAAAAAAAAAAAAAAAAAAAAAAAAACTGTAACATTTCTAAAACATTACGAGTGAAATAATGAAGTGTAAAATATTTAGATGTTTCTTGGTGTGTTAGAAGAATAGGATCACTATTTCACATTTAATGAAATAATGGTTAGAGAGCATGGTTCCCAGGTAGTTATAGCCTCCTTGCATCCTATCATGTCCTGCGCCATATATATGTGCCACGCTATGAACAAAAGTATATTACTACCTCCGTCCCAAAATAATTGTCCTCATTTGACTTTTTAAAGTCTTAATTTCTCAACTTTGATCTTAAATATTTTTGTATGTGTTATATAATACTTGATGAAAGTTATACTAATGAAAAGGTATTTAAAAACCAATCAATTCATATATTTTGCATCAATTAATATATAACATAAACAAAATTATTAAAGATCAAAGTTGAAAAATTAAGACTTTAAAAAGTCAAATGAGGACAATTATTTTAGGACGGAGGGAGTATTATTTTTTTCTTTTCTTTTTGATGGTAACTTCCAATAAAAAGTGTGTTTTTTGTGTGTTAAAAGAAATGATACAGGACAAAAGTTGAAGTGACGAGACTAGTACGCCTATAACAAGTACTACACCTAGCGCTCATTTGATTTACCACAATATATTTGGCTGAAATGGGTCTAAGACTAAAGTTAATGTCAACACCATTTCTACAAAAGTAACTCCGTCACGTCAGCGCCACCTCAGCTTTCTCTCTCCACAACTCCACCTCAACAATAACTAGCTAGTAGTGACCCCAAAAGCGACCCCGAAAACTACAACCAAAAACATACTCCATAAAACAAATAAAAAAACTACACACACAAATCTTGCAAATGTTTCGGTCGGCTGAGCAACCAAAACTTTGAAATGGTTGCTTGGTGACATACATTTAAATAATTTTTTAGTTTCTAGTTTCATCATGTCGAGCTCATTACTCATGTCGTTTAAAGGGAAACCAAATGCCAAACGCCTAAACCTAATCAACTTCTTGTATAAGAGTAGTGTATATGCGGGTAACAAGAGTTAAGGGTGGTTATACAATTGGCTTTGACAGTTACATAATTAATATAAATTTCGTTTTGACTATTCCTTACCTACTACAGAACACTCAAGTGGGCGCTGTTTCTTGGTCCTTATGCCAATACTCTAGACAAATACGTATAGAATATTGTGGTGCATTGCCATATGTGGTTCCATTTTATGCATCTACAAAAATGCACCAGCTTCAAGTGCTGCAAATACATTCTTGTAAATCAATGATGGAGGTATTTGAAAGTCAAGGGATCAACAACAGTGGTGACGGTAGCACTACTTATGCTGATGAAAGACGTGACTGTGGTACTAGTGTAGCACTCGCTACTCCAAGAGTAAAAGATATTGAAGTGCCTCAACTCTCCAACCTAAAGGAAGTTGATATCTGTAATTGTAACATTTTGCAGTATGTATTCACATTTTCCACACTTGAAAGCCTCTCACAACTCGCAGCGTTAAAGATAAGACGATGTGAAGCAATGAAAGTGATCGTGCAGGATGAAGATGCATCTAAAGCTGTGTTCTTTCCTCGTCTAAGGTCCATTGAACTAGACCGTCTCCCAGGCCTTGAAGGTTTCTTCTTGGGGAAGAATGATTTCCAGTGGCCAATATTAGATGATGTTACTATCAGGAATTGCCCAAAAATGACGATCTTCACATCTGGCCAGTCAACAGCTAAGAAGCTCAAGTTTGTACGCACAAGCTTGGGCATACATAGTCTTGAAGGTGACCTCAAAGTAAAGGTATTAAACAGTTTGAAACTTTGTTCAAGTATAAGTTTAGGTAGATAATTAAAATATATACGGAGTACATAATACTTAAAAGGAATGATATATCCAAAAAAAAGTTTATAAAATAATACCAACCAATGGCGGAGCTAGAAAAAATTTCTTAAGAGGGCCCGAAACAATTTTTTTTCCGGAAGAACATTAGATGGGAGGGGCAAGATGAAAAAAATAAAATTTTAACACATGAAATCACGAAAAATACACTAACGGGCTTAGGCCTAGGGAGGTCGGGACCCTTCCCGGTCCCTTAATAACTCCGCCCATGATACCAACACAATGACTTAACAAGTGTTGTAGCCAATCATGCATGTTGGATCATAAATTCATAATTCATCTTTCTTCTTTTTTACCCTCAACATTTAGTCATTGTATGAATATAAAATTTTAAACTTTTTGTGGATTTAATATTTCTCAATACTTATTTCTACTTTCCCAAAAAATTAAAATAAAAAAATAAAATGAAAAAAATAAAAAACATTTCTCAATACTTAATTCCTTGATCGGTAGAAAAAATAGACACTGTTTTAAGTTTTTTTCTTTTAAAAAGATGCATTGTTAAATAGCTAAATGTGAATCTTGGTTTTCTAACTTCAACACTTTTAAAATTGGATATTATCAGTAATAAAAAAACATAGGATCTAATCAAAAGCATCTCCGATAATCATCTACTCTTTTAGGAATCTCATCTTCGACTCATCATGCACAATCATTTAAAGTAGAGTGAAAGCTTATGAACTCAACGGAATCTCTTCTTTGTTTGTCTCATTTAAAGTAGGTCTAATATTTTTTTATAAATTTATTGACGAAATTCTATTTATCTAATAAATTTTACCTCCTTTTTTTGTTTATCCGCCAATTTTTAAAATATACGTATTTATTAATTATTAGATGAGAATTCATAATATAATAACAAATAAAATGCGTAATAACTCCAAAAAATGTTCTGATACATCTCGACCTTTAAGTGTGTTCATCCATTTTTAAAACGGGCAAATGTTTTATAAAAGTATCATACTTGTTATAATTTCTTTTTCTGGGTATCGAACAAATTTTTTTCCTTATATGGGTACTAATCTTTCAAATTCGGTCTCTTTAAGGTATTTTGTGTCATTTTTTGCCATTCAAAATATTTAAACTCCTATTAGCTAAGAGGGCAAAAAAGGTAATAAGGTACCTCAAAGGAACCGAATTTGAAAGATTAGAACCCCGTATAAGGAAAAATTATGTTCGATACAAAAAAAATAAAATAAAGCGTGATACCTTTATAAAAAACATTTTCCCTTTTTAATACCATCAACTATGACGCTTCACCCAATTCTGAGCACACTAGTCACTAGTTTCAGCTCAAGACGCACACACCAAATATTTAATTGGCCGATGCATATAATTTTTATTTATTATTATTATTATTATTATTATTATTATTATCAACTAACCTATCTTCAATAGCAGTAACATTTTTAGTAAATTTTCAACCCTCTCTCAATTCTCGATTTATTCTCAACCCACCATTAGAGATGCTTTTACAAAAGCCGACCTATATTTAACTTTTTACATCCAACACTAATAACCTTTTTAATAGTTTTTCTACAATATCTCAACATGTCTCCAAACACCTTTGGATTATGGATATAGAGTTTGGATCAAATGAGAAGAAAAATTAAAATGCGAAGAGTGAGAAGAAAGCACAACCACACATTTCAGATGCACCTACAAAAATAGATGCATCTCCCCTTAAAATTCTCCATCTTATTTGAAATGTGTGGCTAGATATCCTTCTTATTATTCTCATTTTAGTTTTTCTTATCACCGGATGATATAATTGAAAGCGTAGTAATTTGTTTTCCGGTGTAACTTTTTTGGAACAAATTATTAAAAATGAAACTAGCGGTGAGTAATATTTAGGGAGATTGCATATATACCCACTAAAACTCAAAAACTTGCATATTTACCCAAAATACAAGTTTTCAATGCATGATGTACAATGCAAGTTAAGCATGGTTTGGGTATATATGCAAATATGCAAGTTTTAGTGGGTATATATGCAATTGCCCATAATATTTAGTGCAAAAGTTACTTTAGTCCAATTTAACTCTGGCATTCAAATTTTATTTTTCTCAATAAACTTTGGTAAAAGTCATAAAATATCAACGTACTTTCAAAAAAGTACTAAGTTGAACCATTTACTTTTTTATTGCTTACTTGATTAACGAACTTTCAAATTTAAATTCGACTTGAACCATTTTTTTATACCGTTAGTCATCATGTGGCAACGTTAGTCCTTTTAGTTAACGAACATTTGCAAAGTTAGTCCTTTCATACTAACGACTGTTTTTAATTAACTAAAAATTTGGTTTTTCTTACGTTTTCATACGTTTCAATACTTATTCGCCCGGTTTTACACGTTTTGATCCGTTTTCATAAGTTTTCGCCCCGTTTTACACGCATTCGTCCGTTTTTATACGTTTTGATCCGTTTTCATACGTTTTCGCCCCGTTTTACACGTTTTCGTCCTGTTTTTACACGTTTTTGTCCATTTTTACACGTTTTCGTCCGTTTTAGACATGATGACTAACGGTATAAAGAAATGGTTCAAGTCGAATTAAAATTTGAAAGTTCGCTGGTCAAGTAAGAAATAAAAAAGTAAATGATTCAACTTGATACTTTTTTTAAATACGTTGGTATTTTATAGCTTTTACTCATATACTTTAAGTTATCAAACATGAAATTTTGTGCAATGTAAGGCTTTTCCAATTATTGAAAAGTCAAAAAACCTACATTATGCAAGATTTCATTTTGGTACATTAAATAAATGGAAGAAGGATTCATGTTTAGATTATTTGGAGAGGATTAGTCTTTAACTTAGATGTATGTGACTATAAAAAAGATTCATGTCTGGCCACTTTTAAATGTGTACCTAGTTAGGTTTAAATTTTAGACTTTTTGTGAAAAAAAAAGTACAAAAAAAAAATTAATAATAATAAAAAATAAAAAAACAACAACGGTGACTTGCTACTAAGATATTTGGTGGTTGCTAATTTTGATACTACATTTATGGAGAAACAAAAAAGTTGAATACATTATAGTTAAATTGGTATAAAGTCTAATACATTTTTTGTCATTTAACTTTACTTTAAAGATGGGTATAATAAGTACAGTTAAAACTTGATAAACTAATACTCGGTTAACTAAAAAACCTTTTTAAGGTAAATATTTTTTTAAGTACCGATTCATTAATTCTAGGTAAGTTAACATCCATTAATTAATAAGTAACTTTTTCAATTTATACATTTAAATAGTACCATGAGTATTAATGTATAGAGTTTATATTGTACCTTGAATCAATGTTTTTCATATTTTGAAAACAAAAGGTCCGACAACAATACGCTGCGATCAACCATACTAATCCAACAACGCCACATTTTAGTACTTTTCTCTAAGGATAATTTTTTTTATACCCATATACCACATATCTTACGATGTACGGAGTATCTCACAAATGACTCCGACGTGGCTTGAGCCACAACCTTTAGGTTAGTGGGCAACTCACATGCCACTAGACCAAAGGTTTTGGATACCACATTTTTAGTACTTGCACCAATCTGAAGCATTAACAAATTAGGATCTTAAACTTTGATATTCTTACTATGTTCTCTAGTTTTATTTTAGGAGTGAAAGTGAATGAAATTGAGTGAAACATAAAATTTGTGTGTTCTTGAGTTTTTTTGTGCCTAGGAGTGAAAGTGAATGTAAATGGAAAGGAAAGAGTACTAGTGGATTTTTGACTAGAGTAGTGCTATATCCACATAATTTATACAAAATAATTTCCACAAAAATGAGGTGTGACAATATGATTTGTCATGAAACAAAGAGTTAGTGGAGGAACAATGTGCTAATTGGTCCATTTGTCTTGCCACATCATTATGTGGAAGTTCTTTTGTAAAAGTTTTGTGGTTGTAGCAATTCTCTTTTGACTATCACTTTCACCCCATATTTGGGATGAAAGTGGAAGGGACAAACTATTTAGTAGTAAAAAGACCAAATCGTCCTTACATATTTCTTTTATTTTTTATTTTGTAAGGGCATGATTGTAAATGTATAACATTCTTTCATTTTCTTTCTTCTTATTTCATTGATACTCGAGAACACAAATAAATATCTATCTTTCTTTCATCTCCGCTCCATTTCTTTTCTGCACTTTCATTTTAAGTGAATTGAAGGATTCCAAGAAACATGTGTATTTCATCATGCGATGAAGTTAGCATAGCATATATGATAATATGACACTTCTAATATATGGTGTTGTGTTTATTTGGCCTGACAGACCAAATTCCCAGATACAGAGAGTACACGCTCCCACCCTACTGCAATGGAACTATCAGCTTGGTCTTTCCATAATCTGAGTCAAATGATTGTGGAGTATGATCATTCAATGAGAAGAATTGTTCCATCCAACGAGTTGTTACAATTGCAGAAGCTTGTGAAGATTCTTGTAACGAAATGTGATCAACTAGAGGAGGTTTTTGAAGTAGTAGCATTGGAAGAGATAAATGACAGAATTGGTTTCAGTGAAGCACAAAAAGCTGTTGTTGAACTTCCAAACCTAACAGAAGTGAACTTAGCGAATCTACCTAGTCTCAAGTATATATGGAAGAGCAATCCATGGACAGTAGTAAAATTTCCATACCTAACGCGACTGTCAGTTGTTGTATGTGCAAACTTAGAGTACGTATTTACTAGTTCTATGGTTGGTAGTGTACCGCAACTCCAAGAGCTACGCGTAAGTTATGCTGGTACAAAGGTAATTGTCAAGGAAGAGGAAGAATGTGAGGGTAAAGCGAATGAGCATGAGTTATGGAATCTAAAGTCCTTAAAACTTGAGAGTCTCCCTTATCTCAAGGGATTTTGCTTAGGAAAAGATGCTTTTTCTTGGCCATCTTTGGAAAGTCTAAGCATTCTTAAATGCCCCAAAATAGATGTGTTCACTAACGGACATTCAGATACTCCAAAGCTAAAAGCAATCACGACAAGCTTTGGGGAGTGTAACGTCGATAACAATCTCAACTCAATTTGTTCCATCTGGAGGATGTAAAGAAGTTGTCAGAGAGTGATCCCGAATGGGAAATTCATGATATTGAATGACAATTTAATGTAGAGGATGGAAAGGTGAACCATTGGGCGAGTCTGGAAGCCAAGTGAGCAATACCAGAAGCTTGGTATACTGGGGGTGTGTTTGATAGAGGGAGATCGATGCAAGTAAAAAAGTGAGATTAGGTAATTTCTGGATAAAACAATTTGTGTGTATTGTGATTTCCATCTCACTCGTATTGAAAATGTTGTTTGATGGTTTTGTATCCTTATGGTTCACTCATTGTGCTGGAGGTGGAGTTGGTGCAGGCGTATTTTTCTCTTTTGTTGGGTTCATTTTGCTCTTTTGCCGCTTCTATATGGCTCCAGTAATCTTATGGAAGCTTTTTAGGCGTTCAACTCGATTAATTTATTTCCAACCCGAACCTGACCCATTTAATAAACGGGTTAGATGGGTCAACCCAAACCCAAACCCGACCCGAAATCTATTTAGACTCAACCCGAACATGTTAATTTTCGTGTTGGTTTCAGGTCGGGTTAGAAATTTCCACCCCTATTATTATTGCAGCACAACAGCTTGAAATATGACTGAAATATAGTAGAACAATTTACATTTTTGAGCAGCAACTTATAACAGTTTGATAGAAGCCAAAGACTCATATTTATGTAGAACAAAAGATTCACATAATAATGGGTTTTACCCCTTGAAATCAATCCATTAAAAGAATGAGAAAATGAGAAAATCATAATAAATATAAGAGATGTGATAAGAAAGAAGAATCATACCTGCTGATGAGATGGAGGCTATAGAGAAAAAGATAAATAAATATAAGCCAAAGACTCATATCAGGTCAAAAATGTAAATGGCTAGGACATTCGCAAATTAAACAACTATTTTGTCTTTTAGTGCGAGGAGGATTTTGTCCTCGTGAAAAAACAACCCTTTGTTTGTGTGTCGTGTCGTGTGTTTGCCGGGATAAGGAAAACACTTGAAACGAGTATTAAATTTGTCTTTGTCAAATGCTGCTATTTCTATATAGGGTTTTAAATTGTGTCTTAGGGGCACCAGTTAATCACATCAAAAGTATATAGGGATTCACATAAAAGTACACTTGTGTGTATTTACTTTTTTGTGAGCCCCTATGTACTTATGTGTACTTAACTTGTGCCTAGGGGCATAAGATAGAAAAACGCTTTTATAAACAAACAAATTAAAAAGTGTTCTAAATCATTTAAAATCATTTTAATCATTTTTTAATTAAGTTAAATCATATTTAATTAAGTTCATTTAAATTAATTATATTTAATTTAGATAATTTGTAACAAAACCCGACACTTTGCATCTTGAAACTTCAAAACAACTTTGATACTGGGGTTGAAAAGCTTGATTTGTAAAAAAGAAAGAAATATTTCTTTTTCAATCAAGGAGTTGAAAAGCGGGTGGAAATTTTGAAGATAATCGAAATGTTGCAACAAATTAACATCTCATGTCACCCAAAGTACTACTTAGGTCGTGTTTGTTTCGGCTCATATAACTGGCTTATGGATTATTTGGTTTTGGGTTTATGTTTCATAAGCTCACTATTTGTTTTTGAAACTTTTCAGCTTATATAAGTTTATTATCTCACAGTAAACTTATATAAGCCAAAAAGTTTCAAAATAAGCCACAAAAAGTGTGCTAAATGAAACATAATCCCAAAACCAAATAAGCCATATAAGCCGAAACAAACAACCCCACCAGTTGCATATACATAAAAATATCAACATCATTAACAAAAATCTATTGGCATCACAAACTAACGCATGGTTTATCTGGTACACCAACATTGGCCACCAAGATGAAATAATTGGACAAAACTACATGAAACCCAAACCAACACGATATCCGACTCCATTATCATTAAAATTTCAAATGGTAATCTTCAATAAATTGGTTTGTTCCAATGACATTTAACAAGCTTACAACAGAACAAATGTTGTTCATCTGAGTCTCTTCTTCTAGAGCCACTTACAATTCAAACAACGTATCTGTAAGTTACATAACGACCAGCAGTCTCACTAGGTCGAATGATTTTCACCACCTGCCCACGCTTTAGCCCATAATATCGAGCAACCGGATCACTCACTTGAATTCGAGGCAGCTGCAAACAACAAATGTTGTACAGATTATTAACTTACGGCACATGTTTTAGAAAAATACGTAGCCAATACTAATAGAAAGGTAACATGAACTGACCTGAGTTTCTTTAACTGTGTATCTCTCCAGTAGTGTCTTTTTCTCCTCGTTTGAAAGAACCTGATGCTCAGGTACTAGAACATGATTTTTGACGTTCACCAATAATTCTGCTTCCTGCATTATTACATAAAATGGCCTTAATTTTATTGCATTGACCCCGTAACAAATGATCTTTTTTCTATTTTTAGTTATGCAGAAAGCCAGAAATCATTAGCTTAGCATGACAATCAAGTACTCTTCTATCGATAGAGAAATTTCAATCAGCAATTCAGAGATGACCAAGTGGACATATCAATTCATCAAACAAAAAATGAGTTCTTTTAGATTATGTTAAAAATACGATACCCGATATGCTAATGCTAATACTATATTAATAATTTACTTCACAAAATGAACAATTCCATGATTCCATTTATTTATACCGTTACACAATGAACATGGAAAAGCCTGCAGGTAGAATAAGTTATCTAATCCTAAACCCATCTACAAACCAAATGGGCCCTTAGTTCAATGAAGCAGTTAAGGACTCCACCTTGGCAACAATATTAAGCAGCATAATCCTAGAACCTGCTTTCAGTGAATATATCACCCACAGCAGCCTTAACAAAATTGAATACAAAACGAGACGGACATAACTTATAGATTGCAGTGCAGTAATCCTCCTAAAACTGCTCTAAATAGGTTTGCATGCATCTCCATGATGTTTTGGCTGAAAAGCTTTTGTCAATTAATAGTACTAGGCTTCCATAAGCATTTACTAGTGAACTCTATTCACATCAACAGGGCAACGAAAGAATGAAAGATTATAAATTGCCGGTTATCATTACAACATATTGGCATATGGTCAACTCCTCTTCGCATATATATGCTAACAGGAAATCAGGAATCAGCTTCACTCACCTGGAAAACCTCCAAGTGAAACTTCGTTGAGATCTCACTAATGCAAGTTCGGGCGAAGGGAGTTAGATTTTGCTGCACGACCAAGATTCCACGGGTAACATTCTCCGTCTTCATACGGGCGATATAATTTTTTATTGTCTTGACTCCAACTTTTGCTTCATCAGGGAAGAAGACATAGATCTGGTAGAAAAGCACACATTTTAAATAACACAAAGACAAATGCGAAAAAAAGTTTGTTACTAAAAACATCCTTTATAGCCTAGGTCGCCAGATCAGTCACCAACAGCCAACCCGGTCTACTAATATTGACGTGAGGCGGCTCTATAAGAGTGTGTGCCTTAGTCACTAACGTGCTCCACATGTGAGGCGTAATGTGGTTACCAAGTTCAACCAAAAGACAATCATTTTATCTTCTTTTTATAAAATACAGAATTCCCCTGGAGTTAGATCATAGATGGTCATATTTAGGTTTTAAGTCCACTCAAAATGGGAAAAGCTTATCCTCTGTCTCCTCTGTCTTATACGACGCAATTTATACGCTAAATAACTCCTCTAACGTGCCGTTAGCCACAAAATGACAATTATTTTTGGTTCGTTTATCAGTACGAACTATTCCCCTATATGCTTTAACGTAATTATGTTTATATTCCACTACATTATGCTCTCGTCAAATTTTGTCACATAAATAATTTCAAGACTTGAAGGTTTCCTTTAACCAAGCCCTCACTGTTTTTCACCTCCTACCTAAAAGGATTCACAGAATAAGTCACCTCATTTCGCCCTTCACCTTTAACCATTACAACCATGATGATTCTTAACCAAACATATTCCATAACTGCACTACTTCTCCATTCACGCTTTCTCACAGTTCAAGACAATATTCAAATATCCTGACATCTTATTTGTTCCCACATGGAAACAACTTCTACACATCATAACAACATTATCCCCCACAATCATAGTCCCAACAGCTTACTTTTTTCTTTTCTGCTTATGCTTCTAAGTTCTAATTATAAATAAGTACTTATAATCGCTCATTTTGTGAAAGCAATAATGCCTTCAATCCAATCCATCTATAAAAGGTTTACGGTCAATTCCAAGTAAATAACATAATAATTTCCTCTTAAACTCATCAAGTGTTTGTTTAAGCTTATTTTCAGGAAGGTTGGCGAGCATGAATTAAACATGAGACGTCTCAATAGTTACTTAAGCTCCTTGCCACTAGGCCACCCCTAAGTGGTTATGTCATAATAAGCATTTCAAAAAAGCCAGAAAAATAGGCTTATGAAACATAAGCCGTAATCACATAAGCTCATAAACCCAAAAATAAGATTAAGGGGGTGTTTGTTTCGGCTAATATAGCCGGATTATGGCTTATTTGGTTTTGGGCTTATGTTTCATAAGCTCACATTTTGTGCCTTATTTTAAAACTTTTCAGCTTATACAAGCTTATTATGACATGATAAGCTTATATAATCCCATATGTCCCAAAATAAGCCAAAATGTTTGGGTTTATAAAACATAACCCGAAAACCAAATAAGCCATAAGCCCGCTATCTATCTATATCTATACTACTATATAATGTATTTGGGCCTATTCTATAATTAGAAAGGCTTAAAATTCAGACTTTTACTTGCTTATTATGGAAAGATTTGAAAATTAATTAGTTAGGAAGGATTGGTTAGGAAGTTTGTTAGGTAGCAGGTTGGTTGTTCAAACTAAAATTATTTAGCTTAACCATCTCTACCATCTCTATTACTAAATGTGTAACCGAATAACGCAAAATATAGTCACAAATACCAGCCGCAGCATTGCGCGGATACCGTTCTAGTATAAGCTTAAACAAACACCCCCTAAGATTAAACATAAGCAGATAAACAGCTAAGAAAACAAACCCTTTAACACATATAACCAATAAGCACAAACAAAATCAAAAAAAATTGAGAAGAACAAGAAAAAGATAACACACCTGTTCAGAGGAATCATTCTTTAAGGACTTACTAATAACAAGATCTTCACGTTTCATATTATCACCATACTTAGATATAAACTGCCTTTTATCCATCTCAATCTCAAACTCACCCACCAAATAATTCCTGTCTTTCAACATCTCCATCACTGATTTCCTTATTCTGAATAACCTCTTTATTTCTTCCTCTGTTAATGATGTTGACATCTTTTTTTTTTTTTTTTTTTTTTCACCCACCCACAAATTTGCTTTTTGGGTTTTTGTGGGTTTTTGAGGAAAGTGAGGAAGGTGGGGGTCGGCTTAAGTTTGACCTCTTGGAACATTTAACTTGCAAGTACTATTGTGTTTGTGTTTTGTTGTTTTTGCAATGAGGCCCTTTATAAAATGGATGCCTAACTAATATGTTTAATATTCTGACTAATTCATTCATTGTTTAACACATGAATTGCATAATTTTTCTCTACTCAAACTCATCAATGATCTTGCCAAGTATATAGTGATATTACTTAGGCATAAAATTAGGCATGACAATCACTACTCTTGTAAAATTTAGTTGTGTGATTAAATTTAGTTTTTGCAGTGAGGCCCTTTGTAAAATTTAGATAACCTGTTGAGCATGATAGATCGTGGACCAGACCGAATTGGACCAATCGGAGCGGACCGAATTATTTTGGTCCGACCCTCAGTCCATCTTTTAATAATTTTTGGTCCTTGTCTGATCTGGTCCGATTCAGTCTAATGTATAACCAAACATTAGCTTTGTTTAACCGGATCGGACCGACCTGGACATGGACATGGACTAAACATTTTGGTCCGGTCCTCAATCATGTGTTTTGAGTCAAATCGGTTTTGATCGGTCTGGTCTGATTTTCGAACCGTGCTCAACCCTTATGTAAATGAATGAGATTTTTTCTTGTCATTTATGTGATAATTTTGAACATTATTTCTGACCATCCTTTAAATAGTTACTACCTAATAAGATCTGCATTGATATATTTATCCAACACCACGATTAATATATTCTAAAATTTGTACGAACAGTCAGTGAATACAGCGTATTGGTCAATATGGAAACGCTCTATTGATGTACTTTACGTCTTGGTTGATTTGATGAAGTCTTGAATGGATACGCCGTATTGCTTAGGATGAATACGACGTATTGAGTCTCTTAACAGTGGACTTTGTTTGATTTCTTCCTTTTAGCTCCAATTCATGTCCATTTCCTTAACTTCCATAAATTGCTCCGTTATTTAATGAGATTAACAAAAATAAACAATTATAAACAACATAAAAGGTGCAATATAAATGGGATAAATGATGAGAATATTTAGTCCTTATTTAATGTCGTCACATAGCCATAAATTTATCCAACACCATGTTCCCAGGGCTCTAGTCAGAGCACAATATAGCCTTTTCCAGGCTTATCTTTCAAAGTTGGAAAAGTCACACAAACATGGGAATATAGGTTTGAGAGTAATACCGAGTTTTTGCGAGACTGGTACTAGTACAAGGAAAAAGAGCCTTAAGGATCGTGTCATTCAATAGTTGAATGGCCGTGTTTTTAAACTTGAGACTATTATTCAGGTTGTGTTTTATTATAAATATTATATCAAGAATATTCAAAGGTAATCTTTTTACATTGGGGTTTGTAATATTAGTTCAAACATTGCATGTTCTTGCTCTTGAGAGAAATGTCGAAGTTGGGGTATAACTTTCAAGTCATTTGTTAAGTTTTGACATCCATTGGCTTGCATACTTCCCAATTGGATGTCACTGTGGACTCGGATCACTAACTACTAACTCGCCGTTAAAAAAAAAGTTTTGACATCCATTGTATTATTTTACAAAATCACATTTCTTTCAGAGGATAAACCGGATTTTAATGAACATTTTCCAAATATGAGCTTTGACTTTTGCGATTCCCTTAAACATTTACAATCTTTTGTAGGATCTATCACGATGGTTTCATTGTGTGGACACTATTTGGTTGACTGATGATATTCATCTCTATTTTAGTCAACCGGGGCAGATCAAAGGTAAGTTTCCATGGTGTGATACTTTTACATGTGGACATAAATTTCTATCACATTTTAGTATGCTTAGACGCCGCTAGAAAAGGTTGGCTAACTGAAAAGGTGAGTCTTTATAAAGACTATAATTCAAGTATTTGTAATACTCTATTTGTTGTTTACGATTCATTACAATAATTATTTGTTTATTGCAATAAACAACACATAGACTTGTGGGTTGACCACATGTGCCATGTGAGACCCAAGAATGCTAATTGGTCCATGGTTAGTAGTTACTTTGGTTAGATCCTTCTTCAAAACGACGTGCCCTTGTTTTATGCTAACGGGGATAGGTATGCTAGTTAATGGAGCGATGTTGATAAGGTAATACCTTTATTTAAAAAAAACCAACTCAGTATATTGGTTTACACTTTTTAAGAACTTACATCGTTGTCAAAACACACTCTCTTCTTAGTCTATCAAAAAGCTTTTTGGAAAAGGAAGTTAGGAGGAAAATTATGTTGGTAATGTGTGTATTTGTGCAGGGTAATTAGTTGCCATCATGCCTGTTAGTGCAAGCTAATTATTTGGGCACGGTAATTACAAGTAATTGAATCACAAAAAACATATATAACATTCACATACCTACATACCTCTATTCATTTTGATAAACCAATTTATACAATTTATAGACCTTTGAGGTGCATTAACTGATTAGCTAAATAACAAATACAACATACCAATTATGTTACATTCATTATGATAAATAACAATTAACTAACATTATGCTGTGAAATACAACATAACATGACTTTTAGATGGTTCACTTGGTCAATGACGTGCTTATAGGTTGTTATTTGGGTCCTTCACTTGCATGTTGTTCACTTGGTCCATGAATGGCATGTGGTTCACTTTCTTCTTCACTACTGTCACTAGGTTGGAGAGACATACACTCATCAATTACCTCAGGTAGTGTTATACGACAAGTTCCGTGACCTATACCTACTGAACCACCACCTCTACCAAATGAATTTGTTCTTCGAAGTCCCAATCCTATTACATAATCACCTCTAACAGGTATAGTCGTGTTTCCCCTTTTGAACGCTTCGACCACTACACCATCGGCTGTACCAACTGAGGGATCATAAAAAATAAATGTTTATTTTTTAATTGCATAAAGCTCTAAGAAATGTCATTAACTATACCAATTATATATCATTTTTATAATTAAATTTCAGGTTTGATTGATTAAAACACAAAGTGTACATTTATTTTAGTACATCTCGAAACAGAAATATGGGCATTTATTTTAAAACGGATAAAGTATTGTATCAAAGTTAAAAGAGTTTATATCAAGTCTATAAGAAGATCCATACAAAAATAAGGACGCACACCATAATGAGTGATGTGCTCACTACAAACATGCATATGTAGTGCTCTACCATGTGCATCACTGGTGTGACTTTGTGGTGTGCACATTCCATAAGTTACGCAACAGATGGTCTCAGTAATATAACCAAAATTGTTGAAGTAAAAGTTTGTTTTTACTTCGAACAAGCGAGAAGAATCCTTCGGACTGGAGTGAGTCCTTCGGATTCGAGGTGACTCTTGCTTATGGTATGTTCCTTCGGATATCTACAAAACAAATACGTCCGTTAGTCTCGCCCCGGGAATGTATCCCAGGACCAACCTCCGGCGTGAGAGTAAGTATATGTTCTTAGTGAGAGAAAGTATGAATAAAACTAGAGAGTAGGAGAGAATTAGTTAACCTTAAATGAAGACTTCCTCTCTATTTATAGACTTTCCATATGGAGCGCCAGGCTGGTTTGTACTTAGCCCTTAATGTTCGCTAGTTTGTGCTCCATTATCATATACTTAGTGTACTTGTCTGTACTTTGATTAATGTACTTACTGGGTTATCCGGTCGGTTAGGTCTTTCGGATGTCTGGGGTTCATCGGCTATCGTTTGAACCTTTCGGATATTGATCTATTCTTTCCCGACATGTTCAGCTATGTTAAGCTCGACATGGATCCGGAAGGTTTGTTATATATCCGGAGGATACATACGCCAACATGTCCCCCCAGTATCATAGTATTGGTTATGCCAATGGTGTGATACTAAGTTTAGTTTTTTGCAGCTTTCCGAAGGGGTTGTAGCTTCGTCCTTCATGAGAGTCGTGTGCAAGATGCCAAAAGTAATTAATGTGTCGTTTAAGGTGCGCCGTCGTTTTTTACCGCACCGTTTGGATTGGAACACGTATGCGTTTCGTGAGACACACGACGTGGATGCTTGACACGTTAGCCCTACGGGTGACGTGTCCTTTCCCGCCCCTTTTTTACCGTCTATAAATAGACCATTTTTCTTCATTTACACCACTGTTATTTTTCTCACACATACATACCTCTGACACATTTTATCCCTTCCGTATTCCGAACGATTATTCTCGCCATCTTTGAGGTACGTCTGAGTCCGTTTAGTATTTTTGTTGTTTTGGCTATATCTTTTCTCTTCCTGTCGGACCCATTATGTCAGAGTCTACAGCGTCTTTTGAATATGAGGATGTATCCATGCCGGAGGGTTCGCATGTCAAGAAGGATATACATCTGAGGCCGTCTACGATGGATGATGGTGAGGTACTTGTTGTGGTGGAAACATTTAGGATTCCAAAGGATTTGCATCCGAGGGCGCCTCCGTCGGGTATGACGATGGATCGACTGCCTGCGGATGCCATTGGCTTATACGCAGAGTATTTCTTTGACGGAGGTCTTATTGTTCCTTTTTCTACCTTTCTCTTAGATGTCATTAGGTATTTTAAAATTCACATATCTCAACTGGTTCCGCTGGGAATGCACCGTGCTACTCTTTTCGAGGTGTATTGCCGGAGCATGCACATTCCTCCTACCACTCCTCTATTCCGCGTGTTTTACAAACTTAGCAAGCAAGGTTGCTGGTTTTCATTTGAGAAACGTGTGCATAAGGATAGAAAGATTTGCTTCGGAGAGTTTCCTTCCTGCCTGAAGGGCTGGAAATATCACTTTTTCTTGATCGATAGGAGAGCCATTCCTTTTGCCATGCCTTGGAGACATTCGGATTCGGATGTGTCCGATCCATTTCCCAAGAGGAGTGAATACGATGTTTCTCATGCCGAAAGGTTGGCTGAGACAATCATCGAGCCGTGCCAAGTGCCCCAGTCTTTCTTGTATGCGTTGGGTCTTTCGGACCATTGGGAATTTACCGGCTTCCTTCCGGCTTTGAGGGATAAGCAGGGGAGGGGTATAGCCCTTTGTTATAAATATGAATTTTCCAATTGTGCCTTTCTTTTTTATTTTTATCTTTAATGATGTCTTGTTTGTTCGCAGGTGTAACTATGTCAAGCTATTTGAAGAAACCTCCCCTCCGAAAGGTAGTGAATGTGTTAAAGGGGGATGCGCTGCCGCAAGGTCGCGAGATGCACATAACCCGCCCCCTTGCCTCCAATGCTGAAGTTCCTGAAAAGGACGAGGAGATGAAGAGGGTGGAGGTTCCGGATGACAAAGTGTTAGCTGCCAAGGATAAGAAGAAGGAGCAGGCAGCTAAGTTGGGCTCCAAGAAACCTCCGTCTAAGAGAGCCGGAGGGAGTATCTCCTCCAAAGTTCATAAGAGGTTCAAGCAGTATGCTGACCACGTTATTGATCTGGATACTACGGAGGAGGTTGAGGAGCCGGAGCCAATCCGCTCGCTTCATCCGAAGGATATACCTTCCGGTATGTTAATAAACATTCTGTTCATAACTTTTCCTTGGTTTGTTTCTTATTTATTTGACAAGTGCTCTTTATTTTCAGGGAGTTCGAAGGATGGTTCCTGCCGTCCGGGGAAGGGGCTTGTTGATGAGGAGGATGTCCACGTGGACATAGAGGCTGATGACGATGATGATGATACTTTTGTTCCGGCCTGGGTGGTGAAGAGGGGGACTCGCATGAACAATGCGAATGTCTGCCGAGACATGCTGATAAACTTGGCCACCCCGGCTGAAGAGAGGCATTTGGATGGTCAGGATGATACCGAAGCCATCCGAAGGTCTTGGTTGCTGATGGGTAAGCACGTTACGGCTCAAGCGGACGTCCTTTTCCGCTTTGAGTCTCTTAAGCGTGAGTACCAGAAGTTGTCTGTGACTCATGAAGGGTGTGATCAGGTTTTGGGGGATAAGTGTAAGAGATTGGATGAAGTGGTTGGGGAGTTGGATGAGCTGAAGGGCAAACATGCGGCATGTGCCGAGATGAATCCGGAAGGGATTCAGAAATTGCGCGCTGAGAATGCTAGTCTGGAGGACAGGGTCTCCCAACTTGTGGTGGAGAAGGAGGAGTGGAGAAAGGTTTCTGCGGGACAGGCTGAAAAGATAAAGTTGTTGGAGGGGCAGCTGTCTGATGCTAAGTTGAAGTTGGCCGATGAAGAAAAGGCTTACAAGGAACTTCACCAAGAGAAGCAAGAAATTGCTATAGCTGCCGGAAATGCAGAAATGGAACGCAACCGAATTGTTAATGAGTTCGTTCCGGAAGCTATCCACCGCTTCCTTAGTAGTCACGAGTTCCGGACGGCATTGGCGGAACCGTTCAACTTGTTTTATCTTTCCGGGTTGATTGATGGGGCTGGTTTATTTGAGGAGCCGGAGAAAGCGGCTAAGTTGTTGGGAGAAGTTGAGGGGATAGATATGGAAGCCGGGGTCAAATATGGTCCGTTATATGATAAGGCCCTTTCTCAGGACTATCCGTACATCCAGAAGATCCGGGAAACTATTTACCGGAGGTTTGATGAGCTGAATGCCTTAGTTCCTGACCCTGCTCCCATTGAAGAACCGGTGACTGAGGGGCCGGAGGTTGAATCTCACGTCGAGAATCCCTCCGAGAACCAGTCTTCGGATCAGAATGCCTCGGTTTTTACTTGAAGTGTGAAGGATTAGCACATCTCCATTTTGACTATGGGTATAGATGTTGCGGACTCTTTATGAAGCTTTTATTCGGAATTTATTGTGTTGGTTTCATGTTGATGTAATAGAATAGGGGGTATTGATGTTCCGTCCTTTTTGTAGGATAGATGTTTCGGGACATTTGATGTAACAATTTTGAATCTTGAATATATATATATATATATATATATATATATATATATATATATATATATCATTTCACTTTTTCTTCGTATTTTTAATTCTCTTGATATTCATGTTATGTGTGTGTATATATCGGATGACGTCGGCCAAAGTATTTCGGCTCTTGTTTCATATCAATATTGTTTCATGTCTGGACATATGTCAAGTGACTTCTTGTCAGTTATTATCCGGACAGATTGAACCTATCGGGTCTTGGCTTTGTATTTATGTCCCTGGGGAATGTATTTTTTGGTGCAATTTGTACCTTTCGGCACTTGGCCTAAAGTTATACCCACTTGAGGTTTATTTGACGGGGTAACCTGTACCCTTCGGCACCTGGCCTAAAGTTGTACCCACTTGGGGTTTTATTTGACGGGATAACCTGTACCCTACGGCTCTTGGCCATAACCTATACCCTCCTTGGGTTTTATTTGACGAGGTAACCTGTACCCTTCGGCACATGGCCTAAAATTATACCCACTTGGGTTTTATTTGACGGGGTAACCTGTACCCTTCGGCACCTGGCCTAAAGTTATACCCACCTAGGGTTTTATTTGACGGGGTAACCTGTACCCTTCGGCACCTGGCCTAAACTTATACCCACCTGGGGTTTTATTTGACGGGGTAACCTGTACCCTTCGGCACCTGGCCTAAACTTATACCCACTTGGGGTTTTATTTGACGGGGTAACCTGTACCCTTCGGCACCTGGCCTAAACTTATACCCACTTGGGGTTTTATTTGACGGGGTAACCTGTACCCTTCGGCACATGGCCTAAACTTATACCCACTTGGGGTTTTATTTGACGGGGTAACCTGTACCCTTCGGCACCTGGCCTAAAGTTATACCCACTTGGGGTTTTATTCTTTTGGACAACTTGTGCCCTGACGGAAGCAAGTTTTTCGTGTGGTTCAAATGCATCGGACGTTTCATTGATGTGAAAATGGCTCATGCCTTACAATAAATCCTGAAATAACAAAGTACATAACGGGTTACATAAAACATTTCTTTAGGTTAATTGCATGCCAGGTTCGAGGTACTTCGACGTCTTCCATGGTTTGGAGCTTGTATGTGCCGTGCTGATAAACCTCCATTATCCGGTAGGGGCCTTCCCAATTAGGTCCCAATTTTCCTTGATCTTCCACCCTGCTGGCTTCATTCCTCCGGTACACGAAATTTCCCACTTTGAAAGCTTCGGGTTTAACCCTTCGATTATAGTACTGCTCCACTTTCTTTTTGTACTTCGTCTCCCTTATGGCTGCCATTTCTCTCCGTTCTTCCAACAAATTTAGGTTCAGATTGATTTCATCGTCATTGTTTTCAACATTTGCCATCATGGTTCGGAAGGTAGGCATACCAATTTCCGCCGGAATGACTGCTTCATTTCCATAGGTCAGACTAAAGGGAGTTTCTCCGTTGCTAGTTTTCAAGGTGGTCCGGAAAGCCCATAGTACATTTGGTAACTCATCTACCCATCCGGCTCTTTCTCTCCCTAGCCGAGATTTAAATCCCTTCATTAGGCTTTTGTTGGCTCTTTTGACCAATCCGTTGGCTTGAGGATGAGCTATTGCTGTGTTGATTTGTGTAATGTTCAACCTCTCGCACCAACTTTTGAACGGATCTCCCACGAAGTTACTTCCGTTGTCCGTGACGATTATCTTGGGTAATCCGAACCTGCAGACAATGTTGTCCCACACAAATTTTTTGACTTCCTTGCCGGTTGTTTTAGCCAACGATTTTGCTTCCATCCATTTTGTGAAATAGTCTATTGCCACAATAACGTATTTAACTTTCCCCGGAGCTTCGGGTAAAGGTCCCAAAACGTCAATTGCCCATTGGAAGAAAGGCCATGGTGCCATGACGGAGGTCAATACCGTTTTTGGCAGCTTAGGAACCGGAGCATGTATCTGACAGGCATCACATTTTCGAATGACCTCTCTAGCATCCCGGTGCATGGTTGGCCAATAATAACCTTGTCTCATGAGTTTTGCTACCACGGTCTGGGGTCCGGAATGCATGCCACATGCTCCTTCGTGCACTTCTCGGATTATGTAATTAGCTTGGAGGGGTCCGACGCATCGCAACATCGGTCCTAGGTAGGATTTTTTGAATAGCACATTATCAATCAACGTATAATGGCTTATTTTCATGCGCAGGTTGCGTGCTTCGTTTTGATCCTCCGGCCATATCCCTTCGTTTAAGCAACGGAATATGGGAGACATCCAATTTTCCTCCTCTTCTTCGACTATTGCGTTAATCGTCTCTTCTTCTGTGGATGGTCTTTCCAATATTTCTACCAGGACTTCCTTCGTTAAATGGTCAAATGCCACGGATGCTAGCTTGCTGAGCACATCTGCTTTTTGGTTCTGGGCTTTTGGGATATTCTTTATCCTGAAGCGTTTGAAGCAAGCGATGTATTCCTTGGCCTTGGCGAGGTACTTTGCCATGCTCTCCTTGTATGCAGTAAACTCTCCATTAATTTGGCTCGCCACCAGGTTAGAGTCCACTAGTACTTCTAATGCTTCTATATGCATTTCTTTTGCGATTCTCAGTCCGACTAAGAGTGCTTCGTATTCTGCTTCGTTGTTGGTAGCTTCGAAGTTTAATCGGAGAGCATAGGTGTATTCTTCTTTTTCCGGACTAATTAACACTAGTCCTGCTCCGGAACCTTTTCTGCTGGAGGCTTCGTCTGTGTATAGAATCCATTCTTCTGGCTGAGAGATGTTACATATCTCCTTGCATCTCCTCTTCGGATCCGGGAAGGCTGTTCCGATGGGTATTTCATTAATGAAGTCAGCGAGCACTTGTCCCTTGACAGCATTTCTTGGTATGTAGGTAATGTTGTAAGCCCCCAGTTCTACCGTATATTTGGCTAACCGTCCGGACGATTCTGCTCGGTTTAACACTTGTTTGATGGGATGGTCCGTTATGACCTTAATGGGATGAGCTTCGAAGTACCGCCTTAATCTTCTTGATAAATGTATAATTATATAAGAATAAAATAGAATAAAGGATAATACCTTGAATCAAATTTGAAGAAACGGATAGAGAGAAAATAGGGTTTGTTTGATTGATGGTTGAATGAGTTTGTGAGAATCGATTTGGGAATAAAGAGTGGTGTGAGAGGGTCAAAGTGTTTTTGGAAGTTTTGTTTCAAAAGGGTGGTTTTGTTTGTTTCAATTTTTATTTTAACCCTGAAGTTATTTGTATATTAGCTTCGTCTTTTATAAAGCTTTTCTTATTATAATTTAGACACATACATTTTTTTACATTTTTTCTGAAAAAAACATATAAGAACGAATTTTTATAGATTTTGAATAAAGAAATACTTAGGGTTTCTTAATTAAACATATTTGAAAAAATAAAATTAAATAAATAGATTATTACTTAATAAGGAAATAGTTATTATATTAAAATAGGAAAAGTTTTGTTTTGTTATATAAAAAATTACACGAATAATCTCGAGTTTTTAAGATGGGACCATCTATACAAATGTTTTTAAAACCAGGTTTTAAATCGATCCGGTCGAGTCATTGGGCACTGGGTCAACCGGTTCGACCGTCGGGTCAACTCAGGTTTCCATTTATTATTTTTTATTTTTTTTGACCGGGTCAACCGATTCGACCGCAAGGTCAACCCGGTTTTTATTTTAAAAAAATGAAAAAAACCAAACCCGTTCGGGTTTCAAGACCTGGGTTGACCCGAGTCACTCAAAACCCGGCGGGTCTAACCAGTTAACCAGGTTTTAGAAACCTGGATATTTTTTACCCATTTTTGTGGCAGGGCACCGGTCCGACCGGTTAAATCGGCCGGTTCCACCCGGGTTTGAAAACATTGCTTCTGTACCTATTTGAAAATTAGAGACTAGCTATGTACTAAGAAAAGCAATGAGGGATCATAATTGTTATTCTAAACATACGAGAAGGACCATCCTTTTAATTTACTCTTGTTTAGAATTTTGGGGTCGGTCGCATATATACCGCCTTATTCCTCTATTTATACAGACTCGACCATTCATTCAGAATTATATTAAACCCTCAACGATCTAGAACCCTAACCAACCATACCTTCCAAACCGTCAATTGCAATGGCAGAAGCGAGGTCGGAAGAGAAAGCAAGGAAGTGGTCACAGCTGAACTCGAAACGATACAGTGAAAAGAAGAAATTTGGATATGTCGAGACTGCAAAAGAAAACATGCCTCCTGAACATGTAAGAAAGATTATTCGCGATCAAGGCGACATGTCATCGAAGAAATATCGACGTGATAAACGTGTATATCTAGGTGCACTTAAGTACATTCCTCATGCAGTGTACAAGCTTCTAGAAAATATGCCAATGCCATGGGAGCAGGTTCGCAATGTTAAGGTGCTGTATCACATTACTGGGGCGATCACGTTTGTGAATGAGATTCCGTGGGTTGTTGAACCGATATTTATGGCGCAGTGGGGGACAATGTGGATTATGATGAGAAGGGAGAAAAGGGATCGAAGAAATTTCCAGAGAATGAGGTTTCCTCCTTTTGACGATGAAGAGCCTCCGTTGGACTATGTCGATAATCTTATGGATGTGGATCCTTTGGAAGCGATTCAGTTAGAGCTGGACAAGGAGGAAGATTCCCCGGTTTTTTATTGGTTTTATGATCATAAGCCTCTAGTGAAGACGAGGCTCATTAATGGACCTAGTTACCGAAAATGGCATCTTTCACTACCTATCATGGCGACACTCCATCGATTAGCAGGACAGGTACTTTCTGATTTAGTCGATCGTAATTATTTTTACTTGTTTGATATGGAGTCATTTTTTACAGCAAAAGCTCTTAATATGTGCATACCAGGCGGTCCAAAATTTGAGCCAATGTATCGTGACATGGATACAGGTGACGAGGATTGGAATGAGTTTAACGATATAAATAAACTCATTATCCGTTCACCTTTGAGGACAGAGTATAGAATTGCGTTTCCTCATCTGTACAACAATAGGCCTAGGAAAGTAAGGTTAGGTGTATATCATACACCAATGGTTATGTATATGAAACCGGAGGATCCTGATTCGCCTGCATTTTATTATGATCGCCTGATACACGTTATAACCTCTGGTAACAAAGATCGGCGTGAGAATGACAAAGATGAGGAAGGCTTCTATTTGCCAGATGGTGTTGAGCCCTTGCTTACTAGCACTCCCTTATACACGGACACTACTGCTGATGGTATTTCATTGTTATTTGCACCTCGTCCCTTTAATATGAGATCTGGTCTGATGCGACGTGCTCAAGATGTTCCTCTTGTGTCCGAGTGGTACAAAGAACACTGTCCGCCTTCTTATCCAGTGAAAGTCAGGGTTAGCTATCAGAAGCTGTTGAAATGTTTTGCTTTGAACGAGCTGCATCATAGGCCCCCTAAAGCTCAAAAGAATAAGCACTTGTTCCGTTCTCTCCAGGCTACCAAATTTTTCCAAACCACAGAACTTGATTGGGTTGAAGCGGGTCTGCAAGTTTGTAAGCAGGGGTATAACATGCTGAATCTGTTGATTCATAGAAAGAATATAAATTACCTGCATCTTGATTACAATTTCAACTTGAAGCCCGTTAAAACACTTACTACTAAGGAGCGTAAGAAGTCACGGTTTGGCAATGCTTTCCATTTGTGTCGTGAAATCTTGCGGTTGACAAAGCTTGTGGTTGATGCACATGTTCAGTACCGTTTGGGGAACGTAGATGCATTCCAGTTGGCTGATGGTCTACAGTATACTTTTTCACATGTTGGCCAGCTGACTGGTATGTATCGTTATAAGTACCGACTCATGAGGCAGATTCGTATGTGTAAAGATCTGAAGCATTTGATCTATTATCGGTTTAATACTGGGCCTGTTGGGAAAGGGCCTGGATGTGGTTTCTGGTTACCAATGTGGAGGGTGTGGCTGTTCTTCCTTCGTGGTATCGTGCCTTTGCTCGAGAGGTGGCTTGGAAATCTACTTGCTCGCCAGTTTGAGGGACGACAGTCTAAAGGCGTGGCTAAGACCGTGACAAAGCAACGTGTTGAAAGTCATTTTGACCTGGAGCTTCGTGCTGCTGTGATGCACGATGTTATGGATTCCATGCCAGAGGGTATAAAGAAAAATAAGGCTAGGCCGATTTTGCAACACTTGAGTGAAGCTTGGCGTTGTTGGAAGGCAAATATCCCATGGAAGGTTCCTGGATTAGCTGCTCCAATCGAGAACATTATTCTTCGATACGTGAAGTCAAAAGCTGATTGGTGGACAAATGTTACTCACTATAACCGTGAGCGTATAAGGAGGGGTGCCACAGTTGATAAGACCGTCTCTAGGAAGAATTTAGGGAGGTTGACTCGTCTTTGGTTGAAGGCAGAGCAGGAGCGCCAACACAACTACTTGAAAGATGGTCCATATGTGACCCCAGAAGAAGCCGTGGCTATCTACACTACTGCAGTGCATTGGTTGGAATCTAGAAAGTTTTCACCCATACCATTTCCACCATTGTCTTACAAGCATGATACAAAGCTTCTTATTCTTGCTCTTGAGAGGCTTAAGGAATCGTATAGTGTGGCTGTGAGGTTGAACCAGCTCCAAAGAGAAGAACTGGGCTTAATTGAACAAGCTTATGACAATCCACATGAGGCATTAACAAAGATAAAACGCCATCTTCTGACCCAACGTGCTTTTAAAGAAGTTAGGATTGAGTTCATGGATTTGTATAGCTATCTGATTCCGGTTTATGAGATTGAGCCTCTTGAAAAGATTACTGACGCCTATCTTGACCAGTATCTATGGTATGAAGGTGACAAGCGTCATTTGTTTCCCAATTGGATCAAGCCTGCAGATTCTGAGCCACCACCACTTTTAGTTTATAAATGGTGCCAGGGTATAAACAATTTGCAGGGTGTATGGGACATTGGTGATGGTCAGTGTGTGGTGATGCTTCAAACAAAGTTTGAGAAGTTTTTTGAGAAGATTGATTTGACGATCCTTAATAGGCTTCTGCGATTGGTCCTTGACCACAATATTGCAGATTATGTCACAGCGAAGAACAATGTCGTGCTGTCTTACAAAGATATGAGCCACACAAACTCGTATGGAGTGATACGTGGCCTGCAGTTTGCGTCTTTTGTGGCACAATATTATGGATTGGTATTGGATCTTTTGATCCTTGGTTTGACTCGTGCAAGTGAAATTGCTGGTCCACCACAGATGCCAAATGAGTTCATTACCTTCTGGGACACTAAGGTTGAAACCCGACATCCAATAAGGCTGTACTCTCGGTACATTGACAAGGTCCACATCCTATTCCGCTTTACACATGAGGAGGCTCGGGATCTTATTCAGCGCTATCTCACTGAGCATCCTGATCCTAACAACGAGAATATGGTCGGTTACAATAACAAGAAGTGCTGGCCGAGAGATGCAAGAATGAGGCTCATGAAACATGATGTGAATCTTGGAAGAAGTGTTTTCTGGGACATGAAGAATCGTCTTCCACGAAGTATCACAACCTTGGAGTGGGAGAACAGCTTTGTTTCTGTTTATAGCAAAGACAATCCAAACTTGCTGTTTAGCATGTGTGGGTTTGAGATTCGTATATTGCCAAAAATAAGAATGACTCAAGAGGCGTTTAGTAACACAAGAGACGGAGTTTGGAATTTGCAGAATGAACAGACAAAAGAGCGTACAGCAGTTGCCTTCTTACGAGTTGATGATGAACACATGAAAATGTTTGAGAATCGTGTGAGGCAGATTCTTATGAGTTCAGGGTCTGCAACATTCACAAAGATTGTTAACAAGTGGAATACAGCTTTGATAGGTCTAATGACATACTTCCGAGAAGCGACTGTGCATACACAAGAGCTCTTAGATCTATTGGTCAAATGTGAGAATAAAATCCAGACCCGTATCAAGATTGGATTAAATTCGAAAATGCCTAGCAGGTTCCCTCCTGTGATATTCTACACGCCCAAGGAGATCGGAGGCCTTGGAATGTTATCAATGGGCCACATATTGATCCCACAGAGTGATCTTCGTTACAGTCAGCAAACAGATGTTGGGGTAACACACTTTAGGAGTGGTTTGAGTCACGAGGAAGATCAGCTAATCCCCAATCTATATCGTTATATACAGCCATGGGAGAGTGAGTTCATTGATTCACAACGTGTTTGGGCTGAATATGCTCTGAAGAGGCAAGAAGCCCAGTCACAAAACAGGCGTTTAACTCTGGAAGATTTGGAGGACTCGTGGGATCGTGGAATACCAAGAATCAATACCTTGTTTCAGAAGGATCGGCATACACTAGCATATGACAAAGGATGGAGGGTGAGGACTGATTTCAAGCAATATCAGGTTTTAAAACAAAATCCATTTTGGTGGACACATCAGAGGCATGATGGTAAACTTTGGAACCTGAACAATTACCGAACTGATGTTATCCAAGCACTTGGTGGTGTTGAGGGAATTTTGGAGCATACGCTATTTAAGGGAACATATTTTCCAACATGGGAGGGTCTCTTTTGGGAGAAAGCTTCGGGTTTTGAGGAGTCGATGAAGTACAAGAAGCTAACAAATGCTCAGAGATCAGGGCTGAACCAGATTCCAAACCGTAGGTTCACTCTTTGGTGGTCACCTACCATTAACCGAGCCAATGTTTATGTCGGTTTCCAAGTGCAACTGGATTTGACTGGAATATTTATGCACGGGAAGATTCCTACCTTGAAGATCTCTCTTATTCAGATCTTCCGTGCTCACTTGTGGCAGAAGGTCCATGAGAGTGTGGTCATGGATCTTTGCCAGGTTCTAGATCAAGAGTTGGATGCATTGGAAATCGGAACTGTGCAGAAAGAAACAATCCATCCAAGAAAGAGCTACAAAATGAACAGCTCCTGTGCTGACATTCTTCTGTTTGCTGCACATAGATGGCCGATGTCAAAACCGAGCCTGGTGGCTGAGCCGAAGGATGTCTTTGATCAGAAAGCAACTAATAAGTACTGGATTGATGTGCAGCTTCGCTGGGGTGATTATGATTCTCATGATATTGAGCGTTACACGAGAGCTAAGTTCATGGACTACACCACCGATAACATGTCTATCTATCCTTCACCAACAGGGGTGATGATTGGACTAGATCTTGCATACAACTTGCATTCTGCTTTTGGTAACTGGTTCCCCGGGTCAAAACCGCTGCTTGCCAAGGCTATGAACAAGATCATGAAGTCAAATCCAGCTTTATATGTTTTGAGGGAGCGAATAAGGAAAGGGTTGCAATTGTATTCTTCAGAGCCAACTGAACCTTACTTGTCGTCTCAGAACTATGAAGAAATCTTTAGCAATCAACTTATCTGGTTTGTTGATGATACAAATGTGTATCGTGTGACCATTCACAAGACCTTTGAAGGAAATCTTACAACAAAGCCAATTAATGGTGCTATATTTATTTTCAATCCCCGCACGGGACAACTGTTTTTAAAGGTTATTCACACAAGTGTGTGGGCAGGGCAAAAGCGTCTTGGTCAACTTGCCAAGTGGAAGACTGCAGAAGAAGTAGCTGCTCTTGTTCGATCTTTGCCTGTTGAGGAGCAGCCAAAACAGGTCATTGTCACACGTAAAGGAATGTTGGACCCTTTGGAAGTTCATTTGCTTGATTTCCCCAATATTGTTATCAAGGGAAGTGAGTTGCAGCTTCCATTCCAAGCATGTATGAAAATTGAGAAATTTGGTGATATGATTCTGAAGGCTACTGAACCGAAGATGGTGTTGTTCAATATATACGATGATTGGTTGGAGAGTATTTCATCGTACACAGCATTTTCCAGGCTAATTTTGATTCTGCGAGCTCTAAATGTGAATAATGAGAAGGCAAAGATGTTACTTAAACCTGATAAGACTATTGTTATGGAGCCCCATCACATTTGGCCATCACTTACGGGTGATCAATGGATGAAAGTTGAAGTTGCTTTAAAAGATCTTATATTGTCTGATTATGTAAAGAAGAATAATGTTAACACCTCAGCACTGACACAGTCCGAGATACGTGACATTATTCTTGGAGCTGAAATTACTCCACCTTCTCAACAGCGCCAACAAATAGCTGAGATAGAGAAACAGGCAAAGGAAATTAGCCAACTGACCGCTGTAACCACCAGGACTACCAATGTTCATGGTGATGAGCTTATTGTTACCACCACGAGTCCCTACGAACAAGCTGCTTTTTCTTCCAAGACAGATTGGCGTGTGAGAGCTATATCAGCTACAGACCTTTATTTCCGTGTGAACCATATATATGTAAACTCGGAGGACATAAAGGAAACTGGGTACACATACATTATGCCAAAGAATATCTTGAAGAAATTCATTTGCATTGCTGACTTAAGAACTCAGGTTTCGGGCTATTTGTATGGTGTAAGTCCTCCTGACAATCCTCAAGTTAAAGAAATCCGTTGCATCGTCATGCCGCCACAATGGGGTACCCATCAACAAGTGCACCTTCCATCAGCTCTCCCTGAACATGACTTCCTTAATGATCTTGAACCACTGGGATGGATGCACACTCAACCAAACGAGCTCACTCAGTTATCACCACAGGACCTTACCTTCCATTCTCGGATGTTGGAATACAACAACCAATGGGATGGGAAGAAATCAATCATACTTACTTGCAGTTTCACTCCGGGTTCATGTTCATTGACTGCATATAAGCTTACCCAAATGGGGTATGAATGGGGCCGTGCTAACAAAGATAATGGAAGCACTCCTCATGGGTATCTTCCAACTCACTATGAAAAGGTCCCGATGCTTCTAAGTGACCGTTTCCAGGGTTTCTATATGGTTCCTGATAACGGTCCTTGGAACTACAATTTCATGGGAGTTAGGCATACAGAAGGCATGAAGTACGGTGTAAAGCTAGGAATTCCACGAGAATATTATCATGAAGATCACAGGCCAACACATTTCTTGGAGTTTAGCAATCTGGAGGAAGATGATATGGCTACAGGAGATCGGGAAGACACGTTTTCTTAAACATAAATGCTGTTGTTAAAATTAAAACTTGTGTATAAACTGCAACTTTTTATTCAGTCGTGAAAACTTTTTGATCTATACCCGGTATTTGTAAACCAGGCTTATCCTAAAATTTTTGTAGGCTTTTGACTGTTGAGAATTTTTATCAATTAACTGCTTATTTTGATGTCAAAATTGCTTGATAAATTTACTGCTTCCCTCATCTTGAGAAAGTAAGTATAATACCCCCAAAATAATACAGTGATAAGTTTATAAATTTTAGAGCTGTATTTGGAGGATGAGATATACGTCTATACAAAAGGCTTACCTCATCATCTTGTGAAGATAACTAACATAATATCAACAGTTTAGAATTAAGGAAAAGTATGCATCAATGCTTACAAAAATAAGTCATTAGTAACCTAGATGACAATTATATATACAAATGTTGTATAACTAAGACCAAATAGCATCGATGTTTGAGAACAAAACATTAGATTTTGATGTCCATCCATGTGATCGCAAGTCTGGTAGTTGGGTCGAGAAGTTATTTGCATACGTGTTCAACTTGTCGAAAGTCGAAACCTTTTCATGGGCTAACTTGCAATTATCTTGGCAAAATGATTAAATTGGGGTTAGTCGTAATGGTGAGGTGCTTCTTTATAAGCCCAAAGAAATCTATACCTCAGAATGCTATTTGAAACATACTATTTTTGTATATATGCGTCTTGACTCGTATTTCTCTTGGATTGTATCACAAACAAAGTGGCATTTCCCTTTAAAGGAGGTTCACTTTCGTAAGAAAACATCTAAACTATGAAGCTTCAAGAAAAAGTTGAGTGTCTTATGCTTTTTTCACATCTTTCTTGTACATATTGCAAACCAAAGAGTCTCCATTGGCAAGATTCATCCATATATAGATGCATAACACTTCTCAAATATACCACACGACTCTTTACATACTAGTAGTGTCATGTATTTAATACGAGTAGCACACGACACTACCAACTATAAACATCACCATCCTAAAATGGCGCCGGCCTCGATTTCTTTTTCTTTTCTACACGAATGTTTTCGTGGCATAGGCGTTACGCCTTAGTGACATATCTAAACGTACAAAACTTGGGCCTAATATTCCCTGGCAGCTTCTTGTAATCCATGGTCATAGTTTCCAACCATTGATCCTTTTTTTTGTGGAATTTCTCATACTATGGCACTACTTTTACTTTGGAATGGTAGTAGAAGTCATGGATGCATCACTTTTCATGTGCCAAAATGGTCATATATTGTGGGCTCAATACTTTAATGAGATATTACATGGCATTAGGTCATGTGTCAACATAAATGTGAGATGCCTTTCAAGTCAAAATTCCAAACTCAACAATCAAGTCCTTAATTTAATGGTTTTAAGCATCACATGCACTTAAAAAAATATACACCCTTACACACTTGCATAAAACATACACGTTACTTGAACCCACAAACATTTAGTATGAAATATAAATATCACATCATACACCGTTAAGCCAGGGGCCTATCGGTACTACGTAAGGTTTCTATCATAATTTAGTGGGTTGAGTCCTATTCAAAATGATTTGACATGGTATATTAATAGGAATGGTTCTAATCAAAATTAAGATGAGCCAAGTTAAGATGACCCAATTTTAAAGAGATACCATATATAGAATGCATGTTAATGCCCTCTTTAATGAATAAATGATCATCAAGTACGCAAACTCAACATTATATTTTCAAAAAGACTTAATTAGTTAAATCGTGAAAAGGGATATTTATTTTGGGATAAGCTAAAACTGCAATGTAAAACTAACTTGAGATTGATGGAGTAGCAAATTATTATTTGGTAAAGTTGAGTAATAAGTAAGCGAAACATACCATTTCTAATATTTTGTCTCTATATGTGAAACTATTTAGCTAGGTTTTTTTTTTTTTTTTTTTTTTTTTTTTTTTTTTTTTTTTTTTTTTTTGTATTTTATTCCAATATGTACAAATAAGTGGTGCATACATATGTGTAATTTACCAAATTGTTTAAAAAAGTGCTTTACTTGCATGTATAGTATAAAATTTTATTAAAAAAAAATGTAAAACATGTTTGTTTTGGTTAGAATATTTAAATGGACCTAACGTCCAAATAATACTTACTACTTAATTACATATAAAACAAAAAAATAATACTTAATTACACTTTATTCCATAAATTTCTCCACCTTCCCTTGCACTATCTCAACTACTAGTTATAATGCCTGTGCACGCGCGGGTTTTTTTCTAATATTTTAAATAAATTATTTTTTTAATTCAAGATTTCATAATTTTGTAATCTAATCTTGCTACAGGAGGTGTTTGGTACTGACTCCTTTCCATTCTAGCAACAGGTATGAAATAATCATCATCCTACAGGTTGTAGTTGATATGTACTAAAGTGAAATTATGTAATTCATATGTATAAAAATGCAGCTAGTACATGTACAATATCATTTGCTATCTTTTGTCACCACATCTTAATTCTTAACTATCAATTTGTACTTGCAGCAGGGCAATATAGCCAATAACTTTCAAGCATAAATTCATATCATGTAGTAACACTTATGGCACTCATGCAATTTTCATATTGAAAAGATGACTAAGCAGGTACAATATCATTTGCTATCTTTTGTCACCACGTCTTAATTCTTAACTATCAATTTGTACTTGTAGCAGGGCAATATAGCCAATAACTTTCAAGCATATATTCATATCATGTAGTAACACTTATTGCACTCATGCAATTTTCATATTGAAAAGATGACTAAGCAGTAGATATGGCAAGTTTGACCCATCTATATACAAACTCATACCAAAGAACTACCCATTTTGGGCTCAGAAACATGAGAGCCATCAAGCAACATTGGCAACAACATTAACATTCTTCGCAAGAAGAGTCACAAAACCATAACATGAGAATATACTATAAACTCAAACCAAAGAGATACTACGAAACATAAACCTCATTCCAACAATGAATTTACTAACTTGATCTTATGTGGTAGATAAAAGAGAAGGTATTTGTAGTTACCATCGGCATAAAATCTACTCATATTTTTCGGGAACATTATTACCGTTAAACACTAAAATTCACCCAGAAATTAGATTCAGTTTTCACATACTTCACATTCTAGGATTTATCTGCTCCACTAAAATCCAGTTGACCATTATCACAATCCAATTAATCCTAAGCCTAAGCTTCCAATTTAAGTATATCAATTTAAAAATCCATGTTCAAAATCAAGCCCAAACTCCACAAGCACTATAAAACTCATTAGTGTATTTTTAAAGTTTTACCTCAGAATACTTTAGTTCCATTGTGCCATCCTTTACATATCAATAATTATTAAAAGAAAATACCATCTTGTTGATCATCTGGCACTACCGGTAACTCCTCATATAAGTAGGCCCACTACTTAATTAATGAGCGAGTGACACCAGCTGGGTCACTTCCACGCACCAGGGGTGTAGCCTTTGAAAGAATGGTGGTTCAACAATGATAGACTAAGAGATTATTAAATAGCATTTGGGATTTCTTACACTATAGGAGTTCTTACTTTTTGATATTGAAATAAGCAGAAACTGCAAGACCATAAGCAATGCTAGGAACATCCCAGTGAGTACTTACTATAATGGGAAGGGACACGTGTATTAGAAGATTGCAGAGTAATAACTTCCTGGTATTATCTAATTGTCATCTGGTGCTCAAATAATACAATTAGAGAAACTTAGAAATAGGCTTATACATGTATAAAGATCAAAGGTATATACCTATTAATGTCAAGGGCATAGGCTCCACCTTGAGGCTGATCATCAATCACGATTTCTTGTGACATGAACTTTGTTTTATATGCAGTCGAAGTTGATGAGCGTCTTGCTTACCAACGGCTTTTGTTGCTTCAATACATACATTAATATATACACTAACAAAAAGATTAACAAACCTGGAAAATTATTTAATAAAAGCTATTCTATTTAGTTAGTTCATACCACCATCAAATGCGAGCAAATTGATGTCCACTGTTTTCATATCACGTCATTATCAAAAGACTATTTAGAAGCTTATATTTATGATACATAACCCATGTATGCCCATAAGCAAGCCTAACTACTATGTTAATTTTGCCACTGTTTGTTGAAGATAATCCGTCCATATTAAATACTATAAAAATCCAAATAAATTTAGGATACCCTATAAAAAAAACACTAACATGTTACAGAAGTCCAAGAGAATGGCCAGCAGGATTAACCGAAGTATGAAACTTTTGCATTCACCTTCTTCCTCTGTTCCAATAAGCAAACAAAATTCATCAAAAATCATGTCTTAATTTACCATCATGTCTATAAAAAAAATGAACTAAAAAGACATGTATAGGTAATTACCTGCAATACATTTGTCACACTTCTTTATCCATTCACTGAATCATGCAAAGAATGAGGTTTATAAATGACAATATCCTTTAGTATCAGGTGCTTACTTACACTTTAAGAAACAATGCATGAAAAATCATTTGCTATAATCCTATTAAGCATTCAAAGGATCACACGAACTGCTATGATTTCAATCCCGTATCCCACAAACAAAACATAGTAATCAAACAATAAGGCCACATACGATTTTTTTAGACCGGATGTTTAGATGGAATGTTTAAATGAAACACATGACAAATATCAATAACTTGCTAACAAACTAATTTGAGTTATTCAAAAACTACTCACCATTTGCGCATATATGCCTTTGGTATCGAGGCGTCCAACTTAATTGCTTTGTTTGCATCATAAACAGCCTCTGCAATAATACAATTGTAATACCTCAACCTAGCTGGAGCGACACAAAACCGTGTCAATACTGTTGTCCCCGGATTAAGTAGACCAAACAAACAATCCCAGCAATAAGTAACGGTGTCAATTAATAAAATGGTATATTGATGAAAATAAGCTTCTAGTGAAAATCGTGATCCTACTCGTTGTCTCACAAAATCGGATAGAGGTCGTAAGATCCTACCACAATGAAGCTTTTATATGTAGTGTAGTCATATAGATATAAAGCCCACACACGGAGTTTTATGCTAATGGAAAATTCAGTAAAGGCTTATGTGAGATTCCATAGTCAGTTTGAGTATAAATTACTTAAAAAAGGTACCTGTAAGCATCACTCAATAGGGTCGAAACATTGCTATTGTCATTATAATCAGGTCCAACGGTGTGGATTACATGCAATGCAAGCAATTTAAACCCCTGCATTGATTTTTTGGGCCATGAGTTTCATACAGAGATATGACGCAAAGAATAATGATCGAATAAAAAAAATCCAGAGATAATGACAGGTTATTCTTGTTTTTCCAGTTAGGCAACGAATTCCAGGGTGGACATCGGGAACTTCATAGCATGTTGTTCCAAGTTCTGGCCAGGTGGTATGTGTATAGCTACGGTAGTTACACAACATTTTTTAACAATGTTTACAGAATAAGTAGAAGCAGATAATTGGCTGTAACAAAAAGCAATGCAAGAGATAGCGTATGGATTTTGCTTCTGCTGTGACGACACACAATAATCAGATATAGTCTAATATTAGCAAACCTTTGGAACACTAAAATCACTAAAAAGATAAATATAGTCCGCTTTCCCATTGAACCTAAAAAAGTTATAAAATGATGATGATATTTGTACTTAAAGTAGTTTCAATATAACTTTGACACTGTTTAAGCAAGAAGGTTGATCACATATTGCATAATCAACCTTTTTTGCACATAAAACCCATCAAATATTTTAAAGATTACGACTCAAGGTAGTTTTCAACTGACAAGATGAGATCACCTTACAGCAGCAAGTCAACAAAAGACCCCATCATTATTTTTGAAAAGTATCAGGATTTTATCATAACTTTTGAAATTACAATAAGAGGAAAATGGTGATTTAGCAATAAACGCAAGCATTGACAGAAAGGACCCATCATACCTGATTTGCAGCATTGCATATTTTATTTGCAGCATTGCGTTTTTGTCTCAAGTGCTTCCTGGCCAGTTCTGAAAGGCCCTCAGCTAAAACACAGGGCATTGGCAGCCACCATATCTCTTTGTTCCTGTCAGGCTAAGGGATTTGTCGGGATGACCCGGTCTGTGATTTCTTGTACATGCTTCCTTGTTCGTCGTAGCATAATTCTGTTTCTTGAAAACTCTCTAATATTTTCCTACAACAGAAAAATGGGATCCGTTTTAATGAAAAGTTTTAGGAAATTTAATTTCAAGAATTATAATCTTTATACAAAACTGAAAGCAATACATCAACTAATAAACTTTTATACAAACTTACACGCTTATCCACTTAGATTGTTAACCGAATTAGCATCCCTGTCATCTTCTTCCCGTATTTTCACAAGTTCAACCTACACCCGTTCCAGAATCACCATCTTCTGCGGAAGCAACTCCCTCTGAAAACTCATCCGCACCTTCTCTAATTCCAACATCTGCTACTGTTTTGCTGACATAAGATTTACGCCTAGAAGACATGGAAGAAACGTCAACTTCACAGAAACTAAACTTCATACTACCATATCTAGAACTTACAGTAAAAAGGTGAGAGTAATAAATGAAACCAAACACTATAACAAAGCAAACGGTCAATGGATCAATTAAGGTAGACCAAACAAACCGAACTGGGGCAAAAATCATATATACATGCCAATGGATCAATCGAGGCAGACCAAAAATAATCCAACAATTTTGGCGGGAAAAGCCCGCGTCAAAACGACGTCGTTTCCGCTCTTTTTTAATATATACTTATAATGATGACTTGGAAGAAGTAAATATCCATTGACAAATGAAAGGCCTTATAGAGTAACAGTTATATCCATTTATTTATTTGAAAAACATACTACAAAGATTCTAATTGAAGCATTTGATACCTTTTTTATGCAATTAATCATCAATCCCAGATGAATGATTAATCCCAATCCCAATTTATCATATAACAGAGTTAGTACTTGGTGCCTTATTGTCGTCAATCACATTCAAAGTGGTCAATATACTTAAAAATTGGAAGGCGAGTAATAGTATATAATAATCATTAATTTCACTCTCACTTATCTCTTGTTTTGTAGACTCGTGCAGTTCTGCAAGTTCAAAAGTACAATCAACACGAACGATTATGGAAGATACATTTTGTTTTGTATTCAAGTAAAGGTCAAGCATGAGTTAAACGTACACTTTTCAACTATCAAAATAGAAAGAAGAAGAGTAACGGCCTTCTCTAGATAAGACTATAGTAATATCCTAAGTAACCAAATGGAAAGAAAAAGGTAGATATGGGAAAATCTAGTCATTTACTTATTAATGGGTCGATTCAGGTTAAGTTTTTATCTCTAACGGGTAAAATAACTTATTTATTGATATCATTGATAATAGTCATGATTCAATGAAGAAGTCTAAAATATGACAAACGATGAAAAAGAGACTTCTCAGCCTCATCTCACACTTCTCAAAGGGATTCATGCATCCCGACAACTCAAAAATGATCATAAAACACACATAATAAATGTGTTTAATTGGTCATGAGCAGTTGATTACATGATTGGTAAAAAGAGAAAGAAAAGGATAGTATTAATGATCTGAAAGTAAATTCAATTATATTGTCAAGTGAGGGGCTTCCCGAATACACGTAATTAGAGTGTATGCTTATATATTGAAGTGTATTTTGGTGATCTTTATTATATTAGGCACTTGATGAAGTTGAAAACTTGTGGCATACAATCACTGAATCGAGCAAAGCTATAGAATGAATCTTTTATATAATAAAGCCTCAATTAAATGCAACTCTCTACAGGTACATACCTTAAGCTTCAAAATATTATTTCTAATGCCTCATGTTCAATTTCCTGAAAGCAAAGGCAAGTATACTTTGACACATTTAAATGAACGCTGAACTCCATAATCCTCTATACACAATGAACGCTGAACTCCATAATCCTCTATACACTCCATTACATGCTGAAGTTCGACAATAATAAATTGATGTTGACTAAAAAACTTTAAATGCAATGAACTTTGCATTCAATATTTTTAGTAACTACCAATAACAGTTTAAGAAGGTTACCTTGAGGTACTTTCTCCAATTTCCAGCAACCAGAAGATCCTTTAGCAGCACCGAATAAATAGAATTGTTAATTTCATCACATGTTTTCATTATTATATAAAAGATACCTGCATGTGTTTCAAGAAAGGGAGAATTATAGTGTGATGCTAATCAATTGCATCGAGTATAAAAGTCAATCACCTTCATCATGGTCTCGGTCTTCCCGAATTTTCCAATTGAATGCAGAAGCTGATCAAAGATCCTATATATATTTTATTGAATGATGGCATACCTTGTGCATTTGTAACCAAAAATACACATTAGCAAAACCTGTAAAAAACACCTATGAATAACATATATAAAAAAACCTTTAAACTTCACAGTAACAACACGTTTATATGATTATTTGAGCCATCGATTCAAAAAATAATAATAACTTAACCTTTTTAAAAAGATTGATATACCTCTTCACTAATTGTGTCGATATTTTGCTTTATTCAATAATCATTCATCTGGGAATGATAAATTTAATCTCAAACACCAATTGAAAAAAATAATGTATTGTACCTCCATTGTGAAGCCACGAATAAGCATGAATAACCCATGATCGTTCAAGTTTTCAAAAACGCGATAATTGATGAGTTCGATTTTGTTTTGGTAAATCAAGGGTTTGTTGGTTGACTTCTTTTCTTCTTCCTTTTTTTGTGTCGATATATGATGAAACCGGCTGAGTTTCGTTGTGGTATTGTTGTTCAAATTTTTTGTTTAAGCCCCTGAAGATATTGTAGATTCACCCCATCTTTTTAAAGTTTTCTCTTTTCATACTTTTGACACATATAACTTTTCCCTCACTTTTCACCTAAAACGAATTTACAATTTTTTTTTTGTTAAATTAGGAAATATTTAAGGCTCTTTTTATTAAAAATCTTTAAAATAAAAAATAAAATAAAAAATTTATTACTTAATAAGGAATGATTTGAATGAAAAAGTCCCCACTAGGGGTTTTATTTTATTAGGTAAAAGATTACTTATAAAATAAATTTGTTTATTTTTTAAAACTTAAAATCTCTTAAAAATAAATAAAGTTAATTTATCAAAATATTGTTTAAACAATTAACTTACATAAGTCTTAAATGTAATTGAGACATTTTATTAATGGAATATTTAGACATTTTTCATATCTCTTAAAATAAATAACCTAAATAAATCTTACCCTTTATTAATAGTAGTAACTTTGACAGTAAATTTAAACTTAAAAACACATGATTGTCAACTTTTTTATCGACAAAGAATTGAATTTTACAAAACAACAAAAATAAATCTTGCACCATAATATTAACATCATATATTTCTTTATGAGTTGATTTACTTTATGAGTTGATTTACAAAATGTTGTTTGTGCGGGTATTCGTTTAGGATCATAAGGTTGCAAGCTGTTCAATCAATTAAAAAAAAAAAAAAAAAAAAAAAAAAAAAAAAAAAAAACCTGTTGCATCAGAGGTTAATTGGTTATACCAAAATCACAAGTTCGCAAGTACAATTATCTGCTATTATACACATTGTTTTTCGCGAATACAAATAGAAAAAGCTGACGTCGCCGCTATATGCTGTTAGATTAATTAAGTGTTAGGTTATTTTGAACCCTTCTTTTTTACAAATGCTAAAGTTTAATAAGCTAAAAGTAGGGCTGAGCAAAACCGACCAAATCCTGAAAATTGAGTAAAACCGACCGATACCGACTGTCTCGATACCGACCTGAACATACTCGGTTCGGTACTCAGTTTGGGTTTTCAAGGATTTCCGTTTCGGGTCGGTTTTGGCTGAAAAACGAGAAAACACAGCCAGAATCGAGAAAACCGACCAAAACCGACTCGTCCCGAATCGAACCGAGTAAAACCGAGTGATTTCGGTTTGGGATTCGGTTACTGTTTACAAGATTTTGTTTCGGGATGGATCAGTTTCGAGTCAGTTTCGGCCCGATGCTCACCCTTAGTTAAAAGTATTAAACTGACCAAAACTGATAGTAAAAAATGTAAAAAGAAGTGAGCCGGGGGCAAAAGATGTAGAAAGTATATATAGAGAGGAGGAAAATTCAAATGCATACTCTTATTTTGGTGCATACCAATGGACAAATCCCCACCATCCATCTAGTTTGATCTAATGGTGTGGATTAACCTAAGATTAAATGGGGAAACATAAGTCCATGGTTTTTTTTTTCTTTTTCTTTGTCTTTTTTATTATTTATTTTTTTTCTTTTTTTTTTTCCTTTTTTTTAATTTCTTTTTTTTTTCATGGGAATTTTGTTTTTTTTTGTTTCTTTCTTTTGGGTGAACTTTTTTTCACGCTTATCTTTTCTTTATTTTTTCTTTTTTCTAATTCAAGTTCTTTTTTTTAATAAACGTTTTTTTCGCTTTCATACATTTTCGTCTGTTTTCATACGTTTTCGTTCGTTTTCATACGTTTTTGTCTGTTTTCGTAGGTTTTCGCTCGTTTTCATATATTTTCTCTCGTTTTCGTCCGTTTTCATACGTTTTTGTCAGTTTTCATACGTTTCCGTCCGCTATCTTACGTTTTCGCCCGTTAACGTCTGTTTTCATACGTTTTCATATGTTGTCTTACATTTTCATTCGTTTTCATACATTTTCGTCAGTTTTCATACGTTTTCGTTCATTTAAATACGTTTTCGTCCGTTTTATTTCGTTTTTGTCCATTTTTAATACGTCTTCTTCCGTTTTCAGACGTGTTTTTACGCTTTCATACGTTTTCGTTCGTTTTCATACATATTCGTCCGCTTTCTTACGTTTTCGTTCGTTTTCATACGTTTTCATTCGTTTTCATACATATTAGTTCGTTTTCTTACGTTTTCGTTCGTTTTCATACATATTCGTTCGTTTTCATACGTTTTCGTTCGTGTTCATCCGTTTTCTTTCGTGTTCATCCGTTTTCTTTCGTTTTCGTCCATTTTTCAAATGTTTTTGTCCTTTTCATACATGTTATTACACTTTCATACGTTTTCTTCTGTTTTCATACATTTTTGTTCGTTTTCTTACGTTTTTGTCCGTTTTTTAATTCGTTTTCGTCCCTTTTTCATTCGTTTTCGTCCCTTTTTAAATGTTTTTGGCAATTTTCAAACGTTTTCATATGTTTCTAAATATCACAAGTGATATTCTGAATATCACAAATTTTATTCTGAATATAACAAGTGATATTCTGTGATATTCTAAATATCACAAATTATTTTCTGAATACCACAAATTATTTTCTGAATATCACAAGTGATATTCTGTGATATTTAGAATATCACAAGTGATTTTCTGAATATCACAAGTGATTTTCTGTGATATGCAGAATATCACAAGTGATACTATGAGTACCGCAAATGATATTCCGGATATCATAAGTAATATCCTGTGATATATTACTGATGATACTACAGGTATGACACTTTTCACTTTTCATATTACCATATTAAACTAAATACCACTCAAAAAAAATCCAAGGTAGTAGAAAAGATGGTGATGATGGTGAAACTTTTCCCTTGTTTGGACAAGTATGTCTATTATGATCAGTTAAACTACAAATATTACAACCCTTCTTTTGGTTCTTACTTTTCTCAATAGCTTTTTCACGTCCATCCTTAATACGGTCATTCTTATGTCCTTTAGGAAGATTCTTTATACCCATAAAATCTTGAACAATATCACAAACTTTTCAGGGTGGAAGACTTGGCAAATCAGTCTCAACTTTTGACTTTAGCTCTCTCAGGTTGTCTACAAAAGATGTCCAGTATCATAGACAGCTTATCAGTAATTACAACAATAAGAAACAGATTATCAAACATATCACTGGTGATACTACACATATATCAAACATATCACTGGTGATACTACACATATATAAAGCATATCACTAGTGATACTACACATATATCAAACATATCACTGGTGATACTACACATATATCAAGCATATCACTAGTGATACTACATATATATCAAACATATCACTAGTGATACTACACATATACCATCAGCAAAAACATTTATTGTGTTTGTCTATTACAGTGAAAGGCACAAAAACCATCTTGTACATAAAAAATACGTAATTAATACCTTGGTGTAAAATCCAAAAATGATCTTCATTATATACTCAGCATTAAACTCAGAAACAACACGAAAAATGCCAAGAACTCCATAAGCTTTTTTGGTATTAGTCCATTTTTTTTGAATATTTGTGATTCTCTAAATATCACTTATGATATTCTGAATAGCACTTGTGATTTTCTTATGTTATCGTCCGTTTTCATACTTCGTCCGTTTTCATATGTATTAGTCAATTTTTTTTACTTTTTCGTCCGTTTTTATACGTTTCTGAATATCACAATTGATATTCAGAATATCACTTGTGTTTTTCTGAATATCAATGGTGATATTTTAAATATCACTTGTGATTTTCTGAATATCTATCACTTGTGATTTTCTGAATATCACTTATGATTTTCATGTTACAAAACATTTGTTGAATATCACTTGTCAAATTCAAAAAATCACTTATGATATTCAGAATATCACTTGTGATACTCTGAATATCACAGAATATTACTTATGATATCCGAAATATCATTTGTGGTACTCATAGTATCACTTGTGATATTCTGCATATCACAGAAAATCACTTGTGATATTCAGAATATCACTTGTGATATTCAGAATATCGCAGAATATCAATTGTGATATTCTGAATATCACTTTGATATTCGGAGTATAACTTGTGATATTTAGAATATCACAGAATATCACTTGTGATATTCAGAATATAATTTGTGATATTCAAAATATCACTTGTGATATTTAGAAACATATGAAAATTGTCAAAAACATTTAAAAACGGACGAAAACGAATGAAAAAATGGATGAAAACGTAAGAAAATGAACAAAAATGTATGAAAACGGAAGAAAACGTATGAAAGTGTAAAAACATGTATGAAAAGGACAAAAACATTTGAAAAAAGGACGAAAACGAAAGAAAACGGACGAAAACATAAGAAAATGGACGAATATGTATGAAAACGGACGAAAACGTACGAAAGCGTAAAAACACGTCTGAAAACGGATGAAGACGTATGAAAAATGGACGAAAACAAAAGAAAATGGACGAAAACAAAAGAAAATGAACGAAAATGTATTAAAACGAACGAAAACGTATGAAAACGAACGAAAATGTAAGAAAACATATGAAAACAGACGTTAACGGGTGAAAGCGTAAGAAAAAGGACGAAAACGTATGAAAACGGACAAAAACGTATGAAAACGGACGAAAACGGGCAAACATATATGAAAACGGGCGAAAACGTACGAAAACAGACAAAAACGTATGAAAACGGACGAAAACGTATGAAAACAGAAGAAAATGTATGAAAACGAAAAAACGTAAAAAAACGTTTATTAGAAAAAAGAACATGAATTAGAAAAAAAAAGAAAAAAAAGTGAAAAAAAGGACACAAAAAAAAAAGAAACAAAAAAAAAGAAAAAAACAAGAAAAGAAACAAAAAAACCTTGAAGCGTTAAAAAAAAAGAAACCAAAAAAAATAATAATAAAAAAGACAAAAAAACAAAGAAAAAGGAAAAAAAAAAAAAAACATGGACTTATGTTTCCCCATTTAATTTTAGGTTAATCTTTACCATTAGATCAATTTAGATGGATGGTGGAGATTTGTCTACCAAAATAAGAGTATGCAAAATAAAGTGCTACGAGAGGGAGGTGGGAGATGGTACCTCTAACTCTAACTAACATTACATTAAATATTTAAAGTTCCTTTCTTTCTACTTTTTCATTTGGTGCAACCGACAATCATTCACAAGAGTCAATTCAATTCAAATATTAAAATTTCTTTCTTTCTTTCCCAAATTAAAACCCCCCAATTCTAATTAAGCCCTAATAATTCTACTTTGTAATTCTTGATCCAACTAATCACAGGTATATAATTTTTTTTTTCTTTTCAAGATCATCTTATTGAATTATGTTTAATTGTTTGATTAAAAAGGATATATAGGGGTGTTTGTTTTTCGGCTTATATAGCGGGTTTATGGCTTATTTGGTTTTGGGCTTATGTTCCATAAGCTCACTTTCTGTGACTTATTTTGTAACTTTTTTTTTGGAAGTTTATTATGTCATAATAAACTTATATAAGATGAAAAGTTTCAAAATAAGCCACATAAAGTGAGCTTATGAAACATAAGCCCAAAACCAAATAAGCCGTAAGCCGGATATATAAGCCGAAACAAACAACCCTGTATTCATGTTATTAGTTTGTGTTGATTGATTAGGTTGTAATTTGATGTTATGAATTGTAGGTTTAGGGGGGGTGGGGTTTGTTTCAGCTTATATAGCGGGTTTATGGCTTATTTGGTTTTCAGCTTATGTTTCATAACCTCACTTTTTGTGGCTTATTTTCAAACTTTTCGAATTATATATGAGGTGTTTGGATCAGCTTATTTAGCCGGCTTATGGGCTTATTTGACTTTGGAAAAAGCCAATAAGCTCACTTTTTGAAGCTTATGACCTTATCAACTTCACATTATTGGCTTACGCCAATAATCTTAACTTAATAAGCTCTAAAAAGTGACCTTATCAGCTTTTCCAAAGTCAAATAAGCCCATAAACCAGCTAAATAAGCTGATCCAAACGCCCTAATATAAGCCAAAAAGTGTTGAAAAGTTTCAACATAAGCCACAAAAAGTGAGCTTATGAAACATAAGCCCAAAACCAAATAAGCCCATAAGCCGGATAAATAAGCCGAAACAAACACCCCTTAAATTTATGTTTTTTTTTTTTTTTTTTTTTTTTTATTATTATTATATTGGACTGAATTTGATGTTTTTATTGTTGCTAAAACAGGTGGTTTGAGAAGGGGAGCAGCCTGCTGGACATTTCGACTCGCTGTGGAAATGGATCAGAGTAATAATTCATTCTTAGCGCTAGCTATAACTGTCTGCGATGTTGCTTAGCCTTTTTTAATAGCGGCTATAGTTGTTAAAATGATAGACTATGGTATTGCAATATTGTATCGTAAGTGCGAAATTAGAGATAGTTTAGTTGATGAGCAATTGTTAGTCGTCCCTTAGATCAGGTTTTCCAAGTTGTAAAACTACTTATTTACATGCTAATTTGTCTTTCTACACATATGCGTTTCATTACTAAGGCCAAAAACTACTATTACGTGATAGAAATTATAAAAAGATGAATTGAAGTATTGCACAATGGTGATATGCATAAACTTGTGACTATCACTCTAAAATGTGTGAGGTCTCAAGTTCAATTCCTGCTAGGTGCAAACAACCTTGAAGTGGCCACAACAACCTCCTGAAAAGGGAGGGCTTTACCTGGTTTTAGTCTGTGTGGCGGTGGGTTCAAACCCCGTGGATTAGTCGGCCAAAAAGGCCGGAAACTGGTTACCCCCCAAAAAAAGGGTGATATGCATACTTGAGGTATCTGTGGAACATGATTCAGTTCTTAGAAGTTTGGTTGATGCACAATAGTTGGTGGCCCCTTAGATTCTTAATGCAAAATTTTCACCTAATAAAGGTCTTTGGAGGTGAGAAAGTCGTGCTCATGTGTCTTGCTACAGGTCTTTGTTATTAGAAAAACTACTATTACTAAGACTAAAACAAATAATTTAGCCCAAACTAGTTAGGGTAGGAAAGATGAAACGTGATATTAGAAATTATATAGAGATGAATTGGAGTATTGCCCAATGGTGACATGCATACTTGAAAACTTAGGGGATGTTTGTCTAGGCTTATTATGTGGGCTTAACCTTTTTTTAAATATTGTTTGTGTTAGCTTTATACCTTTATCTACAAAAGTGATTACTTTCTGCAATCTTTTTATTGGTAGGTTTATATGATTAGCTATGGACTTTGTATTGTAATATTGTATTATCATTGCTTATCGATGTGATATGGGTTAAGTGAGATGTGCTATGCGATTTTATTCAACTTGGTTTATAAGTGATTTAGTGCGTAAAAGTTCGGATGATAGGTTATAGTTCCGTTAGTAGCTCCCTAGATACGAAATATTGTATCGTAAGTGTGGCGTCAGAAATACGTGATTCAGTTCTTAGAAGAAATTTGGTTGATGCACAATTGTTAGTGGCCTTGTAGTTTCGTAATGCAAAGTTTTCAGGTCTTCCAAGTTGTATAACTACTTATTTACATGCTAATGTGTCTTGCTATACAAATGTGTTTTATACTATTACTAAGGCCAAAAACTACTATTACGTGATACTTGAAGTATCTGTGGAACATGATTCAGTTCTTAGAAGTTTGGTTGATGCGCAATAGTTAGTGCCCCCTTAGCTTCGTATTGCAAAATTTTCACCTAATAAAGCTCTTTGGAGGTGAGAAAGTCGTGCTCATGTGTCTTGCTACAAGTCTTTGTTATTAGAAAACCACTATTACTAAGACTGAAACAAATAATTTAGCCCAAACTAGTTAGCGTACGAAAGAGTGAAAGACCAAATGTGATATTAGAAATTACTAGTATATAGAGATGAATTGAAGTATTGCACAATGGTGACATGCATACTTGAAAACTTAGGGGATGTTTGTCTAAGCTTATTATGCTGGCTTAACCTTTTTTTAAATATTGTTTGTGGTAGCTTTATCTACAAAAGTGATAGCTTTATTGTGTGGGTAGCTTTATCTATAAAAGTGATAGCTTTATATGATTAGTTGTATGGACTTTGTATTGTAATATTGTATTATCATTGTTTATCGATGTGATTTGGGTCAAGTGAGATGTGCTATGCGATTTTATTCAACTTGGTTTATGATAAGTGATTCAGTGCATAAAAGTTTGGATGATAGGTTACAGTTGTTACGTTATTAGCTCCCCCCTAGTTTCATGATACGAAATATTCATCTAATAGATGTCTTTGGAGGTGTGAAAGTGTATGCTCATGTCTCTTGCTATAGAACTTCATTATCAGAACACGTACTACTACAAGAGCAGTAAGAATTATTTAAGCCCAAACTAGTTGGGGTAGGAAAGACGAAACCTGATAGAGCTATAGAAACCTGATATGTAGACTTGAAAACTTAGGGGGTGTTTGTCTAAGCCTATATTGTGTGCTTAAGCTCATTGTTAATAAGCAGCTTATGGCTTATGATCAATAAGCTCATGCGGAGTGTTTGTATTATCTTATGATAAAAATGTGAGAATAAGTCACCATACGCCTTTATAAAGCTTATTAGCCCCAAAAAGCAGCTTATCAAACCCCCCTTAAATAAGCTTGTATGATGTGCCTCAGATTAAGCTTATCCAAACACTACGGTGAGCTTCTTTTTGCTAAAAAAGCTAATAAGCTCCCAAAATAAGCTAACACAAACACCCCTCTTACACTAGCGGAATAGAATCTAGTTTAGTACAAAAGAACCTGGGGATTTTGAACTTGCAACCAATTATTTTTTAAAATGAACCACTAAATCTAAATAAATGCTAATGTCTAAAAATTGGGACTTTCTCGTTTCTCAGATGCTGCTATGGAGGAGGGGAAGGTTTTGAAAAATGGAATTGAATTGGTGAAATCAGTTTCGGATAAGCATCTTGATCTTTTGAGGCCATCATCTCGCTTATTTTCAATCTTTAAAGGTAGATATCCTGTATGATGAACAAATATATCAACCATAGAAGCAAATGATGAAAAAATGTCCCGTTAATGCACTGTCAGTTAATATCAACGCACATTATATGATATACATGAGACCCGTGTATGAGAATATTGATTATTGAATATGCCTATTTGAAGAGACGGTCTATTGTTTGCTCGTTCATATTTACTGGATAAGAAGTTATGTGGAGTGGTTATACTTATGTAGGAGACACGTGTTGATGGCAGGGCATAACGATCGTGAGAAAGGGAAATATGCGCTTATCAAGGATAGTGATGACTTCCAACAAGGACTTTATGACAAACCGATGCCTTGTTTTGGCTGTGGAATTGGATGGTTCTCGTAAGTACTATTTATTCTCACCACCCACCCCGAATTAAAGAAACTATGATTAACGCTATTCTTTTTCAGTTTCTTAATAGGATTTGCATTCCCTGTGATGTGGTACTATGCCACGTTTCTCTATTTTGGAAACTATTATCGTAAAGATCCTAGGGAACGTGCAGGTCTTGCTGCCTCTGCAATTGCTGTAAGTCCTCTACTCTTCTGGCAGAATGTATGTGGCAAAATCGATGGCTTGGGCAGGTTGGGTAACAGTTTTAAACATGTTGGGTTGACTTGCCATATTTCATTGACAATATGCGTATCAAATCTGATTTACAAAATCTAGTACTGGAACAACAAACCATTTTTATTGAATCTGGTATAGCAATAAGCTGTTAATGCTTCGGAATGCGGTAGTTGGCTTCTGTAGTGTTTGACGTGCCCTTTTATAGCCAAAATTTCAAAATATATCCTATTTGACCTGTTATCTACTAATTTGACCTGCTACCCGCTCTATGCAGAGTATTTACTGACGTGACTGTGATTGTGATTGCAGGCGATGGGATGTTCAGTTATCTTGTTCATTGTAGCAATGATCCTACTGTTCTAGCTGACGTTGGTGCAAAGATAATGTTTGAAATTTGTTTGCTCGATAGAGATTGAACTGGAACTGCAGCAGCTTGTAGATACAAATACAAGTCTTTTATGAACATGAAAATAGTTTAAAATTGCATTACCTACACACATCTTGTATACCGACCCAAATATGTACAATCTTGAGAAATGTTTCTGCATAGTACTTTTGTGCACTAGACTTGTACAAAAGTTTTCGTTACAGTGAATCAAAACATCATGTCTCGTTGATCCCAAGTTAAGTGCTTTTGTGTCGTATTACTCAATTCGTGCATGTGTTTATTGGCGTCTTGTTATATAACATTCAAAATAGTGCGAGTATTGGAATGGTTAATGACTCATTTACAATTAAAGATATAAAGTAACCCGGATCGAATGATTTATAGGTGAACGAGTTGAAACTGCACTTGCGCTTTGCAGCACTTATTTGCAAAACATAGTTACTATGTTGAGGATCTAATAACCTTAAAACCTTAAAAAATGTATAAGACAGCATGAGAAGTTGAATCCTTGAATGACTAAGCTCGACTGGGATGCTGCATTTGTCTCAGACATGAGTTATTGTTACAAAACGAGCAATATCTGGCCATTTACCCACCATGAACCAGATAATGAGCGAATTTTGTTGCTGTCAGTTGACACAAAAACTGGCGGATACTTTCACCAAAACAATCATTTCAATTTAAACGATATCAGATCTCTTCATTTGTTTATGAATAAGGTTGCCTCTCAAAATTTTCATCTACACGAGTCTTATCACAAAACAACAGTTTGATTCCCGACAACTCGGCAAGGATGCTCTCACATTACGAGATCAGGTGATAAAGTTTCAGTTCTCGAGGTACTCAGTTTGCAAAATAAGCATTGAAAAAGGACAATGGCTGTAACTTTATCACTTTACTTGTCCGTTGAATATTGCATCATTCATATTTTAAAATGCCCTATGAGATTCGAAAAACTTCATGTTTGGCGCTTTTTTTGGCCCTGTGAGATCTGGATAAACATAGGTTTTTGTTTTTAACCAGTAAGTTCAGTAACTCATTCTTCTGTATTTGTGGAAGAATTGAGTCTATAGTTCATCACAGACAGATGGCTTGTAAGTGATTAGGAATAGAGAGCCATGAAAGACGAAGCTTCCTAATCTTGCATTACCGCAAGAAGATGGATGGAAATCACATTGCTCTAATCTCTAGTGGAGGTGATACCTATATGACTATAGTTTGGCTTGTGAGGGGATACAAGTCTGCTGTATGCTTATATTGCAGTAAAAGGGAAATGTCGTCTCCACTACAGGCTAATCAATGGTGATGTAAGGAACATTTACTTTTGCTGTTATATGACTACACTGATTTGGGTCCACAGACTAATATACTTTGTAATAGTTGAACCGAAGGCGACTTTTTCACACGTGAACTAATAAGCAAACAGTTGGATGCATGTCCAGTCAAATGTTGCAATTACCATTATTGGGACACTACAACAAAGGCTTTGTTGACGTAGTTAGTTTAGTCTAAGTAGGCATACTAACAGAAACAAATGTTAATAATAGCACCTCATTGGTAAGACTAGAGAATGCAATTGGAAATATACGGAATCGGCTTAAGTGTTATCATTTCAAATAAGCTGAGGCCTGAACACATGTTTCTATTCAAACAGAATCAAGTTATCATGAACCTACACATCTGCGTAAAATAATTCCTAAGAAGAGGTACAAGTGTACAACAGTAAGTAACAGCTACAAAATAAGGCCAGTAAAAGAATATAAACCATTCAAAGTAAGGCACAAAGTTGCTGTCTTAGATAAAATCAAAAGATATATAGTACATTAAACTGGGGTCTCTATTACTAAAGATATATAGAACATACCATTAAGAAATTCAGCAAGAGTATAAATACAAGAGAAAAAGGATTACTAAATGAAGTGCGGCTTGCAAGATGGTCAACGAAGCTTTTTGGATTATCTTATCTGTGCTGGAGAACATACTAAACCAGAAGCATCTGATCCAACCGCTGCAAGGTCACAAACAGTACAAAGCTGCCCTTCCTGGGACAGAACAAAGTGTGAAGTGCAGTATGGGCATGATACATCCTTCTGGCCCCGGTATATAGGGACGTAAGTTGCACCACAAACAACAAACGGGTTTCGGAAGTCATAATTCAGCTGCATTTTATCTTTCATGTTCTTCTCAGCGGCCTGTATAACTGAATGGGATGTTTTCACTTGGTTTTCTGCAGTTGGGTTGGTCTCCAAGAGCCTCCTTGCAAAGTTTGATGCTGTGATTAGATTACCTGCCTTATAGCACACACCCATTGCATTCCACAAGGCAAGTCTTGAATGTTTTAGCTCGAGGTTACAGTGAGTAAAGTAAGCCGCCAATTCCTGTTGCCGAACTGGGTTATCCTTCATTTCTCTTCTTTTAAGCTCCATCCATAAGCCCAAAACATACTCTTTCACGATAAAAATCATTTCTTTAACTTGATCCACCTCTGTTCTTGACTCAACAACAATTAGGGGAATGGTATGTAGAATATTCAAAAAGAGCCGCAAGGCATCAGTAAACTTCCCAATGGTGGTGGCTCTCTTACCAGCCTCGAGCTTTTCTTTCAACTGAGAGAAATTGAACACGAGTGCAGGAGGGGCACTCACATTCGGACTTGCTGTTTCACTCCAACCCCTCTCAATGCCCAATGTGATCAATGGAGCGGAAGAGAAAGCACGCAAGTAAGTATGACTTCCCATGTGAAGATCAATAAACAATGATTTCATTGGTGTGAAGTTCTTAATTCCTAACTGACGGCTCAATAACCGCATGGCGGTGTCAAAGTTTCCAGCTGCTGCATGTTCAGCAGCAAGAGACGATCTCTGAACCCATATTTGACTCACAGGCATACGAGCAGCGGGGGCAACAAACACCGGAGGAAGTTCAACATCGGGAGGAAGTTCAAGATCCTCGATATCCCAACCTCCTCCTTCATTTTCTTCATCATTGATTTCTCCATTCTGAATATTCTCTACATCCACAATATCCAAGTCCTCACCCCAATCAGCATCGTCATAATCTTCATTTGCACCTTTTTCAACATTGTCAAGGCCACCCGCAAATATCCCTTTCATGACCCTCAATAGTGGCCAGTCTCCACCACATAACACCGGAGTTGGGGGCATTAGAAGAGAAGCAGACCTACCACTGGGCAAAGAAGGAACGTTACCTTCAAGTTTCTCAGCAAGGTCTTCAACGATATCATTCAACCCATGGGTCTTAGCAGTAGCATATGCTAGCGGTAGATGACCTGCATTTACCAAAATCTTTATTCGCTCTCGGACATCACCTAGGTACAAAGCATTATGGAACTGCCCGATAACATCGTTTCTCACCTCAGCAATTTTCATCATTTTGGACAATTTATCCAAATTTCCAGTTATTAGATACAGGAATGATAACCTCTCGAAGTTTTTCGTCCTCTGATATGCATATTCAACGATACCAGCATTGCCCTGACGAAGGGCCTCAACCCCCAATCTATACCAATGATCCTTCTCGTCAATCTCTTTTGCAGAAGCTACCGCTATCTGAATGTTTCCACTTTCAAGTGCTAGATTGAAGCGGGTCCTCTCAACTTTCACTAAATGGAGAGCAACATCTGGGAAACCTTTTTGCTGGAGATACGCAATCATGGCTTGCCCGCATAGTTCCGAGTCCCTTATCATGCTCATAACATGATCATATCTTTTTTTAAGCAGAGACAGCTTAAAAATATATTCAGTTGAATCAATGACTATTGGGCGGTTTTTCCCATCTCTGTCTAAGCAAAATAACGTATTTCCAAATATCTTTGCTATGTATACAGGAACATCAAGGGTCCTAATGATTCCACGGTCCCCGTTAGGTAGGCAGTACTTAATATGGGTTACGGTTGTGTATATGAACACACCATTGTCATCCCAGGAACCACTCTTGACTCGGATTCTCTCATGAAGGGTGCAACGATGAACAAGTTTCTTATCAGCTATGACTATTGAATGTTTGCTGAGTAACGCAACACTCTCCATGTCATTTGACCAAACAACATACCTGACAAAAGAAGTTTGAAGGTCTGCAAGAAGTAATTGCTGTTGAAGGTCAAAGATGAATACTCTATCCTCTGCCCTACATAGCAAGTTACCGTTACCAGCGTAGAATATAGCATCAGTCGCAATAGGAAGATCACTCTTCTTCACAATCTCGTTCTTTAAGTTCTTGACTAACACTTGATTTGCGTTCTTCTCAAGGACTGCAAATCTGTTCCGCGCCACAAACACTGCTGATGCCCCAACGCCCCGTTTAGCCTCTTGAGCTGTATCACCTCTACCAAAACCGTCTTTAGGTATGATATAGAGTTCATAAGATCCCCCATCTACGTCTGAACAAATTAGAATTGCATTCTCTGTAGGGTTATAAGAGAGAGTTCTAGGGCCCTGGTTTAAGCCGGCAGAACCAGGCTTACCAATCGGAATTATCTGAGTGTCTTTCTGAGAAGAGTACTCGAATAACCGTAGAAAACAGTCTTTCACAAAGTACAGGGAGTCACCACTAACCGAGAAAGCTGGACGTTCTCTCTCCAACTTGAAAACGATCATACCACTATCATGTCCAGCCTCCAAAAGGTTCATCTCAGGATGACATCCCAGAATCCAGAACCTGTCATCCTCCCTGTGGAACGTTTGAAGGCAAGTCCTTTTTGTAGCATCCCAAACACGCATACTTTTATCCTCTGAGGTTGATACAATAATGTCCTGTCTCGAATGGAAAAGAACACATGATACATTATTCGTGTGATCTCTCAACGTGTCTACTTCGCATGCTTTTGTATCTGAAACACAAAGTTACCAAGTTTTATGTGAGATTTAAGTATGTTTATAAGCTCAGGTAGCACAGTTAGGGACATACTGAATGACCAATAGAGAAGTATAGATAAGAAATATGTAGTACCATTCATACTCCATATCTTCACTTGGCGATCATCTGCTCCAGACACAATAAGAGGAAGAGTAGGATGGAATGATGCCCAATTGACTCCTTGATCATGTCCCTCCAAGACATACTTGACAATAGCATTTTTTTTCTTCTTGAGGGGAGAAATATCCCAAACACGAACCGTTTGATCTAATGATGCTGACACCATAAGATCCTCCTTGGGATGGAAGGTCGCACACATGACATAATGGCAGTGTCCACTCAAAATGGATATACATGTACGTGATTGCCAATTCCATATCCCAATAGTTTGATCATCACTAGCGCTAACAATCCATGGGTTCTCGTGGTGAAATTGAACAGTCCTAATATAATCGAGATGACCAAGCAGAGTAAACAAACAACGATGCAGTTTGTAGTTCCATACTTTGATCTTGTAATCATCTCCTGCACAGACAAATCGGAACTCAAAACAGCACTTGATCATAAACATAGCATCACATCTAATTAATGTACACATCCAGAAGACCAGTTGTTCATATCCTTTGCGAAAAAGAAAATACACCAACATATGCCAAGTTCCAATATCATTATACTTAAATGTTAATTCATATGAATCAATAAGTCCAATGAACACATAAGAAATAACTTGATCCAAATCATTCCGTATAGAAACATACCGTATATATGCCAGAGAAGAAGAATAGAATAAAACCGTTGTGACTTTACAAGATACCTTAAGTTTTACCACTATAAACCTATGTATTTGCATCACATCAAATATGCATCTACATATCCAGATCCTTTATATTTCACAATCCAAACATTGCAACAAAAACGATACTACTTTGCTAAATACATATATATAACCACAAACATTAATCGCCCAAATGCCTCATCACCAGGGCCGACCCATGAATTTACGAAATTTTTGAGGGCCCTGAACGAAATCACATAATGAGGCCTTTCGAGAAGGAATGTTATACATAAATTTTTACTATTTTTAAGATATAACGCAATTAGTTATCTAACATATTACTCATTTAAGATATTTTCTCATCAAAATACTTTTTTCTTCGTGAAAAATATATGTACACATGCATATAATTATTAATGGGACAAATTTTGAGACCCCTAAAAATTTTTGGGCCCTGAGCGGTCGCTCACCTTGCACACACTTAAAGCCGGCCCTGCTCATCACTATCTAACATAACAAACCCTAAATATCTAAAGTAAGTATGTTAACACGTCTAGACCGTACCCAACTCATTGAGATAATGTAACACAAACAAAACACGGCATTATAAACATAATTCAATTGAAATAATAAACCTAATAAGCTCCACCATTTCCTTGTTTTTCAAAACTCGAACATAACATACAAAAAACGATACATATATATCCTAATACGTACGCTACAAATTTGCTAAATACATATAACATCGCCCTATCACTAACAAACATATATAACATCCTAAAGCAAGTAAGTAACTAAGTAACTAACATAATAAACCCTAAACTCACAAGCATCATATAATATGTCACACAAATAAAACACGCGATCAGTATATATAAGCAGAATTGAGATAGACCTCCGGAGACGAAAAGAGGCTGCAAATGATGAAAATGAACTCCCCGAACAGGACCATCGTGTTCGTGGAAACTCTCAATAAGCATGGCCATACGATAATCCCATAGCTGAATAACTCCACTACGAAGAGAAGCTAAGATCCATGGCCTCTTGCTATGAAAACTTAAACCTTTAACTCGATCACTCTTAGTTTCCAACTTGGTTATCATCTCTTCTCTTTAATTCAGTTTCAGTTTTTATTGTAAGAAAAACAATTATATATCGATTACAGTGTGCATGGAATATATATCTATCTATATATACTACTAGTTATAATACCGGCGCACGCGCGATTTTTTTTTTTAAATTTTTTTTAATGATATATTTTTATTTCTTAAAAAACAAATAATTTAATCTTTTTGTTTGTTTGATTTATGATTTTTAATTATATTTGTTTATTATTAAAGATAATTATTTAAAAATTTAATCGCATCTTATCTATATTTTTTTATATATCTTCTACTTATGTAGTATTGCATCTTATCTAATTTTTTTGTATTTATCTTCTACTTGTGTAGTATATCAACAAAACAAATTTTTAAAATTTTAAATTAAAAAATAATAATTAAAATATTACCTAATAAGAAAATATTCTTTTTTCAAAGTACGGGGTTTTGTTTTATTATATAAAAGATTAGGGTAAGGTTTTGATGAAGTCATTTTGCTGACATGTCATTTTACTAGAGGCTGTAATACAATATGATGATGTCATATTATATATGTATAAGTTTTTTATATAGTATTTAAGTTAACAAAATCTTCTTCTCAAATTAGCTTATTTTTACTGGAGGGACTTGTTTGAGATGAAAGTTTGATAAAGGGGGGATTTTGGTTGTCATGAGAAAGATGGAGGGGGTTAAATGATAATTGTTTAATCTTAAAGTTTACATAATAACAATTATGAAGTCGGTATCTTTAGGATCTGTATAGGTTTAAACTTGGGCCTCAAATTATTCGTACGAATAATATATAATGAAAATTTATCGACTCTTATTATCACATACGAGAAACAAAAACACAAAGCAAAAGAAGATCGACAATTAAGGTTAGTTTTTACGTCTATGTTTTTAATAAAACTCATGATGAAACATATGCATGTTCTTTAACTATCTCTTTGTTATCATTAAAGTTATCCCTAAGATTATATTATGTATCTGCACGATTTTATTGATAGAACTAATAGATGAATTTAAGCGTAAAAATTCATATATAAAGTAACTTAATGGACTTTCGATAGATTGTTATTACCTGTATAAATCAAAAGTATAAAGTACAATAATAACTTAGTTCATTCGTAGTTCGATCGTCAGTAAGGATCATAGTTTGCTTTATATTCATAAATATAACGAATATATTTACACTGTCGTGTGAAGCACAGGTAACTATCTTTAAAAACCCAACGGTTCCGCAGGTCTATAAGCTGCGATCTAGAAGAATCAGTCTTTATACACAAAATCTTGCTAAAAGATATGGAGCTAGATATTCCCATGCTTAAACCTAGTGAGTTTGAGATATGGAAGATGAGGATTAAAATATACATCAACATGATAGACTATTCACTATGGGAAGTCATAGAGAATGGTGCAACCTTGCCAAAAACAAGAATTGTGGAAGGTGTTGAGACAGTGTTGCCTATTGCAACTGCTGAAGATAAGGCTCGGATAAGACTAGAGGAGAAAGCTAGATGTTTGTTAATGATGGGCATTCCCGATGAACATCTGTTTAAGTTTCACTCTATAAAAGATGCTAAGTCATTACTGGAAGCTTTGGAAAAGAGATTTGGTATGAATGAGTCTACAAAAAAGACTAAAAGGAATCTCTTAAAGCAGCAATATAAAAACTTCACTGCTCCAAGCACAGAGACGCTTGATCAAACTTTTGATAGGCTTCAAAAGCTTGTGAGTCAGTTGGAGCGTTTGGGTGAAAAGCTTTCAAAAGAAGATGTTAATAGAAAGTTATTAAGAAATTTGTCACCTGAGTGGAACACACACGCTATTGTGTGGAGTTGTAGAGATGATTTGGATACAATGAGCATGTATGATCTCTACCACAATCTCAAGGTGTATGAACCAGAAGTTAAAGGGATGTATAGCTCAAGTTCAAGCTCACAGAACATGTTTTTTTAGATATTATAGCTCTTCTTCTTCCACAATTTAATCAACTTAATGTCATGTTTTTTTAGATATTATTATTATTGCTTCATGTTCTATGATTGGACCTTGAGCTTTTGGCCAACTATTATCTTTAAAATAGCTTTAGTATGAAGTTGAGTGGATCATTTTCTCTGTGGGTGTGTTTGACGGATGTAGAAATACATCGAAAAATATGTTGTCAAGTTGCAATAATTATTGTATTTTCGATTTGGGTTTTATGTGAGTTCTGCTATAGTCTATTTGAATAACTAGAAACACATTCGACTCGGGTTAAAAGTGATTGTTTGTTAGGAGTTTAATTATTGTGCAAGACGTATAGTTTTGCGATCCTAAGCAATAACTAGATAATTAATGGAAATTGATTTGTACACTCTCAATTTTTATTGACACTCTTATTTGTACTATCTTATAATTGTACATTATTTATAACATGCTTTAACTATTTGTACAATGGAATGTAAAAAACAAAAACAAATGTGTGCAATTCACCTTGTTTAACAATGTTTCACCAAAATATACGTATACTTTTGTCCTAACAAAATTCCAATATGTTAATTTAATCTCAACATTTTTGGCCGAGCATGTTTGTAAATATTTTGAGTAGAACTCATATATCCTTAATCTTTAAAAGAAACTAATTTGTCAACTTAACCCGAATAAATATAAGCTGAACCCGTTTGTATATATTTTGACCCGTCCTCACATGTACTAAATAAAAGTGAGTTCTTGACATAAGGAAGACTTTTATATATTTATGAGAAGCTAGATCATGCATCGCACGAGTTAAAATGCCTAGTAAAATTTAAAATCTTGTGAAAGTAATAAAAGATTAATGACTCATTACCTCGGATCAAATAAAATTGCACATGCACTTCGCATCACTTATTTGCAAAACATGGTAACTCTGTTGAGGATCTAATCTCCTACCAAATGTACAAGACAACACGAGAAGTTGTATCTTTGAATGACTGAGATTGGCTAGGATGCTCCATTTGTTACAAGCACGGGAAATTTTTACAAGACATGCAAAAATCGAGTAATTTACTACACCATTATAACCAAGTAATGAGCAAATGTTCTTGCTGTCAGTAGATAGGTGCTTTTTATATCAGAGTTTGGCAGAAATAAAAACTGGCCAAGACTTTCATTAAACAACCATTATAACATATCTCGCTCTTTAGTTTCTCGCTCATTTACCCATTAAGAAAACAACAACGATGCCGATTCTTACTAGATACGAAATATGTAAAAAGGTCAAATTAATATAAGCGTCTGTCTTAGAGAAACTATTTTTAGAAAGACCCCGACTTAACTTTTTCCTCACCAACTATCATTGTTTTATATCGGCTAATCATTTGTAAATGTATCTAGCTAGTCACCATTTCTAACTATGGTATTAAACATTTTGTTTTTAAATGTGGGTACTTATCATTCAAATTCAATCTTCTTGTGTGAGTGATGACCATTTTACCCTCTTAAGGTAAATTAAATAAATGGTCCTTGTGATTGGCAATTGTTGCATCAACCGTCCTGAAATTTTAATTTTCCAATCGTCCTTATATTTGCAAAAAATAACACACAGTCCTTTATATAACTTGTCTATTTTATCGTTAAATTCACCCACATTTTTATCTGCTTTTCTATGTACGTTTTTATATACGTTTTAATATACGTTTTTATGTACATTCTTATAAACGTTTTTATCTACGTTTTTATATACTTTGAAAATTGATCGAATTCTTATAAAACATATTTAACTGTTGTAAAATGTAACTAATCAAAGAATAGAGTTTGAGCTTTACAAAAGTCAATTACCTGTAATCATGTTGGGGTCGTTGTAGAAAACGTATATAATACCGTAGATTAAGCCGTAGATACAAGCGTATATAAAAACGTAACGGGTCAAAATCATAAGGAGTTGATCCAAAAAAAGTTAAGTTTAGGTACGGTGGATGCAAATTTCACCAAACCACAAGGACCATTTATATAATTTACCCTATGGACGGTGGATGCAATTTTTGCAAAACCATAAGGACCATTTATGTTATTTGAAGGGTAAAATGGTCATCATTACCCCAAGAAGACTAAATTTTGAAAGATAAGTACCCACATTCATAAAAGAAAAAATCGATACCCAGAAAAAGTAATGGTAACAAGTTAGATACCTTTACAAATGATTTACCCTTTTATATATAACACTGTCACGTCTTGCAATGGTTAGAGAAAAATTCAAAAACATATAAAGCATTGACGGTTATCTCACGTACATCATAAATAACCGTACTTAAAATTTGAGTCGGCTTTATTATTGTTAGAAAAAATTACATGTTTTGTCCTTGTGGTTCATCTCAAATAACAGGTTTAGTCCCTAAGTCGTTTTCATTACACAACACATACGTATTTTTGAAAGAAAAATGATTTGCATGACTAAAATTCATGCCTAAAGATATGCGTAACTTTAAGATTAGGACACATGGCAAGATTAATGGTGAGGATTATGAAATAGAAAATATGCATTCCACATGTCACACGATGAATTATTTAAGCATGAATTTAGTCATATGAATTAGGTCTCCCTATCATTACTCTTTTTGAAACCTGTTGCCCATACAATCCCTATTTTGGATGGGACGTTAGTTTCTCCGCTAAGTGTTTAAATCTCTTACCGTTAGTCCGTTCGTTAATATTTTTGCACCATTAGTCCTTGTTTTTTGAAATAAATTAAAAAGGGGCAGGGATCGAACTTGGGTGATACGACCCGATTAGGGGTTATATCGGGATAAGACATCACTTTTAACGTGTACGAGCTCCTTAAGAAAATAGAGAGAAGAACTTGAGATTTGCTTATCTTAAACTTTGATTGATTCAATCATAATAATGATTCGGTATATATAACCAAATAACCCTAGCTTGTAAAACAAGCCAAACATAAAGACATATCTAAACAATGACACTTTTCTAATAAGGCAAAAAGACATATTATAAATAAATATAACATAACATAAAGCCCGGGGAGTATCATTCCCCATTCCTTCGAAATCACCTTATCCTCAAGGTGTGGTATTGAAAAATTTCTCTTGATTCCGGGATCCCATATCCTAATCCTAATCCTATCTTCCACTCTCGTAGTTCTCCTGCCTTCCGCTACCATAACCAACACCTTTTTCCTCTTCCGCCTTCCATTACCTTTTTCATAACACAACACCATTCTTCCGCCTTCCGCTACCCATGCTGTAACATTAGGTCTTTTGCTACACAAAGTAATGCCCCAACCACCGGCCTAAACGGACAAAAACGTAAGAGCGTATAAAAATGGACATAAAAAGGTTAAAACAAATGTGATATGGTATATTTACACCACTGGACGCTTAGTCCAGTGGTTGGGGCGCTACTTTGTGAAGCAAAAGACCCAATTTCGATCCCTGCCCCTTTTTAATTTATTTTAAAAAATGAGGACTAGCTGTGCAAAAAATATTAATAGAGGGACTAAGGGTGAAAATATGATTTAAACACTTAACGGAGAAACTAAGGTCCCATCCAAATTAGGGACCGTATGGGCAACACGTTTCAAAGATAGGTATGTATGGTGTAACTAAAACAGCTTAGGGACTAAACCTGTTACTTGGGGTAAATCACAAGGAACAAACGTGAAATATTTTCTTAGAAAAAATTACACGGATGGTCCTTGTGGTTTACACAGATTGCATGTTTAGTCCCTATTTCATTTTAATTACACCAGTCGTCCCTATTTTATGAAACCTTGCACATTTTAGTCCCTAATTTGGATGGGCTGTTAGTTTGGCCGTTAAGTTATTTGCACCGTTAGTCCTCCGTTAATATTTTTTGCACCGTTAGTCCTCATTTTCAAAAAAAGTCCTCATTTTTTTGCACTATTGGACCCTACGTTAATATTTTGCACCGTTGTCAATCGTTTTACGTTTTCGTCCATTTTTAACGTTCTCGTCCGTTTTTTAAACATTTTCACCCATTTTTTTTTTTACGTTTATGTCCATCTTTTTACGTTTTTGTCACTTTTTTTACGTTCTCGTCCATTTTTTTACGTTTTCATCCACTTTTTTTTTATGTTTTTGTCAATCTTTTTACATTTTTGTCAATTTTTTTACGTTTTCACTTGTTTTCTTATGTTTTTATCGGTTTTTCCTATTTTTTTTACGTTTTCGCCTATTTTTTGTGATTAAGTATACTAAAAGAAAATTAGACATTTTATAAAAATGTGTCTGTGTTGATTTTAAATCACGATTTTGACCCCTTTCTGCTCTGAATCATCAAAAGTGTAAAACACGAAAGTTGTCCAGAATAATATTTTACATCCAGACACACGAGATTTTAACTAGAAAATGTAAAACAAGGGATGTTTACTACCAAAACTCGCGAGTCTTGGTAAAAAAATGGCTTAAGTTTCTGTAGTAAACATCCCTTATTTTGCATTTTCTAGTTAAAATCTTACGAGTCTTGATGTAAACTATTATTTCGGACAACTTTCGTGTTTTACACTTTTGATTCTTCAGAGTAGAAAGGGGTTAAAATCGTGATTTAAAATCAATACAGACACATTTTTATCAAATGTCAAAATTTTCTTTTAGTATACTACTTACTTAATCACAAAAATAGACGAAAACGTAAAAATAGCAAAAACCGATAAAAACGTAAGAAAACAGACGAAAACGTAAAAAAATTGACGAAAATGTAAAAAGATTTACAAAGCGTAAAAAAGTGGACGAAAACATTAAAAAATGACAAAAACGTAAAAAAACAAACAATAACATAAAAAATAGAAGAAAATGTAAAAAATTGACGAAAACATAAAAAAAAAAAGGGCGAGAACGTAAAAAAATGGAAGAAAACGTAAAAAGATGGACAAAAACGTAAAAAATGGACGAAAACGTTAAAAAAACGGACGAGAACGTTAAAAAATGGACGAAAACGTAAAAAGATTGTCCACGGTGCAAAATATTAACGGAGGGACCAACGGTGCAAAAAATGAAGACTTTTTTAGAAAATGAGGACTAACGGTGCAAAAAATATTAACGGAGGACTAACGGTGCAAATAATTTAATGGCCAAACTAACGGCCCATCCAAATTAGGGACTAAAATGCGCAAGGTTTCACAAAATAGGGACGACTGGTGTAATTAAAATGAAATAAGGACTAAACATGCAATCTATGTAAACCACAAGGACCATCCATGTAATTTTTTCATTTTCTTTTTACTATAAACGCATAACCCATCATACTATGGAATAACACTTTGTTTCACTGGTACCTCAAGATTTCAATCAGAATATAAATAAGTCTTACCATTTCTTTAAAAAAGAAAGGTAATCACACCACAACATTCATGTGTTGGTCATAAAACTATATAAGAAGAGATTAATCCTTAGCGTAGCAAGTATAAAAGAATCAAATGACTATCAGCCAAGACCAAAAAGTAGTAAACATACTTTCACCCTTTATCATCCTCCCTTCATTTCTTATTTTAGCTTTGCTCAATAGTGTTCTTGTTGCGCACTTTACTTTGGTTAGTAACCAGCAACAGAAATTTCTTACTTGAAGACGTAAGATACATAAGTGAATTATATTATGCTAAAAAAAAGGGTAACTTGTATGGAATTATGTAATTCTCTAAGACTAGAAGCAAAGAAGCAAATAGCAATGCATCTGCAACAGATTCTTAACTGGACCAGAAGAGTTCAACAAATTTCTGCATTAAGAAGGAACCAAATTGTTCAAGTAAACAGATGAGGCCATTTGTTTTGTTTACATTGTTTAGGCCATTTCGTCTTCTGCTAAACAAACCAATTCTTAAGTAATGGACATATGCAAGTTTAACCGGCTAAAACCCTGCACAAAACAAGGTACAGCGTCCTGGAAAGTGATTACATTCATATTTACTGGATATATAGTGGCCTGATAAAGAAAATGTTAAATTTTATACGACAATTCTCATAGGCCTTCTCAAACTATAAGATACTTATAAAAGAAGTAACAAGTAGTCATCTGATAAACAAACTTTTAGACAAACCAAACCTTAATTAAGTAATGGACAAGGCATTATATATACACGTTTAACCAGCTAAGATCCTGCACAAAAGAGGGGACAGAGTCCTCGTGAGTAATTACATTCAAATTTACAAGATATATTAGTGACCTGCTAAAAATCATTGTTGTTTTTGGTCTATTTCCAAAACTGAAGTCTCTATATGGCTGAAAATAAAGAAAATGTAAAATTTTATATAATAATTCACATAGGCCATCTTAAAACCTATAAGGGACTTATGAAAGAAGGAACAAGTGGTCATCTGATAAAGTATATTTAACTTGAAATCTTGAAGCATCTTATAATGAAAATATGGAATTTTTCATGGAGGTGAAATTCTATGAATGTAAGGAAACTTGTAGCAAGGAAGAAACCCCTTAATAAAAGACACCATATATAGCTGTCTCATAACTAATTTCCCAATTTTAGGTGATTGAGTAGTCTTAATATCCAATTAATTTATGTGTGTATCAGAAGTTTTATTCAAAAATGTCATATTCCTTATTGTCCGCTTGACGTGAAATATCAGTGGTTGAATACGAAACTCTCTACACTATGTAACCCCCCCTCGGTCCCTCTCAAAGAACTATATATATAAGCATCAGGATGAACCCATAAGACATATCCACCAAACTCTTCGATTATCTTAACTAGTGATAGATACAAAATGTTGCAAACAACGATTGGTTTTGTGTTAATTCTCACCTGCACCACTATTTTTAATATATATCCTACCCAAGCCAAAGAACTCAAAACCTACATTGTTCATTTACATTCACCCGAAGGCAAAGAGTTTTCTGAGCCACACAAGCTTGAGGAATGGTATAACTCGTACTTGTCAAAAGTAGCTACCGGCACTAACGAGAAACCAAAATTGGTTTATGCGTACCGTCGTGTGATTACAGGATTTGCTGCAAAAATGTCGGCTGAGCAAGCAAAGGAGATGGAGAATTTGGGTGGAGTATTATATGTAAGGCCTGAAAGTAGCTATGAACTGCATACAACTCGTTCACCTCACTTTTTGGGCTTGCGCCAAAATACTGGTTGTTGGAAAGATTCAAACTACGGAAGGGGAATCATTATTGGGCTTCTAGACAGCGGAATTACTCCTAGACATCCTTCGTTTAACGATAAAGGAGTGCCACCTCCACCAGCAAGATGGAAAGGCAAATGTGAAGTGGTACGATGTAACAACAAACTGATCGGATTAAGAAACTTTGTTAGCAACGATTCTGTAATTGATTTGGATGGCCATGGGACACACACTTCAGGTACTGCAGCCGGGAATTATGTAGACAATGTGAATATATTTGGACAAGCGAATGGAACTGCAAGTGGGATGGCGCCGCTTGCACACTTGGCAATGTATAAAGTATGTGTTGGGGGTTTTTGTTTAACTACCGACATCTTAGCGGGCATGGATGCAGCTATCGAAGAAGGTGTTGATGTGCTTTCGATTTCGCTAGGTGGAACTCCCGAAAAGTTTTATGATGATACTCTGGCAGTAGCTGCCTATACTGCCACAAAGTCAGGGATATTTGTGAGTTGTGCAGCCGGTAATTCTGGGCCTAGGAGTGGATCGGTATCGAACGATGCCCCATGGATGCTTACAGTTGGAGCTAGTACCACTGATAGAAGCATAAGGACATCAGTTCATCTCGGAAATAACAAGATACTTAATGGTGAAGCCTTATACCAACCAAAGAATTACAAGCCAAAGATTCGGCCCCTTGTTTACCCAGCTGAAAAGGGTTATTCATGCACAAGTGGGTCGCTGAACAACATTAATGTCAAGGGGAAGATAGTATTGTGTGATGCAAACGTTATTATCGTGGGCACTGAAATGGGTCGGGCAGTTAAAGAGGCTGGAGGAGCGGCTATGATTCTCGCAAACAACAATATTACTGGCCGGAGTGTAGCAGCAGAATATCAAGTGCTTCCTTCATCACATGTCGGCTACAAAGAAGGAGTTGCCATAAAAAAGTATTTGAAATCTACTTCATCCCCTGTTGCTACTATCATCCAACATGGAACTGTACTTGGCGTAAAATCAGCTCCAGAGGTAATTTCCTTCACTTCAAGAGGACCTAGCACTATAACTCCTGGACTAATGAAACCAGACATAGTTGGGCCTGGTGTTGACATTCTTGCCGCATGGAAAGAGTCCGTGGATAACAAGACACGAAGCAAACCGGTTAATATGATACATGGTACATCAATGTCTTGTCCTCATCTCGCGGGCATAGCAGCCCTTTTAAAAAGCTCACACCCTGAATGGTCTCCCGCTGCAATTAAGTCTGCAATGATGACCACAGCAAGCCACGTAAGCCTAAATGGACATGCCATAATTGATGAAAGAGATCTTCCTGCAGACGTGTTTGCCATGGGCTCTGGTCATGTGAAACCCACAAAAGCCATTGATCCTGGACTTATTTTTGACATCCAACCTGACGATTACATTCCGTATTTGTGTGGATTAGGCTATACACCCAAGCAAGTTCAAATGATCGTTAAAAAGAAAGTATCCTGCTCAAAAACCATAACAGAGGCGCAACTCAACTATCCTTCTTTTGTGGTTGAATTAGAAAGAGGTGAGAGCAAAACATACTCTAGGACGGTGACTAATGTCGGCAAAGAAGACTTAGATTACGAAATCGGGGATATTTCATTACCAAAAGGTGTAACTATCGATGTCGGCCCTGATTTTCAACAGCTCAGTTTCACAGCGTTGGACCAAAAAGTCTCATACAAAGTAACATTTACCCGATCTAGTAAGGGGTATGTTGATGCTGCATATGGCGGAGGATATATGACTTGGGTATCGGTATCTGGTAAATATTCCGTCCGGACCCCATTCGCGATCATCTTTAAATGAAGCAGGCCAATGTGATCTATTCATAGCGGTTGATATTAAGCCTATATTGTGTAAAACATCTAGGCTCTTTTATGTAAGTTATATTATGGGAAACAATAATGAATGCCAGAACATTTAAAGTTCAATCACAAACTTGTTCGGTTCAATATATATTGTATCTGGAAGTTATTACATATTTTCAAAATATAGAGGATATAAACGTGTTGCATGTGACAAAAGAGAGTCGGTTACGAAAAATAACATCAAAGGTACGTATATTTAAGGTATGTTACCAAAATAAATATAATACACGATTGACGGTGGCTTATACACACGCCTATAAATATATCTCGTTATTGCTTCCTAGTTATCGATCGAGCTAGATTATAACTTTTTTTTCTCGATCTTTCTCCATTAACAACAAGTTTTTCTTCTGCGTTTCGATGATGAAAAGGTCAATCAGAGCTCGCGTATCTGGTACGTATAACTAGTTAATCATATAGCACTAGCACATATTTACACATTAATGTTTGGTAATATGAAAAAGATCTTATATGCATGCATGCAGCACTTATCGGGTTTTTTCAATGGTTTTAGAAGTTAAAGAACATATATATAGCATGATTTCTAAGAATTTGGGGAGTTTTGTTATGCTTGTTCGTAGTTCATAATTAACTTAATATGATCGAACACAGATATAAGGATATTAGTGCATAATTCGAAGGATTTAGTACTAGTAATAAAACGTGATTAGTAATTAGAGTATGGTCATGTTAGTGTTACATATAATATTTCAATGTAGAAGTTAAAGTTAATGATCTATGGTTCATCTTGTTAGATATGCTTCTAGCTACTTAATTTATTATTAATTATGTTTAGATGATTTGATATTCGTGTTGTTAAGTGTCTAATAAAGCGTTGTTAACTAATTATATCTTATGGAATACGTACATGCATGCAGGCTTGCAAGGCCGTTTAGAAGGCGATATCGAAAAGATTCGAAACCACATCGAAACAAGTGTTAAGAAAAGAGAAGAGTCCTTAAGCCCTAAGTTTAAAAAATCAGGTTCGAAAAAGGCGGGAAAGAGTTTAAGTAGTCCTGCTGCTCCGATAGCAAAAAAGCGAAAGAGGCGATTTGTGGGGTTGGTTGATGAGGAGGCAGATGGTGGGAAGAAGTGGCCTGTGAGGAAGCTTACGGATGAGTTTGATCAAGTTGCAACGAAATGACGACCAAGCTATAGCTCGTATAGTATTTCAGCATATATGCTGTTTTTGTATTGGATTTTGGATTAACAGCGTTATGATTATTGAAATGAAACTACGGGTATATGAATATGAGTCTATGAATTTCTGTTTTCAAAAGATTGTTTTTGGTATTCTGGTAATATGAAGTTAGTGTGTTGAAATTTGTCTTTACCTTTTGATTTTGATTATTTGATGGAGTTGAAACAACTAAAATCACATGAAACTGTGTGATCAAAGTTTCTAGTGTTATTGTAGTTCTTAGAATTATAGTTGCAATTTCAAGATATTCTTCATCACAAAATGACTTTGATTGCTTTTTAGCAATACTATTCTATTTCAAAAGGTTAAATATAAGCGGTTATAACTCTGTCGATTGAGAGACTATTTTGAGAAAGACCCCGACTTAACATTTTCTTCACCAACTCTCATGGTACGTTTTATATATAACACCGCCGCGTCTTGTAATTGTTAGAGAAAAATTCAAAAACATGTAAAGCATTAACGGTTATGTCGCGTACATCATAACCACACTTAAAATTTGAGTGGGCTATACTGGTGTTTGACTTGGTAAAGTCAAATGCATCAACCATATGAATATCTGCTTATATACCAACTCAATACAGCCAAGCAAATGAGAGCGAATGGGCTTTCCATTAAGCATGTTTTAAATTAAGGACAAATATGTGATTAAGTACAATGCTTGTTATCTAAGTATGAAATGCAAGTCCACATAAGTGGCAAACATCAAAGTCCATATGTGTGGTAGTTATCTAAGTCAATCTAAGTTTTCATATGCTTCACAATTCACTTGGACTTTCAGTTGACTGTAACACAGTGATAATGTTGAAAGTCAAACTAATGACCTATTAGATTAATGGGTTGGTTTATATGTGTGTCATTTATTTCTCTTATTTAATACTTACCTACTTCATTTGTTGAAAGTCAAAACTTGCAAAACACACCTCCCTATTTTCTTTACCATGAACAACTCTCATTGTGATATTGATCTAAAGGTTGTGTGTAACTCGTTTATGTTAACTGAAATAATGCTTGGCCATTACCAAACAAAGATTCTTCAAGACATGCAGTAGGCACACGATTTGGAGAACAAGTCAAAAAAAATACTGAAAGGGTCGGCCGTAGGGGAAGCTGATTGTTAGACTTCGAAACTTTTCACGTTCAAGAATTGCAAGGGGCAATACAAAGAAGCTTAGGAGACTACATACTATTGATAAGCGTAGGGCAAAGGCACTCATGATGATGGCCAGGCAAGTCAAGGACAAGATGTTTAAGAAGATTGAGTTTGATGTGAGGAAGAAATATACATGAGGGGGTTGGTTGATGGAGATTGGTGACCGGTTTCTTTTGTATACATTACCATGTTATGGTTAATGAATGAAATGGATCTTATGATTCAGATTTTCTATGTATAATGAGTTCAAATATGTTTTTACTTTTTGAGTGTCTTTGATATGTATCACAAACATAACCATGAAAATCACATTAATGAAATCGTAAAACACAGACCAAACATGAAAATGGAAATATGCAAAAACATAGTAGTGGCTTGGACATGCCCAAACCATGACACATATCTAATATAGCATAGTCATTCAATTTTGTTGTTGTTTTGTAATGAAGTTTCTTGGTTTTTTTTTCCTTCTTTTTTACTTGAGTTGCTAGACTTGCATCTACACTTTCTTCTTCTTCAATACTCTCCTTAGTTGGTGTTGTTGTCCCACTTCCATCTATACCACCCACTGCACCACCCCCTGCATTTTTGTTTCTACTTCTAATACCCAAACCTATAACACCACCACTTACTTTCTCTGCCTCTGCACCGCCAACTTTAGTTACTACAACAACACTTCCACCTGTGTATGCATGCCTCCAAAACTTAACATCCATACAACAGATAATGCATCTTTCGTCCAACACCTATACATGTGTATCATTACCAGTCATTTTCTTTCTCTTTAATTTTTGAGTTGAAGGTTGTGCCATATCTATGTTATGGACAAAGTTGGAAGGAGACTTTACTTCACTATCCTAGTTGGTACGAGAATTTACTTTACTCTAAAGGTTGTGTCACTTGACTACTTTTGCAGTTTTGAAACACTAACCAAGCATAACTTTTCCTCTATAAAAACCTAAGACACCAAGCAAGCTCCAACCACCCAATTGTAGCTACTGAAACAATGAGTTCAAAGAACAAAGGTTGTTTCACCATATTTTCTAAAATTTTATGCTCTTTAATTCAACATCCATTTTGATATATTTTTATTAGTTATAAGTTTTTACATTCTTAGTGGGGTTATTTTATTTTGATTCAAATTTTACAACTTTAACCTTTATTTCAATAAATACAAACTTGATTCATCAAAATCATATACTTTTGGAAGGAGTGTTTGACGGGATTGAGATGGTTTTTCTATATGCGGGAATAATGATGTCATAGGAAGCCCAAACAAAGACATACAACTAACACATATACATTTGAAGTGTTGTGAAATGAATTCACTAAGCGGGTAGGAAATTACGGGGGAGAGTTGGGTTAGGAATTCATTTACTATATTTATCATTGCCGCTGTGCGCGGGTATCCAACTAGTATTGTATAATAGCTCAAAAATAACAGCTACAATATGTACCAAAGGGAAACCAAACACTATCGGGTTGACTCGATAACATTATTTATTTAACTCGAACCCGACCCGATAATAATATCGAGTTATCGGGTTCGGGTCAAAACAATCCAACAAGATTTTTAATGCGAATTAACCCGACCCAATAAGCATTATCGGGATCGGGTTCGGGTTCGACCCGACCCTACTGACACCCCTAACCACAAGGACCAAATGTGTAATTTTTTCTTATTATTATAAACGCATAACCCATCATATAAACGTGTTGCAGCATGTGATAAAAGAGAGTCGGTTACGAAAATTAACATCAAAAGGTACGTATATTTAAGGTACGTTACCAAAATCAATATAATACACGATTGACGGTGGATTATACACACAGCACGTATATTTAAGGTATGTTACCAAAATCAATATAATACACGATTGACGATGGATTATACACACACCTATAAATATATCTTGTTATTGCTTCCTAGCTATCGATCGAGCTAGATTATAACTTTTTTCTCGATCGTTCTCCATTAACAACAAGTTCTTCTTCTGCGTTTCGATGATGAAAAGGTCAATCAGAGCTCCCGTATCCGGTACGTACACTAGTTAATTCATATAGCACTAGCACATTATGTACGTAAATCGATCATGTTGGGTATCTATATATATACATTAATGTTTTGTAATATGAAAAAGATCTTATATGCATGCATGCAGTACTTGTCGGGTTTTTTCAATGGTTTTAGAAGTTATAGAGCATATATAGCATGATTTCTAAGAATTTGGGGAGTTTTGTTATGCTTGTTCGTAGTTCATAATTAACTTAATATGATCGAACGGAGATATTAGTGCATAATTCGAAGGATTTAGTACTAGTAATAATTAAAACGTGATTAGTAGTAGTAATTAGAGTATGATCTTATTAGTGTTACATATAATATTTCAATGTAGAAGTTAAAGTTAATGATCTATGGTTCATCTTGTTAGATATGCTTCTAGCTACTTCATTATATTAACTATGTTTAGATGATTTGATATTCATGTCGTTAAGTGTCTAATAAAACGTTGTAAACTAATTACTCGTATATCTTATGGAATACGTACATGCATGCAGGCTTGCAAGGCCGTTTGGATGGTGATATCGAAAAGATTCGAAACCACATCGAAACAAGTGTTAAGAAAAGAGAAGAGTCCTTAAGCCCTAAGTTTAAAAAATCAGGTTCGAAAAAGGCGGGAAAGAGTTTAAGTAGTCCTGCTGCTCCGATAGCAAAAAAGCGAAAGAGGCGATTTGTGGGGTTGGTTGATGAGGAGTCAGGTGGTGGGAAGAAGTGGCCTGTGATCAGAAAGCTTTCAGACGAGTTTGATCGAGTTGCGACGAAAAAAGGGGAGATGGGGGAGTTTTTGTACGTATAGGATTTTTGATTAACAGCTTTATGTTTATTTATTATTGAAATGAAACTACGAATTTCTGTTTTCAAAAGATTGTTTTTGGTATAATTGTATTCTGGTAATATGAAGTTTTTGTGTTGAAATTTGTCTTTACCTTTTGATTTTGATTATTATAGTAGTTCTTAGAATTATAGTTGCAATTTCAAGATTTCTTCATCACAAAATGACTTTGATTGCTTTTTAGCAACACTTTAGCAACACTTCTGATTCTATTTCAAAAGCCTATTGCAGTAATAAGATCTTGAAGATTAAGAAAGTGAGTGAAACTAAAAAGTGTCCATGCTTTTTAAGTTTTTGAAAGGAGTAAAAAAAAAAAGTTGAAAGGAAGCAATGAAAATATATGAAAGTTATTAAATTAAAAATCATATTTAATTATGGTAATTGGTAAATTATAAGTTTAATTAACGTTCATTAAATGCATTTTTTATTATTAAAAGAAATTTTTAGTGTATTAATTAAACACTAAATACATTTGTTTACATCTTATAAGGTGCTCACTGGACACCCATTAGCAAATCCCAAAAGGTAATGACTCATTAACTCGGATCAATTAAAATTGCACATGCACTTTTCAGCACTTATTTGCAAAACATGGTAACTGTTGAGGATGTAATCTCCTACCAAATGTACAAGATAGTAAGAGAAGATGTATCTTTGAATGACTGAGTTTGGCTAGGATGCTCCATGTGTTACAAGCACGAGAAATTCTTACAAAACATGCAAAAATCAAGAATTTACTAAGGGTGCGTTTGGTATGATCGCGGGTTTAGAATAAGATATGAATTTGGTATAGAATAAAAGAAAATGAGAAGAGAAAAAATGGTAAGGACAAAAGTTAAGATACGGAGTAGTAATTATACATAAAATATTATTTTTTTATTGTTTTAAATTATTATATTATTTAAAAAAAAAGAGTGAGATAGAGAAAGTTATAGAAAGAGAAGAAGGATGACCGACATGAAAAAGAAAAAAGATATGATACCACCAAAATTATGAGATATCAATTTTAAAGGTGTCAAACATTTCCTCTCTTCTTAAATAACATATCAAACAATTTATTTATCTTCCACACCATTCCTTAATTTGTAAGGTGCATTTTGGTTTGGGGTTTTGGTGTGGGTTAATTTTGATGTGACTTTTAAAAATTATTTGTTTATTGGGATTGGTTTGAAAAGTGAATCTGATTCACTTGAATAAGGGAATCCATGATACCTGGGTCATGGGTCGGTTTCAATTTTTTATACTTTGAAAAGTGAGCTATAAAACAAAAACATTGACTTTTCTCTTTCAAAGTTGGTGGGACCTTTAATTTTTATTTTCTTTTCTCATCTTTTTATATTGTTTTAATTTTAACTTAATTATTTTCAAATTTATATAACAAGAGTTAAATTTATATAATTATTTATTTTCTCTCACCTACTTTTCTTTCAAACTATTCCCAATCCAATTCTTATTTCATACCTATTTACAAACCAAACGGGACCTTAATACCTTATAATAAACGGGCCCTTAAACCATTATAACCATGTATTGAGCAAATGCTCTTGCTGTCAGTAGATAGTTGCTTCCAATTATATCAGAGTTTGGCAGAAATAAAAATTGGCCGAGACTTTCATTAAAAAACCATTAAAAAAAATAAAAAATAAAATAAATAAAATAAATACCTATTATTACTAGTATATGATTATATGAATATGTGAAAAGGTTAAATATAAGCGGTTATAAGTCTGTCGATAGAGAAACTATTTTTGGAAAGACCCTGACTTAAATTTTTCCTCACCAACTATCATTGTTTTATATAGGCAAATCATTTATAAATGTATCTAACTAGTCACAATTTTTAACTATGGTATTAAGCTTTTTTTTTTTTTTTTTTTTTTTTTTTTTTTTTTTTTTTTCAAATGTGTGTACTTATATTTCAAATTAGATCTTCTTGCGGCACTGATGACTATTTTACCCTCTTAGGGTAAATTAAATGAATGGCCCCAGTGATTGGCAAATATTGCATCAACCGTACCTGAAATTTCAAAGTTCTATCAATCATCATTATATTTGCAAAAAATAACACTCGCGGTCCTTTTTATAACTTGTTGTCTATTTATCGTTAAGCTAACCCACATTTTATCTGCGTTCCATCTGCGTTCTATCTACGTTTTTATATACGTTTTATCAAATTTTTTTATCTACGTTTTTACATACTCTGAAAATTGATCGTGAGTTCTTATAACCAAATTTAACTGTTGTAAAATGTAACTAGTCATAGAATTTGAGTTTCACACAAGTCAATTACACGTAATCATGTTTGGGGTCATTATAGAAAACATATATAATACAGTAGATAAAGCTGTAGATACAAGCGTATATAAAAACATAACGGGTCAAAATCATAAGGAGTGGATCCACAAAAAGTTAAGTTTAGGTACGGTGGATGGAATTTTCGCCAAACGACATGGACCATTTATGTAATTTACCCTATGGACGGTGGATGCAATTTTCGCAAAACCACAAGGACCATTTATGTTATTTGAAGGGTAAAATGGTCATCATTACCCCAAGAAGACCGAATTCGAAAGATAAATACCCACATTTAAAAAAGAAAAAATCAATACCCGAAAAAAGTAACTGTGACAAGTTAAATACATTTACAAATGACTTGTTCTTTTATATATAACGTCGTCACGTCTTGCAATGGTTAGAGAAAAATCCAAAAACATATAAAGCATTGACGATGATTATGTCACGTACATCATAAATAACCGTACTTAAAATTTGAGTCGGCTTTATTATTGTTAGAAAAAATCACACGTTTGGTCCTTTTGGTTTACCTCAAATAACATATTTAGTCCCTAAGTCGTTTTAATTACATCAGAGTATCAGACATACCTATTTTTAAAACCTGTTGCCCTTACAGTCCCTATTTTAGATGAGACGTTAGTTTCTCCGTTAAGTGTTTAAATCATATTTTCACTGTTAGTCCCTTCGTTAATATTGTTTGCACCGTTAGTCCTCATTTTTTGAAATAAATTAAAAAGGGGTAGGATCAAACTTGGGTCTTTTGCATCACAAAGTAACACCCCAACCACTGGACTAAGCGTCCAGTGGTATAAATATTCCATATCACATTTATTTTAACCTTTTTTCGTGGATTTAATATCCGTTTTATACGTATAAAAATGTATAAAAATAGACAAAACGTATAAGAATGGATATAAATCCAACGAAAAAAGGTTAAAACAAATATGAAATGGTATATTTACACCACTTGATGCTTGGTCCAGTGGTTGGGGCATTACTTTGTGAAGCAAAAGACCCAAGTTCAATCCCTACCCCTTTCTAATTTATTTTAAAAAATGAGGACTAACGGTGCAAAAAATATTAACAAAGGGACTAACGGTGAAAATATGATTTAAACACCTAATGGAGAAACTAACGTCCCAACCAAAATAGGGACTGTATGGGCAACAGGTTTCAAAAATAGGTATGTGTGGTGTAATTAAAATAACTTAGGGACTAAACCTGTTATTTGGGGTAAACCACAAGGACCAAACGTGTAATTTTTTCTTATAAACGTGTTGCAGCAAGTGACAAAAGAGAGTCGGTTACGAAAAATAACATCAAAAGGTACGTATATTTAAGGTATGTTACCAAAATCAATATAATACACGATTGACGGTGGATTATACACACAGCTATAAATATATATCTTCTTATTGCTTCCTAGTTATCATTTATATCTTCTTATTGCTTCCTAGTTATCGATCGAAGTAGATTATAACTTTTTTCTCGATCGTACTTCATTAACAACAAGTTCTTCTTCTGCGTTTCGATGATGAAAAGGTCAATCAGAGCTCGCGTATCCGGTACGTACACTAGTTAATTCATATAGCACTAGCACATTATGTAAATCGATCATGTTTGGTAATATGAAAAAGATCTTACATGCATGCATGCAGTCGCGCTTTTCGGGTTTTTTCAATGGTAATTAGAAGTTAAAGAGCGTACATAGCATGATTTCTAAGAATTTGGGGAGTTTTGTTATGATTGTTCGTAGTTCATAATTAACTTAATATGATCGAACAGCTAGAGATATAAGGATGTTAGTGCATAATTCGAAGGATTTAGTACCAGTAATAAAACGTGATTAGTAATTAGAGTATGGTCTTATTAGTGTTACATATAATATTTCAATTTAGAAGTTGTTAATGATCCATGGTTCATCGTTGTTACTTGTTAGATATGCTTCTAGCTAGCTAGCTACTTTATTATTAATTATGTTTAGATGATTTGATATTCATGTCGTTAAGTGTCTAATAAAGCGTTGTTAAGTAATTATATCTTATGGAATACGTTCATGCATGCAGGCTTGCAAGGCCGTTTGGAAGGCGATATCGAAAAGATTCGAAACCACATCGAAACAAGTGTTGAGAAAAGAGAAGAGTCCTTAAGCCCTAAGTTACAAAAATCAGGTTCGAAAAAGGGGGGAAAGAGTTTAAGTACTCCTGCTGCGCCGATAACAAAAAAGCGAAAGAGGCGATTTGTGGGGTTGGTTGATGAGGAGGCAGGTGGTGGGAAGAAGTGGCCTGTGAGGAAGCTTTCGGATGAGTTTGATCGGGTTGCGACAAAATGACGACCAAGCTAGTTCGTATGGTATTTGAGCATATGCAGTTTTTGTATTGGATTTTGGATTAACAGCTTTATGTGTATTATTGAAATGAAACTACGGGTATATGAGTCTATGAATTTCTGTTTTCAAAAGATTATTTTTGGTATTCTGGTAATATGAAGTTTGTGTGTTGAAATTTGTCTTTACCTTTTTTATTTTGATTATTGTGATGGAGTTGAAACAACTAAAATCACATGAAACTGAGTGTGATCAAAGTTTCTAGTGTTATTGTAGTTCTTAGAATTATAGTTGCAATTTCAAGATTTCTTCATCACAAAATGACTTTGATTGCTTTTTAGCAACACTTCTGATTCTATTTCAAAATCCTATTGCAGTAATAAGATCTTGAAGACTACCCTTTAATAGTGTGTTGTCAAGTGTGTTTTGAAGAATGAAAGTGAAAAAAAAAAGTGAGTGAAATTAAAAAAAATGTCTTGTTTTTAGAGTTTTAGAAAGGAGTAAAAGAGAAAAAGTGAAATGAATGAATGAAAGTATCTTTTGTTTTTCTCAATAAAATTTTCACCCCATATTTGGGTGAAACATAATGTGTTTGACGGATGTAGAAATACATGAAAACTATGTTGTCAAGTTGTAATAATTACTTGTTTTTCCCATTTTGGGTTTTATGCGAGTTGTGCTATAGCCTTGGTGTGTATTTATTTACACACCTTTTATAAGACCAAAACCGGACCAAAAAGACCAAAAACCAACCCAAAATGCCAAATATATGTTGTTTTTGTGTTTTTACATGTGCAGGTATGGATATGAAAGAAATGGACAAAAACCGAGCCAAAAACGACAAACACGAGCACGAGATATGGAAAGGAGTATAAAGTCGGAGCCGGGGAAGCTATTGATCAAAGTTTGAGCTAAAAACAAAAGTCAAAAGTCAACCTTGAAGAATATCAAAACGACAAGAATGATCCTTGGATTAAATTTTCATAGTTGACAGAAGTGACCTTTTGGAAATTCCGAAGTTACAAGGTTAGTCCTTGTATTTTTACTACTAATCTTACACAACTAAACCCAATCCACAAAACAAACTCTACCAAATCCATATTTAATACAAACCCAAGCCCATTCCCAAAACCCTTTGAGCCCAATCCATACTCGGTCAAAAATTAATTCCAGGGTCAAAGATAAAACAATAAAAAAAATTACCCTTTTTACTTTCCCTTTCCCCTAAATATAATATCTTGAATAATTAACGTCTCTTCAAAAGTTTAAAATTTAAAAATCTAGATTTAGTTAGTTTAAGTGTTAACATCTGAAAAATTCAAAAGTTTAATATAACATCTGAAAAGAAAGATTTAGACTAATTTAGATTTAGTTAGTTTAAGTGTTAAAATCTACTAAATGTAGTTTATTTAAGTTGTTCTATATCTGATATTAGGTTGTCTGTAGACAGAATTTAGTTTTCAATCCGTTTCATAACTGCACATTACCACAACCCCAAAAGTCACTTTCATTAATATGATTAGATTAGGTTCAGTAGGTTTTAGCTTGTAATATTGTTTGCACAAGTTGTTTACAGGTTAGATTTAGTTAGCTCAAGCTTATTTATGATTTTGAAGTTTGATAAGGCAACTAGTTATAGCCTGTAAGTGTGTGTGGACTGCACTCAGTTGGCACGCCCATAACTATCCAAAATTCACTTTGAATCAGCTTCATCTCTCCTTCAATTTAGCTATTTAGGATTTAATTTTTGGTTTATAAGAAGTTAGTTATTCCAGCTTGTCTTGATTTCATTTTTGTAGGTTAGTTTGTAGTCTTGAATAGCTTTTAGATAGCTTGAATATGCCCCTGTAGGACTGTTTTAGTTTTAGCTTGTGGATTATTTTGTTTATTCCTTTTGCTTATCTGTCTATTAGATTAGATTAAAACAGCCCTACACCAGATCTGATTGAGAGCTTAATATAGGTTGGAAACTCTTATAATTTGGATTTCTATGGAGATTGGTTGATAGAATTTCAGTTTCATCAGCTTGTTCAGACAGGAAGTCTAGTTTGATTGTTTAAAAACAGCCTTGAATCGCCCTCAGTGTTCCAATAGTGCCCCTTTTAGTTTAGCTCTTTTGCCTTTTTAGTCGTTTCTATTATTGAGCTTAACTAGAAGATTTTGCAAAAAAAACACAAAAATAAAATGATTTTGCAAAAAAAATGAGGTCCAGGGGTCGAACCTGAGACCTCTTGCACACCACCACCTCACATCCCCAACACTTAACCATAGGGCTGTAAACGAACTGAACGTTCAGTGAAAATTTCATGAACTGTTCAGTAAAAAGTTCGTTTATGTTCGTTCGTTTATTAAATGAACGAACATGAACAATATTTTACGTTCGTTTAGTTAAATGAACGAACATGAACAAAAGTATCGTCCGTTCATTTATGTTCGTGAACGTCCGATTATGCGTTCGTTAACATTCGTTTATGTTTATTTATCTATTTATTTTCATATATCATATCTTTTAATTTTATACTTTTAAAAATTGGTTTTTTTAAATAAAACAACACTTATAAAACAATATATTGTAAAGAATTTAATAAGTTTATGTTTGTTTGTCAATTTTTATTTATGTTCGATCGTTTATGTTCGTTTAGCGTTCGTTTAGTGTCTTAATGAACGAACATAAATGAACATGAACACCTCATTTTCTTAATAAACGAAAATGAACAAGAAAATTCGTCCGTTTAAGCGTCCGTGTCCGTTTATTTGTTCGGTTAAAATTAAATGAACGAACATGAACAAGGCTCCGTTCGTGTTTGTCCGGTTCGTTTACAGCCCTACTTAACCAATTTGCCCGTAGGTCTTTTTCATCCATTCTTTGCAATTTTAATTAGTTAAATACCTTTAGGCTTTTAATTGTTAATCAGCTTTTAGAATTGCTTTTTACTGCTTATTCCCAACTGCTTTTTCAGAGTTTCTTTTTTCTTAAACTTGGATTACTTTAAAGTAGTTATAACAAAATTTTCAGATTTTTTTTAAGTTGTTTTACTATTTTTAAGTATTTAATTTCTTTTAAAATTGTTTTAAATCAAATTAAATAAATAAAAAGTCACAAAAATATTATTCTATTTACTGAAATTTTCTTTTATCATTTAGAATGTAGAAAAATCATTTTCATACCCGTAGGAATAGTGTAGCTCTAATTTCACTTTTAATTTCGCGCACTTACGTTTATTTTAGCATAACTCGCGTTTTTAGTTTTATTTGCGTTTTAGATATCCGTTACTAGTTCCCTTAGCTTTAATACTTGTTTTTACTTGTTATTTCATATCCGTAACTTAGAAATCTCAAATTATCACTTTTATCACCATTCACTTCACGATTTACGAACCGAAATCACGATTCCATTCAACCTTCGTTGGGAAACGACTCGGGTAATCCGTATTTCTTGCGGATTTCCTCGATACTTAATATATATACTATAATTGAGCAATCAAGCCTATTTGAATTAAGTAGAAACACATTTGACTCGGGTTAAAAGTGATTGTTTGTCACGAGTTTAATTATTGTGCAAGACGTATATCTTATAGTTAATGAGAATTGATTTGTACACTCTTAATTTTTATTTGCACCCTTATTTGTACATCTTATAGTTGTACATTATTTGTAACATATTTTAATTATTTGTACAATAGAGTGTAAAAAACAAAAACAAATATGTGTAAATCACATCCCATAATTAATGGTTTAACCATGTTTCACCAAAATATACGTATACTTTTTTTATCCTCACAAAATTCCAATATGTTAATTTAATCTCAACATTTTTGGCCGAGCCTGTTTGTAACTATTTGGAGTAGAACTCATATATGCTTAATCTTTAAGAGAAAACTAATTTGTCAACTTAACCCGAATAAATATAAGCCGAACCCGTTTGTATATATTTTGACCCGTCCTCACATTTACTCTCTCCGTCTCAAAATAATTGTCCTCTTTTGACTTTTTGACATCTTATTTTCTTAACTTTGGTCTTAAATATATTGGTTTGAAGTCTTATTTTTTTAACGTATATAATACCATAGATAAAGCCGTAGATACAAGCATATATAAAAACGTAACGGGTCAAAACCATAAATAGTGGATCCACACAAAGTTAAGTTTAGGTATGGTGGATGCAATTTTTGTCAAACCACAGGGATCATTTATGTAATTTACCCTAAGGACGGTGGATGTAATTTTTGCAAAACCACAGGAACCAGTTATGTTATTTTAAGGGTAAAATGGTCATCATAACCCAAAGAATACCGAATTTGAAAGATAAGTACACACATTTGAAAATAAAAAAAATCGATACCAAAAAAAAGCAATTGTGCCAAGTTAGATACCTTTACAAATGATTTGCTCTTTTATATATAACATCGTCACGTCTTGCAATGGTTGGAGAAATTCAAAAACATATAAAGCATTGACGGTGACGTACATCATAAATAACCGTACTTAAAATTTGAGTTGGCTTTATTATTATTAGAAAAAATTACACGTTTGGTCTTTGTTGTTTACCCAAATAACAGGTTTAGTCCCTATGTCGTTTTAGTAACACCACACATACTTATTTTTGAAACCTGTTGCCCATACAGTCCTTATTTTGGATGGGACGTTAGTTTCTCAGTTAATTGTTTAAATCATATTTTTACCGTTAATTCCCCCATTAATATTTTTTGCAATGTTCGTCCTCATTTTTTGAAATAAATTAAAAAGGGGCGGGGATCAAACTTGGGTCTTTTGCTTCAAAAAGTAACACCCCAAAAACTAGACTATGCGTCCAGTGGTGTCAATATTCCATTTCATATTTATTTTACCCTTTTTTCGTGGATTTAGTATCCGTTTTATACGTATGAAAACGTATAAAAATGAACAAAACGTATAAAAATGGATATATAATCCAACGAAAAAAAGGTTAAAACAAATTTGAAATGGTATATTTGCACCACTTGACGCTTAGTCCAGTGATTGGGGCGTTACTTTGTGAAGCAAAAGACCCAAGGTCAATCCATGCACTTTTTTAATTTATTTTAAAAAATAAGGACTAACGGTGCACGGTGAAAATATGATTTAAACACTTAACGGAGAAACTAACGTCCCATCCAAAATAAGATTGTATGGGCAACAGGCTTCAAAAATAGGTATATGTGATGTAATTAAAACGACTTATGGACTAAACCTATTATTTGGTGTAAACCACAAGGACCAAACGTGTATTTTTTTCTTATTATTATAAACGCATAACCCATTATATAAACGTGTTGCAGCATGTGACAAAAGAGATTCGGTTACGAAAAATGCAACCCAAACTTTTATCGTTGCACTTTCAAAGTTTTGGAGACCAAACATGCAATTTGACCATACCAAAGGGACCAAAAATGCAATTAACTCTAAATATAATACACGATTGACGGTGGACTATACGCACAGCTATAAATATATCTTGTTATTGCTTCCTAGTTATCGATCGAGCTAGATTATAACTTTTTTTTCTCGATCGTTCTCCATTAACAACAAGTTCTTCTTCTGCGTTTCGATGATACAAAGTTCAATCAGAGCTCGCGTATCCGGTACGTATAACTAGTTAATCACTCAATCGTATAGCACTAGCACATATATAATGTAAATCAATAAATCATGTTTTATATGCATGCATGCAGAACTTAATTATCGGGTTTTTTCAATGGTTTTAGAAGTTAAAGAACATATATAGCATGATTTCTAAGAATTCGGGGAGTTTTGTTATGCTTGTTCGCAGTTCATAATTAACTTAATATGATCGAAAGCAGATATAAGGATATTCATGCATAATTCGAAGGATTTAGTACTAGTAATAAAACGTTATTAGTTAGTTAATGATCTATGGTTCATCGTTGTTACTTGTTAGATACGCTTCTAGCTACTTTATTGTTAATTATGCTTAGATGATTTGATATTCATGTTGTTAAGTGTCTAACAAAGCGCGCGTTAACTAATTATATCTTATGGATCGAATACGTACATGCAGCAATTGTCAAGAATGGATTTTTCTTCAAGAAGGCTAAAGTTGAATGCAGTGAATACCACGCAAGTTCGATCCCAAGGTAGGATTCATAGAGATAAATACGATCAATAACAACACTCCTTTCCATGTCGCACATGTTATCAAAACAACACATCCTGGGCTCTATAACATAACACCAGATACATTTATCACCAAACCACACACGGAAGGCGTAGTGATTATCATTCGAAAGGTTCAAGATGTAGAGCTATTTGATGCTGAGGAGAAAATATATATAGAATCAAGCTGTGTCCCTGAATATAAAGATGATATGGTAATTAAGCCAAAACTGTCTCTAGATTTTATACCCGACGTCCAGGAGGAGATGCAGTCGGAAGTTGAAGAAAGGGATTTAAGAACAGTGACTATAGTTCAAAGAGTCTTTGAGTAGAATTATCAGTACCTATTGGTAGATTGTTTATGTTTTGCCAAAAATTTTCAAGGTTTTATCCTCTAATTTCCCCCGACTAATATCGTCTTTATTCTTGTGTATTTGTGTTGACGAGTACTAAATATTCGGCCGTTTGTTTGATCACTAAAATCGTTTAATTACTTTACTTCTTTTGCACTAATAATATTGCATATTTCTATACTAGTTTTAGATCCTCTTATGTCACTGCTTAAGATCCGGTTTTTTAAATCACTAAAGTTATAACTATATCTATACTGTAAAACCAGATAACGAGCAAATGTTCTTGCTGTCAGTAGATAGGTGCTTGCAATTATATCAGAGTTTGGCACAAATAAAAACTAGCCGAGACTTTCATTAAACCTTCAATTCAAATAATAACAGATCTCGTCATTTGTTTATAAATAAGGATGCCTCTCAAAACTTTCATCTACACGAGTCTATCAGAAAACAAGTGCTTTGATGCCCAGAATCTAGGCAAGGTTGCTCTCACATTATGCGATCAGGTAATAAATTTGCAGAAGCTTCGGTCTTTTCAACTTTTTGTAACCAGTTGTACATGCTTCCCATTAACAGAAAATTTGGAGCTTGAATTGACCTGCACAAAAATGACATTTTGTAAAGACTATGCAAACTGCAAAGGGTAAGGACTAAGGAGTAAAGGACGTTGTTATTGTTTGACATCACAAGGTAGGAAAAACACTGTTTCGAACTAACCTTATGCTCAAAGGTTGATATGAGTTGGTCCTCGGCTATTGTTGAGCCAGATTCCCTAACAATCTTCAAAACTTCTTTTTGTAGCTTTCTTATCTTCAAAGTGCCATCAGCCTTGTATCACACACATCAAATACATCTTAAAATATATTGAAAGAAAAAAACTAAGAACAGGCATGACTAGCTTATGGAACAAGTTTCATACACATACCGATTTTAAGGCTGCGGCTATTATCTTCTTCCACTTTATTTCCTTCTCACCGTCTTTTTTGTTTCCTTTGACTTTCTTCGTTTTCTCTGATTTGGCATTTTCACTATGAATCACTTCCCCACTGTTTTCAACTGTGTCAATCTTTCTCTTCTTGCTTTCAGATGCATCCGATTCCTTAACATTCCCATTCACTGGTAAATCATTATTTTGTACGCTTTCAGTTTTAACTTCGGTATTAGGTGTGGGTTCCTCCGCCTCCTTGGGTGGCTGGTTTGCTGCATGGAATGCTCGTGCTTTTGCTCTGTGTTTCTTCCCATCAGCATGAGAAAGCAATGTTTGTTGACTAGTAGCGCTAGTATTGCATAGACTGCAAGTTGAAAGAACATGAAAGAATATTATGAAATCATTTCAAAAGCTTTTTATTGTTGGAGTAAAACGAGTTGCTGGCTAAGCAAACCTGCAGAACCATGGAGGACGTTGTGATAATCCGACATTGATATCGACCTCTGGTTTCGGCTTTGAGGCACTGTTTGGTTTTCCTGGTGTGCCGTTAGAAGGTTTATTTAGGCCTTTTGGACCATACTTCTCCTGGAAACCAAAAAAATAAATCAATAAGTCCAACGGATAGCGCTCAGAATACAATAATACCAAACAAAATCACAAGCAAATCAAATCCTGCTTTAAGGAACTGTCAGCTATTTGGTTTGAAATGCTAAATCACCAAAACTACGATCATCCTCAAACCATAAGCAGAAAGATATCCCCACTACTTTGGAACATGAGGTGGCGTTTGGTTTGCAGTCAGAATTCACAATGGGCATGGACTTAATAAGAAGGAGGAATGGGAATAATAACCAAGTTCTAAACTAATCCTCTAACGTAGGTATCGAAATTCCCCATTTTTGTAGATATGATTCCTAATTTTGAGACTCATACCCTCAAACCGAACACATATCATTTCCATTTAGGAAGAGTGTCGCACAATTCGGTGCTCATAGACTTCACAAGCCCCTCGTTAGACTCAAACAAGTAACCAAACGGACAAACAAAATAGCACTCAAGAATTCATAAACCAGGAATCATAACCAATCTAGCATGTATGAAAGTGTGGAAACATGATCACACATGTCATATCCTAAAATCTATCGGCACTTGAAAAAACATCTAATATCATCATTTTTGCAGTTACAAGCAGGTCTAACTGTCAAACTAAGTACATACCAGATGACACTTTCCAAACGACCACATGTCAAGCAAAACTAATTATCGCAATTTGCAAATGTGACAGTCCAACGGATAGTACTCAGAATACAAATCATCAGAAAAACATTTCCCGCGTTTGTGGTACTATTAGCTATTAGGTCCGAAATGCTAGATCTTCGAAACTAGAACTATCCTCAAACCATAAGCAGAAAGGTAGGCTCAATCTGACGGTGGACAAATAAGCTAAAAGTGCCGGGCAAGTAAAAGAAAGCATGTACAGATGATGAGTGCAGCATATTCACATACATTTATGTGACTGCAAGGGCAAGGCCACTGAACAACTAACAAAACTTGAGAAGAATATGGGTAAGACAACATAAAAAAAGGTTTCCTAAAAAAATGTAAACTAATACTCTGCGGCAAGAGGTATTAGGAGATGTAAATGTGAGTGATTCAGTACACCAAAGGAGTATTGTGTATAAGAGCTTATGGGTGGTTTTCATATCTAGTATCAGAATACTTTGAGGACTAAAACTATATGTTTTTTAATGACTTTGCCATTCTTTTGGACTCATTGTAACATATCCCAACTAGTTTGAAACACGAGGTGGCGTTTGGTTTTCAGACATAATTCACTATGGGTATGGGCTTGATAGAAGGTGTGATTATAACGATTACCATACCCTTACATGATATATATATATATATATATATATATATATATATATATATATATATATATATATATATATATATATATATATATATATATATATATATATATATATATATATATATATATATATATATATATATATATATATATATATATAAGCAAAGCAATATGTCCATTTGCATGACTTTAAAAAGTTAATGCTCAATCCATCAATTACATTGCTTGTCGAGGGGGTGTTAGTCTTAGCTTATATGTCCGACTTGTGGGCTTAGATGAATTTTGAAAAGATCATAAGCCTGCTTTCCTCAGCTTTTGAGCTTATCAATTTAAGCTCGTGAATTAAAGTATGCTATAAGCTCAAGTTGGTAAGCTTATGAGCCAAAAAAAGTGAGCCTATAAGCTAATCAAATTTCAAATAATCCCATAAGCCTAAAAATAAGCTAATCATATGAGCTTATAAAGTCCATAAGCTTAAGTGTATAAGCATATAAGCCCAAACAAATGAGTTTATGAGCTTATCAAACACTTTAATAAGCTCATAAGCCCATCAAATAAGCTAACACAAACACCCTAAAACTACTTGTCTTTTATAAAATAATCAAATAAACTACCCATAAACTACTTACTCAAAACAGCTTACTTCACATTCACATTCACATAACCAAACAAACCGTTTGCATAAACAATCACATATTTCCTAGTTCCTAATAAATACTAATCTAGCAAGCAGGTGTGAAGGTGTGGAAACATGATCACACATGTCATATCCTAAAATCTATTGGCACTAAAAGTTAACCTAATACTGTATAATCATTATTCAGCCTACGATGAAAGCAGATGACACTTTCCAAATGATTAGTCGAGCACAACTGAAGCAACAATTAACACCCAATTACCGCACATGTGAAAGGCCAACTCACATGTAAGCTTGAGCAACACGTCATATTTCACCACTCTAGAAAGTTAAAGCTCAATCCATCAATCTACTGGTGTCTTACATTGCTTATTAGGTGTGTTTGTCTTAGATTATTTGATGGTCTTATTTATGATGAGCATATTAAAATCTCGATTATCTCATTTTTAAGAAGTACTTTGATTAGCTTATTTTTTGGGCTTTTGAGCCAATTTGAAGTTACAAAGCTCACAAGTTCAATTTTCATGGCTTATGAGCTTATCATGTCGAGCTTATGGAATTAAATAAGCTAAAAACTCCAAGTTGATAAGCTGAAAAAAGTGAGTGTCTCAGCTTTTTGTAATTCAAAGAAGCCCATAAGCCCATAAAATAACTCCTATGAGCTTAACTTAGGGGGTGTTTGTTTAAGCTTATTATATCGCTTATGAGCTTATTTGTGTTTCGGCTTATATATCATACGCCCCAATTTTATGGTTTATTTTGAGACTTGTGAGCTTATATATGATAAACTTAAATAAGTTCAAAAGTCTTAAAATAAGCCGGAAAATTAGGGATTATGAAATATAAGCGGAAATCAAATAAGCTCATAAGCCCACATATAAGCTTAAACAAACACCCCCTTAAGCTGTAGCTTATATAAATTTGTAAGTTCAAGTGGGTAAGCTTATAAGCCATAAAAAGTGGGTGTTTGGATTAGCTTATTTTATGGGCTTAACAGCTTATTGAAATATGGAAAAGCTGAAAAGCTGACTTTTATGGGCTTATGATAGGTTAAGCCCATGGCTTAAGCCATGAGCTTATATTTATGTGCTCATAAGCTCAAAAAAGTAAGCTTATCGGCTAATCCAGATTTCAATAAGCTAATAAGCCCATAAAATAAGGTAATCCAAACACCCCCAAAATGAGCTAATGAGCTTATCAAACTCTCTATAAGCTCATAAATAAGGTAAAACAAACTCCCTAAAACTACTTGTGCTTTATAAAATAATCAAACACTCAATCTCAAATAACCATATTCAAAACAACTTATTTCACTGATAATCAAGCAATCACATATTTTTTTATAAATAAATTTATATATATATATATATATATATATATATATATATATATATATATATATATATATATATATATATATAAGAGGACATACTGTTTCGGAGATGCACTGAGTATGAGACTGAACAGTCTGCTGGCCAAACATTTGTCCACAGTCTATACATGATAACTACACCAACAAACAAACACAAACACATATATTAACATAACCCAAAAAAATAAAAAGAACCCATATATAAAAAAAAAAAAAAAAAAAAAAAAGAGGACCTTGGTAGCAGAGCAAGATCTGAAGTGATTAGGAAGCTTTGGTTTCTTGAGATTGTCTCCACAATCTTCACACTGAAACCAAACCATGTCTGGCTGCTGCTGCTCTGAAAACACACGAATGTTCTTGTTGATGAAAATAACACAAAAACAGGGTTTAAGGTTAGGGCTTTGACAATGAAACCAAAGTAATGTTTTGGGGTTTAATGTTTTGGGGGTTTAGAACTTCTGGGCTTGTTTCTATTGGGCTTTTTCTTAACAATCAAATTGGGCTGTTTGAATTAACATATGAAACTTGAAATATCAAATACTCCCCCATCCTAAAATAATTATTTACCGACAAAAACCGACGCGACAAAAAACCGACGGTTTAAAAAAACATATAATAGAGTAATTATTAATTTTTTTTTTTTTTTTTTTTTTTTTTTTTTTTTTTTTCGTTTTACAGAATGACAGTTTTATCCTAAACTAATTAATTACTTCTTTCTTGAAAGTTTGTAATAACAATTTCAAATAAAGGTAATATAATAATATGGATCAAATTTCTATATCTATTTTTAGTGGTGGACAATTATTTTGAGACAATCGGAAATGAAAATATGGACAACAATATTGGGAAGGAGGGTTTTTTTCTTTTTTTTCTTTTTTTTTTTTTTTTTAAAAAAAACCATGGTTTCTCATTTTTTGGTCAACTAATTTACGTATAGGCTCAAATCGAGTAAAACATTTCTTTTTCAATAGTTGGCGTTGTCATATTTAGGGTTGTTTACACCTAGAAGAAACTGCACTTGAAATATCTTGCATTTTAGTGACTAATGACGTTGTTTTTTTTAGCTTGTCACAAGTTTATTGACTTGAAATTGTGACTTTTATTCATATGTTATAGAAACTGAAAACAAATGAGTTTATTTTGGTGTATTAAGTTGGTACAAGTTACATGCTCTTGTGAAGAAATGTTTATCGATAACTCGAAAACGTGTTTCAATCAAAACTTTATTTGATAGACATCTAAAATTATAAAAACACCTGATAGATATGTAGTAAAATACTGAAGTGTAAATAGAGTATCGGGTTCTTGTTTTTTACTTGAAAGCTTTTAGTTATGTTGTTACGCGATTTACATTTCACATATTAACTGAAAGACCAGTCGGTGGCCCGTAAAAGGCTTCACAATTGTCGCGGCCATGTATTACAGATAATATCGCACATTCGCACCCAGTAATCATACTCGACTTCCTTGTTTTTTCGTATAAAAGTCAACTTGATAATTGCAAATTTTCCTTAAGGTTTACATTATTGCCAAATTATAAGGAGGAAAAAAAGGGGCAAGTTGTGTTGCAAGTGTGTTGGGTGCATACCAACTCTATATTTGTCAAATACGCTATCATCCTTTTAAAACGTTGTAAATGTTAACTTCTTCCTTGATCAATAGTGTCTTTGGTTTTCATTGCACCAACATCTAATCTTCACAAGAAAAAACTTGGAATCATTTAGGGTGTTCATCGGTTCGATTGGGTTGTTTGGTTTATACCATTAGATTAGTTCGGTTAGTAATTTTTCTGAGTTAAGCCGAAAACTAAACCAAACTGAATTCAAATTGTATTTAATCGAATAACCGAAAACCAAAGCGAATAACCAGACTTATTAATTGTAATTTATTATTTATTTAATTATATAGATATTTTGAAAAAAAAATCAAGTTTAAAAAATATAAAAGAGCTTTATTGTTTTTCTTTTAATATAAATATATAAAAGGTATATATTTATGTGAATTCAGTGTTTGGTTCGGTTTTTATTTTGCCAAAATTATAACCGAACCAAAAACGGAATATTTAATTTAATTCGGTTCGGTTTTGGCAAATTCGATTCAGTTACAAATTTGGTTCTTTTTTTTTTTCTTTTTTTTTTTTTTTTTTAATTCGGTTTGGCTCGATTTCGATTTTCGGTTTGCACTGCCCGAGAATCATTATTGTATGGTCGAGTTTATTTCCAAACAAGAAGAGATATTTCAAATATATGAAATGCAAGTAGGTTTGCAATCAAACAAATCAAGATGAATAAAATCATTTTAACTTTGTTAATTTTTTAATTTTTTTTATAGAATCTCTTTATAATTGAACCTTATGGGCCCAGCCCAATACATGGAGCATTTTAATCCAAGTAATCTTTTTTATTTTTATCGTTATTGTCGTACTACTTGACTACTTGTTGGATACGGAACCAATTATATATTAACAGTATTTTTTTATTTTTTATTTTTTATTTTTTTATCTCGTTTTTGTATTTTATTTCTTTCAAATCAGTATGCAAAGACGAAGAAGACAAATAATAATATTTGCTCTAACTATTTAAAGTCAATAAAAATGATTCTCCAATCCTTGTGTTTGTCTTTTTATCATCTAAAAGACGTAAAAGAAGCATTATTTTCTTGGAAATGATATGCCAAATATGATGAGTAATTTTTTGAATAATGGTAGACAAGTTTTTCTTATATATTGGGTTATTCTCATTATTTTGTATTTCCATCTTGAAAATCAAAAATTTTAAGGCATTTTTATTACTAAAGCTTATCTTGGTTTTTGTCATTTCAATGTAGGTTACTTAAAATCCATCATATTTCATATGTACTTGCGCTTAGGGACGGAACTAAGGGATTTTGTGATATCAAAGAATATCGATAAAATTTTGTTTCGTAGTGTTGATTTTATAAGAAAATTTACTACTCTGTATTTTGGTTTCTCTTAATTGCACCTGGTCAATTATTTTGTTTTAATCATGCTTTAGTTGTTTCACTAATAGATGATTAGTAAACTCACTTTTTATGTAAAACTCTCTCATATTACAGTTCAATTATTTTTGTGTTCCTCTGATGCTCGCTCCGTTACTATTGTGACAAACTGACAATCATTTTTTTAAAGACGTAAAAGATTGCTTGGATTAAAATGCTCCATGTATTGGTTTCGTCATTTCAATGTAGGTTACTTAAAATCCACCATATTTCACCTTTACTTGCACCTAGGGACGGAACTAAATATCAGATAATATCGATGAAATTTTGTTTCATAATGTTGATTTTCGTAAGTAGGCGCACATTTTTTTCTTCCAAATTACAAGCTTGTTCATTTTTTATACCAAATAAATCGTTTTGATTTAGATGAAAAAGACGTTATATTATCATTATTGGACAAAAATACCAATGATTGAAGACTGATGTGGAAGATGAAGTGGTGTGAGGGTTGAGACTAGCCTTAGGGATGCAACTAAGTGATTTCGTGATATCAGAGAATACCAAAGAAATTCTGTTTCGTAACGTTAAGTTTTTATAAAGGTATTTTTTTTCCCTTTCAAGTTACAAAGCTTGTTTATTTTTTGATTTAGATGAAAAAGACGTTATGTTATAATTATTGGACAAAAATACCAATGATTGAACTAAGTAAATCCAAGACGTTATGTATCATTGGACGACAGTCGGACAAAAATACCTATGACTTGGAACTAGACGTGTAATGCCACTTATTAATTTGGTTATTAAATGGTAGACTATATTCATGGTGCATGAGGTTTGTTTGATTATTTAAGTGATGACTTGGAACTACAAGTGGCATAACTTGCCAAACAATATTATTACACAATTGAAAAAATCGAATTTTACTCAATCTTGTCTTTGTTCTTTTATAAACATAAATAAATTGTAGTGATAGAAACATACTCAATGCGTAACATGTTGTATGCAAAAAGTAGACTTACGAAAATCAACTTTAGTTTAGAGGTACGTGAGTGATATGCGTATCGGTGACCAGATCCTTCAGCCAAAGGAGTCAGCCAAAGGAGTCGTTTAGATACTAAGGTTAGTGATGCACAGATCACAGAGGATAGCCAAAGGAGTCATTTAGATACTAAGGTTAGTGATGCACATATCATGGAGGATAGACGATGACGTAACCCACCGTATTAAAGCCATTTTGGTGAAATGGAAGGCGGCGTCAAGAGTACTACTCTGTGATAAGAAGTAGTCTCCCTACCTTCGGGTTTATCCTGGTTAGGGTTAGGATATGTCTATTTCCATCTTCCCTATATTCCGCCCCGACGATATTGGGCGTGTTGTTGTTGTTGTGAGTGGTAAATCAAACAAGAAGATGTTCGATCAATTTTGAATAGAGACGTATGAAACATTAGCTAGCTAGGGGTAAGGTTGTTAGAAATATATAAACCCGTAAAACCTGACCTTACCTGAACTAAAATAGACTTATAGTAAGATTCTCCGGGTGTATGTATTTTAATCTAGTTATTTTAGTTAACTTGATTAACTCGAATAGTTAATAGGATCGGGTTTTTGGATTTGCAAGCTTAACATATTTGAGTTTTTTTTGTTACCATAATATTGGATCTTTAAATTGTATTTCTATGTTTCCACTTTTGTTATTCTTTTTTCTATAGGGCTTATGCGGTGAACTAGAAACCCGCAAAATCCGTACCGAATAACTCAAATAACTCAAACTCTTATTAGGGTCACTTACATATAAAGTACTCGTACCTAATATATCAACTTTAAAACCTTAGTAACCACTATGCAGGTGGGATTAATTCGGTCTTATAACGCGTTAACTAGTGTTTAGATAGTCTAATGTCTAAAAAATGGTAATTTACACGTCAATTAATTGTTTGATTGTTTCGGTCAACTTAATGTTTAGCTTTGTTTTAGTTGATTAATCCTTTTAGCACGACAATTTGCTTTATTGTGCTTTTAAAAAAAAGTAAATAAATAAAAAATGTTTTCACTTACATTCAAAAAACAATTATAACTAAATTCTAGGTTTCATGTATTATATTGTGGCTGCAAATACTTTACTTTTTTTTACGAGTTTCATTAATATAATAAACTAATAAAGTTATTTAGGCATTGACTTATCACGTTTCCTTAGCTAGTAATATCAACATGTTTCAATAATTAAAATTTCTTAATAATTGCCTGATCATATATTAAACCATTTTTATAAATGCTAAATTTCACGTTAGAGGTACAATTAGCACTTGTGATCGTTACGTGTTCGTATTTTGTAACTCTTTACACGTTTTTACGTTTTTCAAATTAAAGATATATAATTGTAGATGGATTTCACGTCCTAATAACAAATATGGTTTTATAATCCATTGACCATTTTACTTGTCCTAACTTCATATTAGATAATCTTGTTTGTGTTTGCCAATATGTTATTACTAAGAAATTTGATATCAAATGTGACTATGTGGCATTGATTTAACATGTGATTATTGGAAAACAAGTTTATACAAATACAAAATGAAAATGAAAACGATTTCATTGTAAATGATTGAGGAAATTAATGGGCACCAAAATTCTATGATTGAAATGAAATGAAAATGAAAACGATTTCATTGTAAATGATTGGGGAAATTAATGGGCACTAAAATTCTATGATTGAATGTAATAAAAGCTTATTCGCGTGTAATACTATACAACGTGACAACGTGTTACCTAGATGACTAAGCAAGCTCATGTTGACGTAGATGCTCCTTCGGAGTCACTCAAAAGATGCCTATCTATGATGGAGCTGAGGTATCTTCCATCCCAAGGAAGTATGTTTGCAACAGAGGTATTCATCATCCGTGGAGAGTATGTCTGCAACGGAGGTTTTCACCATCCTTAAAAAGTATGTCTACAACAAAGGTATTCTCAATCCATGGGAAGTATGTCTACAAAAAAGTATGTGGGTCAAATTAACTCGAATAACAACCTTACTATGCGTTATTTAGTGTTTAGATTATCTGTTTTTCAGAGAAATGATAATTTACATGTCAATTACACACTCAACTTCTTTCTAGTTGATTAGTCCTTTAAGCAGGACGTACAATATGCTTTATTGAGCTTAAAACAAATAAAAAATTTGTGTACAATTACATTCAAATAAATTAGTTCTATGTATAACTAAATTTTAGGTTTCATATTATATCGTGGCCGGAAATTTTTCTAAATTTTTATGAGTTGTTCATTAATACAATAAACTTATTTAGGTTTTGACTTATCACGTTTCCTTAGCTAGTAATGTCAACATGTTTCAATCACTAAAATTTCATAATAATTGATTGATTATCATAAAACCATTATTATAAAAGCTAAGAAAACGAATTTCAGCTCATTGCTTTGATATAATATTGTAAGTCATTGACAATTAGCATTTATCGGTCGTTCCGTGTTTGTATTTTGTACCTCTTTACTCGTTTTGTATGTTTTTCAAATTAAAGATATATATTTGTAGATAGATTTCACGTCCTAATAGCAAATGACGTATTAGTTATCGAATAATCTTATAAAAACTAATATGGTTTTGTAATCCATTGACCATTAATCTTGTTTGTGTTAGCCAGTATGTTATTAATAAGAAATTTGATATTCAAATGTGAGTCATTGATTTAACATGTGATTATTGAAAACAAGTTTATACGAATATAAAATGAAAATGAAAACGACTTCATTGTAAATGATTGGAGAAATTAATGGACACTAAGATACTATATGATTGATTGTAATAAAAGTTTATTCACGTGTAATATTATACTACGTGTTACCTAGATGACTAAGCAACCTAGCTTGTGCCGTTATATTCAAGGATAAATTTTGGTAATTTTAAAAAACTAGATTACAAATTAAAAAATTACAAAAACAACAATACTATACATTTTAGACAAGTTACACTACAATTGTAGTGTAAAAGTTTAAAAATATCTAGCTTTTTCGTAATTTGCTTCTGCTAAATACCAATTTATAATGTTGTTTCTAAAATTTATCAAAGTGTGACCCATCGACACTTTTTGGCTCCCCCCCCCCCCCCCCCCCCCCCCCCTGTAAGCATCTATTTTACGAACAAGAGAAAACATTACTGTTAAACGGAATCCGTAAGAGAAAACTACGTTATGTTTAAATACTTAGAGGTAGAAACAGAGACCGAACTTGAACACTGTTGGTGAGAATGGCAACTTGAAAAGTATTTATATTAGGAGGGCGATATAAACTACATTGCAATTTTTGTATTAAACAAACCATATATAAAAGGGTATAAAATGTACATAGGGTCAAAAATTTTGAAAGAGCCGCAGCCTCTCTCGATCTCTTCTAAATTCCGTTCATGGGTAGAAAAATACATTGTTATTGTATTGTTTGGATGTACATCAATGATATGGTTAACACTTAAGACAAGCCCATAATTTAATTGTTATACAGTGGTACCACATAAAAAAAAAAAAAAAACAAGCAAGAGACTTTGATTTGGGACGTGATGATCTGGAAAGACAGGTGTCAAGGTAACTTGGAAAACAATATTTCCATGTCATTTTCATATTTCGAGTTGTCAATTCATCAAATTAAATTATTCATTCAATGTTTACATTAGTTTAAGGCATATCTTTGTTTAATATTTTACGTAATTGCCATGAAAACTTCCCATATAAAATTTGGATTTTATATGTTGGATTTTGCAGGTTTTGTCAAGGAAATTATATCATGTTGGTGCTTTTAATGTTAGCAATTATTTTAATTAATTGTGATTTATTAGAAATCAATGTGATTTCATGTTTAGTATGGATATAAGTAAGGGAAGTGTTCGTTTGAGTTAATATGTATTCCACCACGACAAGACACAAGGGTTAAGGGGCTGCACTTCCTTGCACGGTCAGGGGCCCTTTGTTGGAGTCCCACTCTATCTGTTGCTTCAAATGAGTTACGTGCTTTTTCCACCAAAACCAACCGACGTAACTATCGGCCAACAATCATGACTGCTGGAATCCAACCATTTCTAATTGTCATCTGTTTAATATAAGATGTTTTAGTGTCATTTGACATTCACGAAAAACACACAATTTTCTTTGTTTTACTCTCTATTCTGTGTCTAGAAATACAATGTTTTGATTGTCTTATCCCAATAAAGATTTCGTGTAACCTAGACAATAAATGTCAAAATATTTCGTTTCCGTTATTTACGTTACTATTTGTATTTGTCTGAAAAAGTTTGGTTATCCTTAACGTTTACATATAAGTTAAATATAAGAGTAAAAAAGTTAATTTTAAATTAAAAATAAAGAATTGCATATACATTCATCAAAAGCATCTTAATTACATATATATTTAACTAAGAGTCGAGTTATATTACAAACCAAACATTCCTCACATACCAAGGGACTCATCCCCACCATCCATCTAAAAATGAAATCAATGGTTGAGATTAAAAGGATTTTATTATTTCACCCATTTTTTATAATTTAAATATCTCTTAAACCGTTAATCGTTAAGCGAAAATAATTACACCATCGCGACGGGCATTTAATTATCTTTCTATAGACGGGCACTTTGATATACTTTCGAAAAAAGAAAAAAAATCGTTTTTTTCACGTTTTTTTTTCCTGACCGAAAAAAAAATCATATATGATATGCAATATCATATATGATATTACATATAATATCATATATGATATTATATGTAATATCATATATGATATTGCATATCATATGATATTGCATAATATATGATATGCAATATCATATATGATTTTACATATAATATCATATATGATATTACATATCATATATGATATTATATGTAATATCATATATGATTTTTTTGGCCACGAAAAAAAAAACGTGAAAAAAACGAAAAAAAAAATTTTTGTCGAAAATATATTAATTAGCCTATCTATAGAAAGATAATTAAATGCTCGTCGTAACGGTATATTTTTTTTCGCTTAACGATTAACGGTTTGAAAGATATTAATATTTGAAAAAAAAGGATGAAAGTTGGTTTTTTAAATTGTTGGGATTAATCTCATCCATTAGATCAAATAAAGATGGAGGGAAGATGGAGGGTGGAGATTAGTCCCTTGGTATGTAAAAAAAGTTTGGTCCTCAAATGATCTTTACTCTTTAAGTAAGACAAGCTATAATTGCATATATATATTCTTCGTAAACTTGAAGTACTTTAAAAATGTCAAATATGCTCAAATAACTACTTTAAATATTTTTTAAAACCCAAAATACATGATATATATAATTTGAACATGAAATGTCCATAATACCTTTTTTCTACAATAACCAGAAAATTAATTATTTGATTTCCTATTACCAATTCATAGTCGGTTGGATTTATGTTACTAATTGGATGAAAATAATTCCGCTCTTGACAAAGACATTTTTTTAGTGAGATGCATCACTTGTTTGTTTATTTAGTGCACTATTTGGTTCACATATACATTTTTTAATTTTGAGCAAGTAAAGATGAATCAATGAACATGAGATAATAGTTTTTTTTTTTTTTTTTTTTTTTTTTTTTTTTTTTAATTATTATTATTATTATTATTATTATTATTATTATTATTATTATTATTATTATTATTATTATTATTTTTTAATTCAAGAACAATTACATGAAGAAGAATCTGACGGAAGAGAGTATTAAGATGTTGTCATGATCCGACGAAACAAAACAGAGTATTATGCTATTGTAGACAGGGGCGGATGCATGTAGTGAGTATGAGCGGCGGTGCCTTCCATAGCTAGCCAAAAAATGAGATTTTAGTTTATTTTTATTTATTTTTGAAAGTGCTTTCCACCCAAAAGTCAAATTGCCCCACCCACATACTAAACTCAACATTCAACACTTTAAAACTGTAACAATATTCGATTTATCATTATGATACTATTTTTTTTTTAATTTTTAATTTTTTTACGCATTTTGTTACTATCGTAAAAAATAAATGTTTTTTGCACCCCACAACCTGTTTTCCTAGTTCCGTCACTGATTATAAATAACGGTGCACTTAACAATTTATTATAAAATTATATTAATCATGTATTTTAAGTTTTAAATATATGTAAAATAATTATTTAGATATATATGACATTTTCAAGGTTTATGATTGACATATAAACAATTATTGACTAAGTTGAATTTATACGTAATTATAGGGTTTTGAAAAGATATATATGCAATTGCCTCAAACATATTTGGGTAAATAAGGCATTATACTACGTAAATCTTTCATCACTACAACTTTTTTTTTTTTTTTTTTTTTTTTTTTTTTTTTTCAATTAAAGTAGAACGAATAGAGTACTTGTTAATTTCGTAACATATATTTGTCTAGTTTTAAAAGAATTATTGTAATGCTTAAACTAAATACTCGTTTCCTAAAATGATACTCATCCTTTTTCAAATGGAACATTTTAATAATGTGCTTAATATATCCACTTATGAAAACACACATCATTTATTGACAACTGCATTATAGTTGTCATTTTAGGTTTATTGCAAGTGGGGTTTTAAGTTGATAAAGTTTGATAAATAAATACACTAAGCTATAGAAATACACAAATTAAAGTATATGGTGATCATGACATAAAAGAGAAGGCTATGGTTGTTAGTAACGCAAAATATTTGAACTTAAAATTAAAAGAAAGGGATTTCGACTTTTCGCCGATAAAAAGCGAGGGGGCGGTGGACGTGGACCCTCACATTGGTGTCTAACAGGGACCGGAGGTCGTTACTCGTTAGCGAGCATAGCGGAAAGGACTTGGAAGTTATTAGTTAAAAATATCTAACGCGTCTATCTTTTCAAGTTCAAATTTCTCTTTATTATTAACACGTATATTGAAGTGTATAATGGTTTCTCCTAAACATAAGGGATCGATAGGGGTCCGGGGGATGGCCTAAAGCATATCAAAGGGGTCGTAGAAAAGAACCCGGCCACCTATTTCATTTGATATTTTGCGCGAGGGTCCAACCAATTTGACCGACTTTTGCTTTTGGATAACAAGAATGCGAGCTTCCATGAACTTTACATAATGGATTCAAAAGTTTGATAGACAATGTAGACATTTTCATAATTCATAGTAGAGTGATATGTTTGAGATCGATATACCACAAATTTATAGATGTACAAGAAGTTTAATATACATGAGTGTATTAAGAATGGAAAAGAAAATAGTGCACGGTGCACTTCAATAAAGGAAGTTGCTTTTTAATTGTTAATATAAATGGAAATTTCGAAAGAACTGAAAAGGTAAAAAGAAATGAAAAAAGTAAGTTTATGGTAATCTTATATACAACATGCAATTTGCTTTTAGATTGCTAGTTGTTTTCGACGAGGCCACCCAAAGGACCACCATTTAAAACTGTTATAATCATTTCAAATCTACTTATATTGTAATTTAGGTATTAGTAAGTTTAAAAAAATAAAAAAAAAAAAAGTTATTAGTAACTTTTCTTTTGATTCTTAATAGATACGCGCGATTATTCATTTGTATAACACTAGCTCTAAACAAAACTTACAAGATTTTTTTCCGCCAACCATGGTTTCTGATCTTTTGATTTGAACCTATCATCACACAGATTCAAACCGGGTAAACAAATTATTTACAACATCTAAAAGTCTAAAAGTGCAAGTTCCTATAAACAAAGCCTCTAGTACTGTGGTCAAATAATACTATATATAGATTAATTGTACTTCAATCAAGGTCACGAAATGAAGGAAATCATGAAAGGAAGAATAAACCCTAGACTTCTGAATTAAAGCAAAGAAGATATATTGTTTAAACACAAAACGTACAATATAACTTAACGTAACAACAATCATCCTATTTTTTTGAAAGAATGTTGTCGTTTTGTTTTTAGGGTTTTTGTGGTGAAAGTGAAAGTTTGTGTAGAAAGTTGGTGAATAGAAAAGATGCAAATGAAAAATGGCATTATATTGTGTTTCAATGATTACAACCCACGCTCCAACATTTCAATCTATAGTAATAGTACTATGTCTATATCTTTCCTTAAAGTATTTAATTTAACCCGGTTGCCGAAGTCCAGAGGTACCCAAAAGCAGTATCTCTATCATCGGGTAAAGTTATGTCTGTTAACATTACGTGTCTCTCTCGTATTTGATCAGGATTCTGTATTCTTGTATTGTTGTTGTTAAGATATTTTGACCTAATTCTTACACTAAAACATTTTACTTGATCTTTCACATGCCAAGTTCGTGAGATCGAATTCACTCGAGCATTTGAATCATATAAAACTTAGAACTATAGAAAATGAAATATCAAAGATGATCACTTTAGCAAAATCAATAGCACAAAACCTAAAATTTAAAATTTTCTTTAGTTAAGCAAATGATGATCTAAAAAACACATTAACTTATGTCGGGTTTTGTAGACCTGTTTGACTACCTTTTTCATAAATTTGGACCACCCCAAAAGTAGCTTTTGCCTTAAAACTGGGTTTGGCTTTTTGGTCATGTAAAATGACATTTTCCTCCTTAAGATCTGGATATGCATAATTACAGTTTAACTTTAAAGATTACTTCTGATTATATATTTATATTCGTAAGTGTTTCGTTTTGGAGTTAATGAAAGAACATATATACTGAAGCACGAAAATGATAAGTAGCCATTACGTGAGATTTCGGTTGCATGTAACCAATAATCATGCACTTGCTTTTCGAGAAAATATATTTGATTCTTTCATGTCTTATTTCTTCAATCAAAATCTTGGTTTTTCTACTTTGGCTTATTGCTAGAAGAGACATTCGTGTCTTCTAATTAAAAGTCTTAAAGGTCGGTACCGTACAATTATTGAATCATATATGACATGTTAACAAAATTCAACCACAAAGCGGTCACATTTATGTGCAGGGACGGAGCCAGACTTTCGAGTGGCTTCCAAATATTAGTTAACAATTGTATTCAAAACGAAAAACTAATGTTCAATTGTACTAAACTTGCACTAAAAAATATAAAAATTTCATGTACAGTGGGTTTAGTTGAACCCGCTCGACTCTACGTAGATCACATCCATATCTCATAAGAACTTGTCTATCGAAAATAAAAATAAAATATTTATGTCACCAAACCAAGTACAGTTGTGACATAGAATAGAAAATTTCAAATCATTGGAGAGTGGTTGCTAGTGTTACATCTCAAAATTTATGTGGTATAGTCATCATCTTCACATTAACATATGACACGATTTTCTTTAGCAATAAATGCAATTTTGTGCATGGGCAGCATGTTAACAACATGCACACATGTGTTTCTAACTTTCAAGCTTACATAAGTTACATTTGTAAGCTCTATAATGAATGATTTGTAAATCTGTCTAGATATGTTTAGACCCGTGCTTCAAAGGCTCATTTTTACCATGTTATTTGTCTCGTCCATTTTGCCACGCTATTACGAAACAGCCGAAACTATTCGGCTTATATTCTAAAAAACACATCGTAGGGTGGGCACGTGTCCTCCTAGCGAAAAAATTTGTAATGTAATTTTTTAAAAATATCTAGCTATTTTTTTTGTAATTTGTCTTTCTACCGAATCGATTTGTAGTGTAGTTTTTAAAATTATACTCCGTAAAAGTTTGTCTCATCAACAATAACTTTCTAGCTCCGCCCCTACTTATATCATATCATATGTAAATTTAATAAGTTAGTAAATGTGTTTCATGCTCCATACGTAAAACTCATAAGTCATAACAGATAAATTACTACAGTACATCTTTACAAAAAAATAGTTTTCCAGCATTATTTGAAAACGATGGTCATGGACATATATACACATTATAGTAAGTAAACACCATTCAAATTTGCCATGTGTTATTGCTTCAAATCTTTAATATAATCAATATCAATATTATTATATACACATCACCTCTATATATACCTTTGCCTCCAATCTTTTTTGTTTACACAACTCACACCAATGGAGCAAGACCCCGACTCACCACCAAACATATGGTTCCAACCACCACTAGCCATCCCTCGACGTCGAAAACCGCCTATCGACCCAGTCATACTCATAATACTAATCCCAATCCTAGTAATTGGTTTCTTGTTCTTTTTCCTCTCACCTTTTTTAACACATACGTCACACATACTCAAACCAGGTTCTGTAAAGTCCACATGGGATTCCTTAAATATTTTCCTTGTTATTTTCGCTATTCTTTGCGGCGTTCTGGCCCGTAAAAACGACGAGGTTTCGGGAGCTAGTGAAGGTGTAAACGAGGCTACCAGTTTTGTAGTAGATAGTAGTAGTGTTAATAGTACTAGTGTGGATAGTTCTGGTCAAGTTTTCGGGTATTCGTATACGAAAGTGGTGTCGGGTGGGTTGAGAAGGAGTAGCAGCTCGTACCCGGATTTGAGAAATGAGTCTGTTTGGGAAAATAGCCGTGAAAATGTCCGAAACCGATTTTACGACGATTTCGACGTGTATAATTCGTCTCCGATGACTAGATATTACGGGAGAACAAGTCGGAATGAACTTGATCCGGTTGAGTATTCAGATGTGAAAGAGATTGTTGTTGATACGGTGGTTCCGGTGGCGGAGGCGGTGGCGCCTCCGCCACCTCCGCCGCCGCCACCGCAGCGGGAGAGTTCGAAGAGGCATTCGTTTCGAAGTGTTGGAAGGAATGTTAAATCTGAAGAGTTTGATGAAGTGAGAACTGATGCGTCACCACCGGTGCCTCCGCCGCCTCCACCGCCACCGCCGCCAGTGGTGGCGGAGATGGCGGTGAAAGTGCACAGGCCGCGTCATAAACATAAGAAGCTTGAGCGAAAAGTTAGCGACGCAACGAAAGAAATAGCTACGGCTATTTCGAATATATCTTCGTTGTACTACAACAAACAAAAGAAAAGAAAAAACAAAAGGAAGAAAAAAAGTGAATCCAGTTCGGATTCATCTCCACTGTCCGTTCATTCTACTCATTCAGTAGAATTAACGGACGTGGAAGAGCCACGTCACTCATATATACCAACACCTTCACCTCCTCCGCCACCTCCACCACCACCGCCTCCTTTTAAATTTCAAAACCTTTTCAAAAAAGGCGCGAAACATAAAAAAATACATTCAATTTCACCAACAATTTATCCCCCGCTTCCGCCGCCACTACCGCCACCACCAAACTCTATTTTCAACAACATATTCAAAGGCAACAAAAGCAAGCGCTTTAATTCTAGTTCAAATCCGTCCTCAATTATGAACAACATGTTCAAAACCGGAACGAAAAGTAAACGGTTCATTTCAGCACCGCCGCCACCACCGCCACCGCCGCCACCAATGACTCCGCCACGATACACAACACCTGTAAGATCAAAGAAATTATCCGCGCGTGAAAGTCACGCGCCACAGGAGTATCATAACCGTAGGTCAACGAGTAAAGGCAAACCACCGTTACCAGCGAAAACAAGCTATTACGAAAGAGAAGACTTTTTACCGAGCGGTTCACAGTCTCCGTTGATACCAATGCCGCCACCTCCACCACCGCCGTTTAGAATGCCGGCAATGAAGTTTGAGCTCCGTGGTGATTATGTGAGGATACGGAGTACACATAGTTCGGTGTGTAGTTCACCTGACCGAGATGACGTGGCGTCGATTATATCGGACAGTGGAGATTCAGTGGGGCCTAATTTAGGGTCCGGTGGGCCCATTTCGTTTCCTAGCCCGGATGTTAATGCTAAGGCCGATAGTTTTATATCTAGGCTTAAAGATGAATGGAGGATGGAAATGAATAAAAAATTGGGCTAAAAAGCCCACTAAGAAGTCCAAATGAGGCTCGATTGACCTTGATTTGAACTCGTTTTAAGCAAATGCGATCCTAGACATGTGACACGCCTTATGTTTACCGGAAATCGTAGATATATGAGACTGTACATGGGACAAGTCTACTGTTTACTGAAAATCGTAGATATATGAGATTGTACATTACGCTATCGTGGATGTGTTTCTAGTTGATGATCACTTTAGTATATTACACGACTTGGATATGCACTCGGATAGACTTTAGAACATGACGGTTTGGATTTGAAGGGTGATATGGTTCATGTTGTTGATGTGTTAGCTGTCACGAGCTTTTGAAGTACAGTATTTTGGCTAAAGTTTTTGTGTTAATGATGTGACTTAATATAATAAAATACCATTAAGTAGGTTATAGCAATCACACGTCTGTCTTAATGAAGTGCTACCCACACTTGTTGATTTTGTTGATTAGATTTAGGTATATAGGTTAAGTAAATGATTAGGTTTTGAACATTAATTCTCTAGTAGAGTAGTTATCATGGAGTGAATGGTTGAGATGTCAATTTCAAAAGGGATTTCAACTTTGAGACATAAGTATAAAAATATCACATTCGCATGGATTTGGTTCATAGACAAAGCCCATAACCAAAATCTACCATAAAACATGGTTAAAGTACACGTTAGGCTGTTCATAAATCGAAAACCGAAACGGAGCCGAATCAAATAAAATCGAACCAAATTTGTATTTGATCTGAATTTATTAAAACAAAACCGAACCGAATTAAATATTCAATTTTTGGTTTGGATATGGTTTTGATACAATGAAAATCGAACCGAACATAATACCGAATTCACATAAATACCTGTATTTTTATATATATATATATATTTATATAAAAGAAATCACTAAAACTTTTTTCCTAGTATAAATATAACAATTTTAAGGGATTTATTTATTTATTTAATTTTTTTGCGGTAAAAAATATACTCTATAATTAACTGAAAAAAAATACTCCCTCCGTCTCAAAATTATTGTCCAGTTTGAATTTTCAAAGTAAAACTGGTTCAACTTTGAACATAAATATATATTTTTTATTATATAATATTTGATGAAAAATTATACTATTGAAAAGTTCACTTAAATCCCAATCCATTTTGTATATATTTTGCATCAATATTATATAACACCTACAAAAATATTTAAGGTCAAAGTTGAAGAATAAAGACTAAAAAAAGTCAATAGTGGATAATAAATTTGAGACGGAGAAAGTATAAATTATATAACTCGGGTTTTCGGTTTAACCCAAAAGCCAAACTGAATTCAATTTTGGTTTTCGGTTCGATTTAATCTGATTTGAATTCGGTTTGGTTCATTTTCGATTTTACCTAAAAAAAATTAACCGATCAACCCAATAACCATGCCAATAAACACCCTAGTACACGTTGATTGTGTATAGATTTGCTTTACAGATTTAAAAAGTAAACTTGATGTTACATAAAGAATGATCAAAATATAATAAAAAGCAAACAACATTTTAGTTGTCATTTTCCGGATACAATACAAACGATAGGTTAGACCACTAAAGTTTTTATAGATGTAAAGGGAGAAAGTGAATCCAAAGGAAACTTAAAAAATCATTCATCCAAAAAATGAAGTCATTACATACAAAGAGCAACAATGCCTTGTTGGGAAGATTGCTTTTTATCACTTTTGAACCATTTAGAAGTAAAGCATTATAATGCTATGGCCCTCTCTAACCTAACATGCTTTTAAAGTGGTCATATTTTATGTTCCAATTTTTGTGATCATTGGTGTTTAGTTATGTGTGTTGGAGAAACTAGATATTATTGACAAGACACTTTGTGATTTTCGCGGCAAAAGTTCATCATGAATACAAATATCTTCACTTTTATAAAGGATGATAATTCGATATTTGAGGTGCTTTTGGTGTTTTTGGTGCTTTTGAGGTAAATAACATTATATCGTAGCTTTTTTATGAAACACGAAATAACTACTCTCAGCTTTGGCTGATCAAATGATTCGATTGATGAAGTTGCGAGAACGGATATTGTGAACACCCTTTAGATTGTGATGTACTAGAAGTGGCAAAATAAGAACGTCGTAGTGATATAAAGTTATAAACCATGTCGATTGAAATTGACCATCCAACATTTTTTGTACACCTATTTTTTGGGTCCATAACATAAAAGTGCCATTTGGACAAGGCCCAACCGGCTAATTCTACATTGATGCTACTGCCATTGTTTTGAATGGACCACTAGATTGTGCATGTAATAACTTAGACTTTGGAGTTTGGATAACGAGCTTGAAGTTGTAAGACCCAAAATGAAGGTTGCTAATTTGGATTGGTTCGGTTTTGAACCGAAAACCATTTTATAAAATTAGTTCGGTTCGGATTTTGGTTTATGTGATAAAAATTGAACTGTGAACACATGTAAAATGATTGGTTTTTTTGCATAGCTGTTAAAATCGTGATATATCTCTTAAGATCGTACGAGTTTATGATTCAACTAAGCGAAAATGAGTCAATCATATGTAAGATTTTTGAAGACAGAGGATCTTATATAGGGTCTCGATCTTACCATAGGATCGTAAGATCTAGATCCGATCCAACCTACTTTCTTTGGATTTTTTAAATAAAGAAACTATAAATGAATTTATTTTGTTAAAGTTGAATAATAAAACAAGCCATTAGTGGGCCACTACAAGAGGATAGACGTTTAGTGACAGAAGTTGTAATGACACAAAAAAGTGTCACTAAATCTAACCTTTTTAGTGACACTTTTTAAAAAGTTTGGGTAAAAACCTTTTGTGATTGACACTTTTTATAAGCAAAATGTGTCACAAAAGGCAAAAAAATTTGTACTCACACTTTTTTTTTGTCACTATAAATAAACTATTACCTATTGAACTTCTACCTATAATTTTTTAAGTGTGGGACAAGCACGTAAATTTTTTAGTGACACATCTTTTATACTTTTGGTGACACTTTTTTATTTTTAGTGACACTTTTTTTAAACTTTTGTTCGCACTTTTTTTATGTGTCACTAGATAGACTATCTTTTGACTATCTTTTATAGTGAGCATAAGCAACCATAAGTGTAATATATGTGTAAATATAAAGATTTTAGATTAAAGAATTAATCGTTTTGAATCATCGATTAGATGCATTAGTATTCTAAACCCATGTGAGCTTCATTTCCATTATGTTTAACCTTTTGAACTCTTATTTCTTCATAAATCTGTTAAACTATCAGTGTTAACTACGAAAACATTTGAGTAGGACCTTTCGAACTCGATCTGATCCTATGATTTCAATTTTGCAAAACTAAAAACGATCCATAATAAAATATCAATCTTAACGGCCATATTTTTTTTTATCGGTTCTAACCTTGTATAGGGATCCAAATTTTGGACTAGTTATCTTGCAATATGTGACACAAGTGACGAAATGAACAATAAGGTTAAATACTCTCATACTATAAGGTCTAAACACTTCAACTTCTCAAACTAAATATTACAAAAAGAATCAAGCAAATATTTAACAAGTTGGTTTTCGTTTATTTGCATTTTTTTTTCTACTCGTTTTGACCTAGAAAACGCATACTAAGATTTATTTGGTCGTGTGATCTTCATTATTTCAATGTAAGTTTATTACTCCGTATTATTGTTGATGCAGTTTTTATATATTTTCGAAATTCTATAGGTTGTTTTGTTATGTAGATATATAAATTAAAATGTATGTAGTAACTCGATTACGTTATTAAAAATTTGACATTGTGTAAATTTCCCATTTGTAGGAAAAGGTTGTGTCCGGTTGTTGTTGGGGACAATGCCGTAGCTGAGATTTCGGAAGTCTTGAATATAACGGTAATTTAGCTTCAATTTTAACAAATATATAGAACATAAAATCATATATCGTAAACACTATTAAGAGTTAAGACGATAATTTGTGTTCATAGAACATAAAATCATATAACGTTACATATGCATAGATTTGTTTCTGTAAACAGTTAAAACTTAAGAGTTAAGACGATAATATTGTGTTCATGCACCTTATCATATGATAATTTCTAATAACATTGTATTTATGCTACCTACTTGTAGAAAAAATGTCGGAATATGAAAGGAAGTTCAAAGGAAGAATCAGTGAACTCAAACTCGTGTTTCAACATCTATGCAGAGGAAGAATATACTAACTCAAATTCTTGCTTCAACATCGATGACAAAGTAAGACTATCGTGTTGTTGAAACTGACTATATTTTCTGCCGGTTTGTGATTGCAAATTTGTTTTAACTTTGGCATTAGGCTATAAACTTTGTGTTAATCATAATAGTTTCTAATAAATGGACGTTTATTTTTTAAGTTTTGTGGAATTTTGATTAATACTCGTATATCAAATAAGAGTACGTAATTTGAACTTAAACTTGTGATAAATGAGTACATATAGTTTGAATTCGGGACGATTAAATTGTTTGTGGAAATTTTGATAATGTGCCTATGGCTTAAGATTTCAGGTGTAATGTTATAGAATAATGAAGTCAAATTTGCTTTGGATGTTAAAATTTAACATGCTTTTAAGAGAATTTTGGTAACTATTTTGAATTAGTTACACCATAGTGTTATCGTATGTTGGAAAATACCTCGACAACAATCCGAAGTTCGATCGTGGAAACGTTAGATCGCGAGTAGTATCGAACACAAGTAGCAACACGAGATACTACAAAGAACCGACAAGAATATGCACACGATATACTCTCAACGAACCCTTTATTAAAACCAATAAAGCCTTTACAATTGAGGAAGAAGAATGAATAACTAGCATCACCCCTCATCTCTATTTATAGAGATGAGGGGGTAGAAACCTATCCTAAGTCAAATAGGAAACATCCTTACCTTGCAAGGCAAGCTAAACAATTCCTAGTTCAAGTCTACTACCTAATCTAATTACAAAGTACACTTAAGTCCCTAATGTTTAATTTACTACTAATATATAACAATTTCCACCTTAGGAGTAACACTTAAACATAACCGATACTCAGCACTTTTTCCTTGTGCTAGAACTTCGAACTGGGAACCACCTTTTCGACCAGGCATTGTACTTCAGTAATGTTCCAAGATTAGTTTTCATAGACTCCTTTACTTTCTTCTTTTCAGCAACATTACCCTCTGCACCCTCTTGACCAGGTACTCCGGTTACCGTAATGTCCGCCCCCACATTTATACTAAGGTGTACCTTTTACTGCTCCTTTACCAAGCAGTCTATGTTTGTCTTTTCTTCATGTTGCTTGTCCTCTAAATTTCTTTGAGCCACTGCAGCATCATCGTTACTATCATGAACAACCTCAGCTTCACAATGTTCCTGAGCTCCCAGCAGTTCCACCTCAAACCAAACACGTTCATCAACCTGTACTCCATGGACTTCTGATTTAATACCAGAACCAAGTTGTTTGAACCTAACTTGTTTATTACCAAGTTGTTTGAACCCAACTTGCTTAAGACCAAGTTGTTTGAACCCAACTTGTTTATGACCAAGTTGTTTAAATCCAACTTGTTTTGAACCTCCATGATTTTGTACACCAAAAGTTGTCACTTTTGCTTCAAGAGTATACACACAGTTCTCTTTCCTAATCCCAGTCATCATAACCCGACAACCTTTGATCACCTTGACTCTACCCAAGTATTTTCACAGTATAACCCTCTTTTTCAAGAGTACCCAATGAAATCAAGCTTTTTCTTAACCCTGGAACATACCTGACATCTTCCAGTATAAAGTTTGATCCATTATGCAGCTGTATCTTCACTTTTCCTGTCCCTCTGATAGTGCATGTCCTTTTATCACCTAACTGAACCGAACCACCATCAACATCCTTGAAGTCATACAAGAAGTCCCTCCTAGGTGTCATATGATAAGACCCACCTGAATCCATTACCAATTCAATAATCTCATCATTCCCGACCACCACTAAGGCTTCTCCAAAGTAGGCGTTACCGTCGTCATCAGAAGAATCAGAATCCTGATCATGCTTACCTTCCTGACGAACCCAGTTGACTTCTTCTTTGGACAATCTCTATTCAGATGATCCTCTGAATGACACATGAAACACTTGAGTTTACCAGTTCCACCCCTTGACTTAAACTGCGAACTTCCACCAGAATGAGCTTTCCTTGAATGATCTGACCATCCCCTTACATATAACCCGTCACCAGCTTCTTCCTTTGTGCCTTCGGTTTTTTTCTTCAACTCCTTTGAATTTAGAGTTGCCAGAACATCCTCCATTGTCAAGGATTCCCTCCCATACAACAATGTCTCCACAAAGTTTTCATAAGACGATGGCAACGACGTAAGTAGCATAAGTGCCTGATCTTCATCCTCAATCTCGATATCAATATTCACCAAATCAAGTATCAACTTATTAAACTCATCTATATGATCACCCAGTTTCATATCTGGACTCATATAGAACGTGTACAGCTTCTTCTTTAGATACAGTCTGTTTGCTAAGGACTTAGTCATATAAAGACTAGTCAACTTCGTCCAAATTCCTGCCGCAGATGTTTCCTTGGTAACTTCCCGTAAAACCCGGTCTCCCAAGCATAGAATCAAGGTATTGTATGCCTTCTTCATCAAAGCAGCCTTTTCACCTGCTTCCATGTCCACGGGTAATGTCTCCAATGCAGCATCACATCCCAGCTGTACCATTAAAGCACGCATCTTTATTTGCCATAACCCGAAGTCATTCTTCCCATCGAATTTTTCGATGTCAAACCTAGTTATAGAACTAGCCATTCTTCTTATACCTTGCTACAAACCTTGTCAAGTTGTTTCTTAACCAACTTTACCGACAAGTCTCACAAACCGTGTGCAATATTCCCATTGTTGCTATAAACCCTTCTTGCGAATCGAATTAATTAGAATAACCCTAAACCCTCGATTTCGAACAAGCAAACCCTGATCGTTAACTTGAAACCCAAGCAAACCACGATCAAACTTGAACCACAAGAAATTGGTTATAGGACAACAAAATATTCCTTGTCAACTTTGTATGATTCTTTATCACGTGCTATGAACCTTTGTCTTCTTCGATTGAACCTGCTGCTCCAAAAAATACGATTTGAAAACCGAACCTCGAAAACCTCGAATAAACTCGGAACCTTGATCTAATGCGGAACTTCGATGACCACAATAACCCCGACTCTGATACTACTTGTTGGGAAATACCTCGACAACAATCCGAAGTTCAATTGCGGAAACGCTAGATCGCAAGTAGTATCGAACACAAGTAGCAACACGAGAGACTACAAAAAACCGACAAGAATATGCACACGATATACCCTCAACGAACCTTTTATTAAAACCAATAAAGCCTTTACAATTGAGGAAGAAGAATGAATAACTAGCATCCCCCCTCATCTCTATTTATAGAGATGAGGGGGTAGAAACCTATCCTAAGTCAAATAGGAAACATCCTTGCCTTGCAAGGCAAACTAAACAATTCCTAGTTCAAGTCTACTACCTAATCTAATTACAAAGTACACTTAAGTCCTTAATGTTTAAGTTACTACTAATATATAACATCGTAAGAAAGTCGTATCGAGATTGAATATCAGATAGACGTGGTACATCTTTGTTGTTATGTGGAAGTTAACTCGGATCATCAAAGCAACATTTATATCTTCTTTGTTGTCCATAATACTACGTGACTCTTATTTTTAAGACTTGTTGTTTGTTGTCTTTCTTTCCGTAACAAAAGAAGAAGTTCCAGGCTAGCTGTACCTATAAATTAGAAATCAAGAAGATGTGTGAGAAAATCTCAAAAGACAGCATATATGATAAAGAAATGAAAGATTTTTCAGTAGACCTAAAGGATAGTCCCATGGCAAGCCTTGCTTATCTTGATGATCAAGATGTTCTGAAAAGGTATCGAGACTTCAAGAAGTTTGATGTAGTCGAAGACTATTCAGATCATCTTATTGGAGCTCAGATGAGGCAGGCAAGTTCGTGTGTTTATATATTTGATATAATAACAACGTTAGTAACTATTATGATTATTATTATTGTTAAGAATACAATGTATTAATTAATTGACATGTTTTGTTCAGGAATATATAAGCGTTAAAAAGATAGAAAAAGAATGGAAGATTCTTAAGGAAAATTTGCATGGTACATTCATTATTATAATTCGTATTAGTATTATTGTTTCCTTGTTTCATGAAGAAACAAAGACATTCGACTTTCCCTTTATTTTGTGACAAAGAAAATATTTGTGAGGGCTTACAAACCGATGAGGGAATTATTAAGAGCTGTAATCATTGGAGCAGAAGGGACTCCATATCATGACGGTCTTTTCTTCTTTGACGTGTGTATGCCAGGAGGTTATGTTACTTCTTCTAGCCCAGAACTTGTATATCATCTCATCTTATTGTTTCTATGTCATCGTACTTATACTTAGGATTTCCCAGTAATGCGCATTATTTACATGTAGTAACGTGCTCAGTCAGTTCAACTATTTTTTGTTTCAGCGGGTGCGGAATCACTGGCATCACTCTGACCGCCTTTCTATCAATCCACACATCTACGCATCGGGTGAAGTTTCCTTGAGCCTTTCGAGGAGATTTCGTAATGGAAAAATAGAATTTATCCAATGTGAAGCCAGTTTATGAAACAATGTCACATTCAATTCCAAATATCCTTGAAGTGGACGAAACAATATGTGATGATTTTGATTTCTTTTTTAATTTATCGTTGAATCTTGAGTAGTAGTAGAAAAGAGAAGCATAAGAGGCTCGACCGAACTTGTGATGATCCAACTTGGGGGTGTACTACTTCTTGTTGTACTAACTCAGTAACTCTCTATCTATTCCATTGCTAGCTAGCTTCTTGCAATCTTGCTAGCTAGCTAGTATGTTAATTCAAATCACCATTCAAAACATATATACCTGTATTTAATTTTTCAGAGGTTAGATTTTATTTTGTGGCTAAATGCCAGGAGGATCTAAGTATATATACAAGTGTATAGTCCTTACGATATATTTGTACGTTAGTAAATAATGAAAATAAATGATGAATTTCTAGATGCCCATGTTTCACATCAAAGACATATAATTGACAAGATTTATACCAAATTAAAGAAGATTAAATTTTAGAAATTATAGTGAAATCGGTTTTTTTTTTTTGTAAAAGTTTGTATTTTGAAAGTTATTTGCAGTTGAAATTTAAGGTGGAATTAAACAAAAAAAAGGGGTCAAATGACCAAAACACCCTCTAACCGAAAATATTAAAGAAAAAAGTGAGGGAGTGGGTGGTGGACACATGATACTAGCTTAATGGTTTTCTAGATTTTTTTTTTTTTTTTTTCCTTTTCACTTGATCACAACTTTATATGAATATAATGGATCTATATGTTTCGGGGCGGGGCGGGATGTTGTGCCCCGCTCTCCATCCCGAACCCGAACCGCCCCACCAAATACTTTGGGTTTGCCATCGGCAATTTAAACTTGATTCAGCCCAAAAGTATTTTCACAAATCCAACCCAAGTAAGAAGAGTTTTGTTGTACAATGTAAGCCCAATCTCAACCTGATGATAATAACCGGGCCACAAGCTTCTTTTGATACATACACTCAACCGACCAAACAACACCTACGTACCACCTCGTATTTCAATCACACACACTACTTTACCCTTTAAGGTTAGAGGAGGTTAGCGTGTTTCTAAATGGTTTTAACAAGGAGGAGTATCGATGAAACATCATCTTCTGTAAGTTTATCGTATATTTTATACATATCGCTGTTTTGGATTAATTTATTTGTCGCTTACTTGAAAAAGTTAGATGGTCTTGGTGCTAATAAAGGTGAATTAAGAGGCTGTTGATGTCAAACATTAGCCTTATCAGATGTAGTTTTCTGTTTGTCAGAATTCTGATGTATGTCTTTTATTTGTTAACTGATCTAAGGGCATGTCTTGTTTTTCCATGTACCCTTTCTTGGAAATTAATATATTGTTCACCTTGGCGCAAAAAAATAAAATAAAAGATAAATGTCTTTTTAACTTTTGGGTTGCGTGTAAATTCTTCGGTTGTAACTTTCTTTTATTTATAGGTTTCTCGGCCAATTTAATTCTTTCTACAATCTAAATTAGACGAGTTTCCTCATGTGAAAATTATGAAGGTACAGGATGCTAAGGAGGTACCAAGCTTTATTTATTTGAATATTCTTATAATTTTGACTAACTTTCTATGGTATTAATGTCGGTGGCTGACCATCACGGTGTCAAAGAAGGTGGAAACAGCGCGGGAACATTGGGCGGGTTGGAATTGAAGGCCCCGTAGAATTTAGTGTACCATGCTATTTTAGACAAAAAGAAATGTGAAGGCTATAATTAACGACAAACGAAACAACTCTCGGTTAAACATTGTACTTTACTTATGCTACCATAAAACTCTAAAAAAAACTCTAATAAAAGAAAAACAGATTTTGTGTAAAGGTATAGTAAACAGAAAATGTAACGTAACTACCGAAATTTAACACTATAACCGACAAACTAAACGGGTCCGTATCCGGCTAAACAATAATTTGTCTTTACAACTCTTAAAAAAATCCACTAAAAGGAAAAAAAAACCTTATTGTATAAGCTATGAAACAAAATAAGTGTAACGTAAATACCACACAAACAATAATATGCAACGAATTACGACTAAATTAGAAATTTAGCAAATTAACAGTTGTGCAATCACTGGAAAAACATTTAGCCGGATAAACAGGCAATGCGGCGACCGCGCCAATCTTGTTTTATACATATCGCTGTTTTGGATTAATTTATTTGTCGCTTACTTGAAAAAGTTAGTATAATAACCCAATATTAAAACAGTGGTTTAGGATTATTGATCAGTATATTATTCTAATTATGCTCCTCCTCATTGCTTGCTTCAGATAGAGGTTGCACCTCCTAAAATGTTTTGGGGTTGGGATGTTGTGCCCCGCACCAAATACTTTGGGTTTGCCATCGGCAATTTAAACTTGATTCAGCCCAAAAGTATTTTCACAAATCCAACCCAAGTAAGAAGAGTTTTGTTGTACAATGTAAGCCCAATCTCAACCTGATGATAATAACCGGGCCACAAGCTTCTTTTGATACATACACTCAACCGACCAAACAACACCTACTTTACCAACTTGGTTGGTGTAATCCCAAAAAGTTACCACCTCGTATTCCAATCACACACACTACTTTACCCTTTAGGTTAGAGGTTAGCTTGTTTCTAAATGGTTTTAACAAGGAGGAGTATCGATGAAACATCATCATCATCATCATCTTCTGTAAGTTTATCGTATATTTTATACATATCGCTGTTTTGGATTAATTTATTTGTCGCTTACTTGAAAAAGTTAGATGGTCTTGGTGCTAATAAAGGTGAATTAAGAGGCTGTTGATGTCAAACATTAGCCTTATCAGATGTAGTTTTCTGTTTGTCAGAATTCTGATGTATGTCTTTTATTTGTTAACTGATCTAAGGGCATGTCTTGTTTTTCCATGTACCCTTTCTTGGAAATTAATATATTGTTCACCTTGGCGCAAAAAAAAAAAAAAAAAAAAAAAATTATTGTTGTTTAACATATATGTGTACGTGTTTCAATAATTTGATCATTATTGTTGTTTCTTTATTTGCTCATTGCTGCAGGTCAAACCTCCTAACAAAAAACTTAAAGTATCAACTTTAAGCACAAGTATGCATGAATTCCTTTTCTTTTAGCCGCCATTGGTGCTAATTAAGTAACAACAACTTCGTTAACTATTGTTATTTTTGTGCATGACAGCGCCATCTGAAATTCCAAAGCCGCTGTATGATCTGCTTCAGAAAATAGCAAGATTTAGGGAGTCTTTAAAGCAGAACCCCAACAACCGTCATGCAAAAACCAAATTGGAATATCATGAGCCCTTGATTCACTGTGCTGTTGCTTACCACCTAGCGGTCGATGAGTTGCCACTTAACTGGGAATAGTATGTTCTCTAGCTAGCTACCTTTATTTTTTTCTTTATCTTGTAAACAATTAAAGATAATTAATAATTTACTCTCATAAGTTTCTTATCTCCTTTTGCTCTCAATACCCTTTTCTTGCAGCGACCCCGAAACCTCCTATGTTCCGAAGCCTCCTGCACCACCCAAACCCAAAACGAAGAAGAAGAAGAAGAAGATCAAGAAGAAGATCAAGATAACCTGTATGTATTCCCATTCCTTATTAATGTTACTTGTATAAGAATTTCTATTTATTTTTATTGCACTCTGATCATTAATAAGTTAGGTCAATACAATTTCACATGTATTATGATGAAAACAGATATTTAAGTTTCTAATCTACGATAATGTGGACATGTGTGTGTGTTTCTTATTTAGGGAGCTCGTATAATTACCACGGCCCTTATCAGTTGAACGACTATGAGAAGAAAGTCTGGAATTCGTTTTTAATGAACGATAAAGCTGTATGTATCAGTTGTTCGTCCCTCTTTTTCTCTTTCTCTTTTATACAAACCTACATCCACGATTCTAGCGCATAAATATTTTGTCACGTATTTGGTTTGTGTGGCAGTGTGCAAATAAGTATGTGATGTATCCGGTGGAGGAACATTTACATACGGTTGATGATGTTAGGGTTGTTGATTTACTTGGAAAATTTGCGGTTAACACCTTTAACAAATCTTGTAAAATGGTATGGTTACATTTCTCCACCTGCTTTCAAGTTTTGAGGCCATCTCCCTTGCCAGCTGTTTTGCTTACATAAATTAATTCTATGTTGTTAGTATGTTAACAAAGACGAAGACAACCAGGTCAGTGGGGCTGAATTCATGGAGTGCAAATTCTATAAATTGACATGGAAGTATATCTTCTACATGACCATAGAGGCCATTGAACAAGGGATACCTGGAGTGTATGAGACCAGAGTCGAATGTGTTCCTGAAAACGGTGGTGCAATGACACTGCTGAACTTTGTGCTAACGGATCATGAACCAGAGTGTATGTGAATATGGAGCGATGCAGTTATCACTTTCTTTTTAGAACCCATTGACATACTCTCTATAATTAATGAATATGACGTATTAGCTCTAGTTTTTCCTTTTTCCTCTTATATTGTTGAAACAGTTAAGAGGTGATAAATTTTGACCCATTTGTATGAAAATGGGTTGGTTTGGGTTACATATCTCATCTTCAACGGGCCAAGGGGGCCATTTTTAAAACCTAGCCAAAGCTGAAACAGGTCGAAGGGATTGAAAGTCATATTTTTATTCTAAATATGAAGTGCTTGTCACCTCTAACTAGCCCAATAAACTACATAGCACTTTATTAGATTAAGTAAGCTGCATAAATTAAAAATTTTCTTTTGGAGTCTTGTTCCTTGATGCCTTATCTTTCATGCAGGGAAACGACCATGGGTCAAACCCCGCGTGGAATCCCAATTCGAGTATGAAACTGTGGAAGGTTAGTCTTCCTTTTATTTCTTGCTGTTTGGACTTTAGGATTTGGCTCTTTTCGGTTCCCCGTTGATGTAACTTGCAAAATTTGAAATCCAAATTGCTAAACATGTAATAGATCTTCTTGTCATAATTGATCCCTTAAGCGTTGTATGTCTATATCAAATGACTTGTATGTAACATATTGAGGTTTGAGTTTCGATTAATGATTTTAGATAACTTTGTAGATGGTTCCTCTGATCCTGAAGACTTCTACAAGCTTACTGGAATGGTGCATAAGTTGACTGCGAGTGGTGGTTTTAACTATCATAACCCAGCATATTCTCCTCACATGCTTAATTACTGTCGTCATAAAGATAAAAAAGCTTTGTCTTTTGAGGTTAATGTAAGCAAGCCGTAGTCAGCAACAAAAACTATCATGATGGATCGTTGATTTAGCCTAAATATGTCACAAAACTAGAAAGCTTACGACTTTCGGACCATAAAGTCCTGCATTTCTTTTTGATAACATATGTGTTGTGGCGTGCGACATGCACTTTCAGTTGTACTTTATGCATGATGCATTTTTGGTTGCACTATATTCTCATCAGGGGATTATTAGACTTATAAGTTATAATATATCTTTTAGCTTTTGGCATGAATGTCTTGTGTGTCTATAAAGTGAAATAAGATTGTTCAAATGATGCATTCGTTTTTGTTTTTGAAATGTATTTGCTTACTAAAATTCGCATTTGAGTAATAATAACCTCCAGTGGACCTCTCAATTAAGGGGTCTAAGAGTCTTTCATCACATAACATTGTTGCCAACGTTGTTAGGGGGTCAAGGTTGTCTCAAGGTATGATGGGGAGTGATAAAGGATGTCTGTCACATGGAACATCAAGGCTCAAAGTCTACGACTTGGATTTCGGGTGGGAGAAACATGGAAAGTATTAGGTTATATCTATTTATTACAATGGTTTTGATATCTGTTAATGCAAGCAAAGACTCACCCAGAAATCTTTGAAATCGGCCAATCCCTTCCTGCGAAGCAGATGGACGTCTTTATTATTATATTTGAAAACGGATTAGAGGCTTTTTTGAATGAGTTTTGGCTTTGATCACTTCCAATATATGAATTGTCCATCATCATGTACCATGTTCCTTGTATATATTTCTTTCCCTAAGGCCATTCTTGCAGTGTGTTAAATTTGATATGAATAAAGTTGATCAACTTTTCTTATTAATTTATGTGGAAGTTATAATTACAAACATAAATGAGTTAAGATACCAACTATTTGACGACCCCGTTGAAATACGTATGCAAAATTCTGAAGTGGAACACCTAAAAAAACTCTTAGAGCCCAAGAAAAATCACATTTCGTATCCAAATAATTGTTCAACAACATTTGAGGTCAACAAACCTTATACAAGTATTGAGACTTGAACTCACAATCACTTGATTGATAGCAACTCATTTACCACTAGCCGCTAGGCCAAAGGCCCTTTGGTATCAATTACAAACCTCGTCTCTCTCTCAAGGTTTCCTGATGACTCATTTTAGGAGACACGATTTTGTGAGTTGTATATGTGTCTCATTCAGCTGCCATTTCTTGATGAAATATCTTCGTCGCTTTTTTTTTTAATAAGAAAATATACGGTGGTACGAGTAACAAATCCTCCTTGCCTATTCTATTCGCAAATGAGAAGACTTGCGTATTAAATCTTAGTTTAATTAAAATGTTTGAATGTGGATTTCACCTTCCATTCTGCCATTCAACAGGTTATGCCCAAAAGATCACAGCACGCGAGGATATTGAAGTAATAGTGGATATCGATAATGAAGAACCACCTTAAATCAAGTATAATGTAAAGCTTGTATAAGAAATGGAGATACTTTGAGATGGTGAAGTAAACCCAGTCATAGAAGATGCTGATATACAATTAAGTCATTTTATTCAATAAGCAAATCCCAAACTGCCTATACAGATTGAAACTGGTTATAATGTCGTATATTCATTTAAAATACTTTCTGATGCAAACTTAGATTCGAGTAGATGCAAAAGTAGATAATCATAAAGTTCAAAACCACACACTAGTACACCATAATAAGATGGATCAACATGTAAGTAATTAACAACTATCACATTCCTTGAAGGGCTACATATATTTCACCATACGGAATTGATATGATATGGCTACGATAAGCTAAGCTTTTAATTGGAAACGAACCAATAACACGTCAACACAGCAAAAACTAGACTAAAGAGCAACAAATCATGACTCAAAATGGCAGCAACTGAATGTCCAAAATAGCAGCAAATGGCACACCAAACAAGCACATAAAACCGGAACTTATAAAACCTGAAACAACAAAAATTCATTTTTTTTTTTTGAAATATACTTGCTCAATTCCCATATAGAAACAGTAGAGATAGACCAATCTTGGTCAAAGTTGCTACTCCACAATTAGCATTATACTACAGATTATAAGACGACTCACTTATTTTTCAGAAGGAGAATGCTCTAGTGAAGAATCTAGATATTTTTTATTAGATTACGTCAATGCATAAGCTTCTGACTCGTGAAATATGATATCTAAAAAACATAAAAAAGAAAATTAAAACAAATATATAGAACAAAGTTAGTTGAGTAGAAGAGGAAGATTAAAGAAGAAATCACTCTTCTTTACCATTGAAATTGCTTTCTGACTAAGTGTTTGCAACCAAGGTTCAAAATCTTTAAAGCATTTGAAGTTTTTACCATAAATTGAATTTCACAAATTTAAGTTTCTTACTTAAGATTGAGAGTCTTCAAGTATTCATCATTATCTAAAAGAAAATTTGAAAGGAATAATTTCATAAACATTGTATAGAGGAATGAAGCTACCATTCATTCATTCAAAAAACAACGACAATATCACTCCTTACATATAGGTCGAAGATCCGTCTCAACTCATGTTCCATAAGTGCACTCTCTCTCCCCTTCCGACCATCAATTTCATGTAATTTTTCACCATAATATCCACAATTTATAAAATCGCAATTGTCAAAGATAATTTATATAAAGTAGAAGAGAATTATAAATGATCTTACTCTCCCGAAGCTTTTGACACTTCGTGACGTTAATTATATGAACTTGTGCTTCCTCCTAGTTTATGACAACAATTGAAGCTCAAAGTGTGTGTGTGTGTCACGTGATTTGTAATGACAAGACTTGAAGCGTCACATGAAGTGTAGAAACAACTTTAGAAAAAGTTCAAAGATGAGTTAAAATTCTTAACACATAATTTCCTATTTAAATTACATTCCTCTAATTAACCAAAATTCGGCAATAGACATAACATAACAAATAAAATACAAATTAAACTACGCCTACTCGTCGTCGTCGTCATCGTCCTCCTCCTCGTCCTCGTCCTCGTCCTCGTCGTCATCCTCCTCCTCCCCCTCCTCCTCCTCCTCCTCGTCGTCCTCGTCCTCCTCCTCGTCGTCATCCTCCTCCTCCCCCTCCTCCTCACCACCACTAGCAACATGAACACTTGTTCCGAACCACTCACCTTTATCGTTTGCGGCCGGAAACCATATCTTATTCAACACTTCAAAACCAACTCTCGTAAACCCTTGATCCCCATAACCCACACCCCAAGAATTTTTTATCAGAACATAGTGCTGGTCAACGTTTCCTGCAACACTGATCCCCACAACAAGCACTGTATGATTTGAATTAAATCCATACGCTCTTCTATTTGCATGACGAAAAATCCCACCGTTTGCGGCACGCTCTGCTGCTGCAGCCCTATCAATTAGCTTACCAGTATAAATGTCTGCAGCAACCGGAAATCTTCGATTTTCCGGATTCAATAGAAAGTGATGCACTAGTGTCCCTTTTATATTTTTAGATTCGTGACAAATTCGAGTAAGATAATACCGAATGTGGCCTCTTTCCCTATAGCGCTGGTCATTCCATGCATTGTAATGGCGTGATTGACGCTCGTATGGATAGTCATCTCTTGTTTCAATACCGAGATCACTGTTGGTAACAAAGTTAGATACGTACTCGTTTTCTGTTAAATGTCTGTCAACCAATGGCATTGGAGACAGGAATGGTTCGTTAGGTGTTCCCCTGATCATCCGGATTGTAGTGCCAGCCATGTCCGTAAATACGATATAGACGCAATGCGACTCCGACTTTTGATTTTCGGCTAGCGGTGTGTGAATTCTGCATGAAACTTCTCCATGTGCCATATCTGTCACTGCCACAAGGTAAAACGTTAAAATTAAAACAATAAACATAAATAAGAACAATTATAAATTCACAAAATAAACTCTTAAAATCACAAAATGAACTTAAAAGAAAAAGCGTTCTAAACACTTTTATACCCCATTCAGTTCCCGCCTATTATAAAAACCGTGATTTTAGAACTACAAACCAAACATTGCCTTAAATAACCCTCAAACTTTTTGTAATCATAACATGTCCGCCACAACATATATAAATCACTACTTACTACCTAAAAAGGAAAAAAATAATTTGAAGCATCAGTCGTTTAATCTAACAACATTAATAATTGCCAAAATACGCAAACTCAACCTAACCTCCACTATTCACTAGCCAAAAACAGGACCCGATAAAGTGTTTAGAAAACACGTAAAATTATATTCACTAGTCAAAAGCAGGTTTCATTAACAACAGGTTAAATTCACATGTGGTTTCGTAAAATTATATTGTTAAACAAAATAACTAAACTTTGCAAACAGTGTATACTTTCCATGTATAAAAAAAACGTGTATGTTTTCAAGAAAGATTATATCACCTCGATCTGGAAAGCTAGAAGAGAGCAAAAGGTTTTGGAAAAGAGAAACGTGTTTTATGTGAATGTTGAGCAATGGAGAAGTGTTGGGACAAAATGGAACACATGTGGTTTATATATAGAGAAAAGTGAAGGGGAAGGGGGTCATTACGTCACGTGGATGATGGGTCCAAAGTAAGGGTGTTTTGGGTATACTATTCATGATATAAAAGTTGATACCATTTATGTTTGAAGATAAAAAAAGAGAAACTATTGTAACTAAGAAATATCACTTCAGCTAAAAAAGAGAAACTATTGTAACTAAGAAATATCACTTCAGCTAGGGTTGAGCACCGAAGGTTCATAATCGAACCGCATCGACAAAAACAACTGAACCGACAAAAACTAAACCGGGCCGATGGCCGGTCGATTCGGTTTCGGTTTCAAGTTTTACATAATTTCGGTTTTGGATCGGGTCGGTTCGGACCAAAACCGACAAAAAGATATCAAAATACACTTAGACCGACAAACCGAACCGACCCGACGGCCCGTTTCGGTTCTGATTTTTCATGAATTTCGGTTTCGGTTCGGTTCGGTTTGGTTCTGATTTTTCATGAATTTCGGTCCTCGGTTTTTTCGGTTCAGGTCGGTTCCGACCCAATGCTCAGCCGTAACTTCAGCTGGTTAGAGTGCATGGTGTGGTTACGTAAAATTACGTTTAATAAGTTTCTAATCAAGAAACTCGTCTTCCACTACAACATCACTTAAGATATGAACAAATAATCTACCAACTTAGTTATGTGATCAAAGAATTTATTTTTCTCAAAACCTCAAAATTTTATGTGACAAAACATTTTTACAAAACTATTTTTGCAATTAAAAAAAAATGTTTTATTAAAGAAAATAAATTTGAATTTCAAATATTCCATCATGCTTTCCATTTGTGGTTAGTTATACAAAAGAAGTTGAAGACGCAAGATAGGCTTAGACAATGGGATGCTAGTCCAATGACTGACTTAAACCTGTCTAGATGCCCGCTATGTGAATTAGTTCCCGATTCTCACGACCATTTGTTTTTTCAATGTGTGTTCTCATCTGAGGTATGGTCTCAAGTGAAGTTAAAGGCTGATATGCATAATAGTTATTGTTCGATGAATGATATTATTCACTGGATATCCCCATTCGCTAAGAAGAAGTCGGCTATTGGAGTTGTTGCTAAACTTGTTTTGGCGGCATCTACGTATTTCATTTGGCAAGAGCGGAACTCAAGGCTATTCAAGCAAAAGAAAAGATCTAAAGATCAAGTGATTAAACTCATTTTATTCACTGTTAGATTAAAGCTCCTCACCTTGTCTTTCAAAAAAACCAGTCGAGTGGATAGATGGCAACTTGGAACCTGCCTAAATCATTGCTTATTAGTTCTACGTAGTGTTTTGTTGGGCCTAGTCATATGTCATTAATTTTTATTTGTTGTTTTGGCTAGGCTCTTTTAGTTTTAAAAGATTGGCATGTCGATCTTTTTTGCTTTCGTTAGAAGCACAAGTGGTACGTATGCTTGTACAAGTTAATATGGTACTTTACCATATTACCTAATCATGAGTGAGTTATATATTTTTTTACCAGGGTAAAAAATCCCCTTTACCCAAAAAAAAACTTTCACCACATCAGGATAAAAAATAGGAGCGTCTGTCGGGACGGTCTCATAAATAGGTCGACGGTCCCTTATATATAAAGGACCATCTGGCTTTAAGGGACCATCGCCCCGCTCCTCCTGGTGCCTATAAATACTGAACTGTTTCATTCAGAAAAATACCTCTTATGCACTAAAACTTTCTGTCTTCTAAATACTCTTCTTTGATCACATTAGCGGGTTGTAAGTTGTTTACAAGTGATCACATCCATCCTTCCTCTAAGTTCAAGAGAAGAACACTCGTATTCGTAAAAAAACGAAGTGTTGAAGAATACTCCTTCACCTCATAACCGTTGTTACGGATCTCTCCTCAACCCCTATTCTTTGTATCTTAATTCTTGTGTGTAACCCGACTTAAGTGATAGCCCGGAATTGTGTATTGTTGATTAAGACTTAAGTGTAACTTCTAGTTGTGTGGCGCGGTATCTCGTGTGATAAATGATATCGTGTAGATTGAAACTAAGGTGGTTCCTTCGTTTCGTTAAAGCTACAAATTCAACTGGCCGGATATTGTTAGGTCGGGTCGGGTCTAAAGTTGTTTCTTAAATCGGTCGAAGCTAACAGGTCAACTACAAAAGTGGATGCATCTTCCTTCAAATTTTTTCTCCTAATTTAAAATGTGTAGCTAGAATTACTTTTTACAATTCTCATTTTAATTATTCTTCTTACTTGATCTCTTCACTATATATACATAATCATATTGCTACTGATGTCATTTATTATTTTTTAACTAGTACTCCGTAGTATATATGTAATTAAAAGGGCTTTGGCTCAGTTAGTAACGACCTCCGAAAAATTTATGGGCCCACCGGAGAGATTTTGTGCATAAAAGGTCAAGGGTTTGAGTTTCGGCTCCTGCGGGCCAGGAGAGTTGCCGGGACTATTCCTTTTGGAAGGAAAATAGCGGATGTTAAAAGACACCCAGAATCAGGGTGTTTCCGCAAATTCACATTTTTTTTTATTTAATAAATCGAAGTGTATATAAATGGACCAACTTGTTCGTAACTACTTTCTAGTTTCTACTTTGCTGAAATTATCACAAAACATGAAAAAAATACTACCTACCCACGTATTTTAGCTAAGTAAGAAGTGTACAGTAATTTGCAACAATTTAATTATTTAACAAAGAAAAAATGACCAAACCGTTTTATACCCATTATCTTCTTATTATACCCCATTATCTTCTTCTTCATTCAAATACTGTTGCAAAACAACGTAACTTTCAGAAACTAGAACTCAACTAGTGTCGGTTATGTCCCTTTTGCGCTTCACTTGGCCGGTTCTCGGAGAGCCAAGGTGGTTCCCAACAAGGTAGGTCCCTAAAAATCACTAGGCATAGCTCCTTGATGACCTAGGTATAGTTATAGATACGTGTCACACTATAAGCAGATCAAATTTATTTTAAAACTGGAATGAAGAAAAGAATCCTGCGAATATGGAAAAGTTTCAGTGCTCTCGATCCTCACCAAGTGGTAGTATATGGAAAAGTTTTGAAAGTGCATTAAAAATAAGAGCTTTGATATAGAAAATGAAAGTAAAGTTGATGATGACGCTATCCGGTCAAAAGAATTTAAAGCATAAACCTTATCTGAAAAAGTGAAAATGTGTCACTTTCTCAATTTATAAAATATATTACAGTAATAATCGGAATTGGGAACATTGAATGGTTAACGTGTAAGGTTGTATAAACGAATATTGGTACGTTTCGTCCAAATATATATGTAACTTTGCTGTTGAATCAACGCATATTTATGTATCCATTTTCGGCTTTACTTTTAAATGAGATCTGACCACTCAAGCCATAAATATAGGAGTATGATGATATATGAAAATGCCCCAATGATACACTTTATATCATCTTATTTGATATGTCTAAGTTTTTTTATTTTTTACTTTTTATTTTTTTTAAATAGTGAATTTATTAGTGAGCACCAGTAAAAAAACTATAACTCCTCCTGTTTAGACTTTTAGTTTATTAGTCAATGTTACCGGACCGGACCGGCCAAGACCGGACCGGACCGAAGACCGAGAACCGGAAAAACCATAGACCGAGACCGGACCGAATGTGGTCGGTCCGGTCTCAGTCCGGTTCGGTCCGGTCCGGTCCAATTAGGCATATTTTGGCACGTTTTTTCGGTTTTTTGGTCGGTCCGGACCGGACCGACCGGACCGAGGACCGAATTAGCAGAAAAGCCTAGACCGTGGACCGGACCGAATGTGGTCGGTCCGGTCCGGTCCGGTCCAGTCGGTTTTGTCGGTCGGTCCGGTCCATCCGGTCCGTTTGCTCACCCTTATGTCTAAGTATCTTTTTTCTTGTATATTCTGACAAGTGAATTTATAATTGAGCACTGGTAAAAGACTATAACTCCTTGTTAGTCCATGTTATTATTTTGGGTTATCTCAAAATGTTGTTTACTTTGATATTTAGCTAATCAAAATAGATTTTAGCGGACATAAATGATATTTGATTGATGAAAAATATACTTACTGAGATTTTTTTAAACTACGTGCAATTTAAAAGTCACCACAACAACAACAATACTCAATCCCGCCTGGGCGAGGTATGAGGAAGGTGGGATGTAAACAGTCACACCCTACCCGAAGGTAAAGGGAATGCTCTCTTGTATCCCTCGTAATAACTCATCTAGAATCAAGGCAAAAAGATACAGGCTAATAGCTGAGCCTTGGTGTAAACCTACTTCCACCGGAAAAAACTCTGTGTTTCCCACTGTGGTCCGCATACAAGTCCTCGCCCCTTCGTACAATTTAAAAGTAAACTTATAATTTGACACAAAGAGAGTACATAATAAATGGCACAAGTTGGTCCGGATAAAAAAACTCAGAAACACATCAAGTAGAAATACCTTCTCATAGCAATTCATTGTTCTTTGCTTGATTTGTTTCGGTTTGGACCACTCTTTCTCCGGTTTATTGATTGATTTGCTTTATCAAGAATCTAATTACTAATAATTTCTCGAAATATTTTGTTACTTTAACGATATTATTAAAGATTGATATGTTGTAAAAAAAAGTTTTTTTTTTTTTTTTTTTTTTTAACTAGATTTGCATTTAAGTCATTACTAATATGATTTTTAAGCACGACGCCATGTCATTTTGGTGCATAACTGCATCGTTTAGCTACATTTATCAAGTCTAACCTAAAACCATCTTAAACAAATTTTTATTTTATTTTATTTTATTATTATTATTATTAATATTTTTTACCTAGAGAATGATTTAGATTTTACCAGCTCACTAGTAACACCTCTATGGCATTTGGCCCTTTGTTAAGTAGATATGAGTATGTAACAAACGAATTACGGAGTATATTAAAGTTAACGACCATGAATTAAGCGCTAGGTGATTTTTGGGTAATTTCTTGACTTGTCACATGAAAAAACCACATAACTACTTACATTTACATTTTCTACGTTTCAAAAGATATTTTCTTTGTTTGTCAAATTTTACCCTCCAATTTCATATATTTGAATAGATCGAAATTTTCAATTCAGGTTATCCCAAGCCGAGTTTTTCACTCGTATATACGTTTTTAACAGAGGTATCCAATAACTATTTTGACCCTATCATTGACCACTTCAATACGTCTATTTCGTAAAATTTGAACCCAAATTACGCGATGAGAACGTATTAGTTCAAACTGGTCATGTAAGTAAACTATTTTTTTCGTTAGTAAAAGGTACGGAGTATATCTATCATAAACTAACAAAAAATATCAAGATTAAAATCACATTTCTCTAACAAACTTTATGCCAAAAACAAAATTTATCTCATACTTGAGGGACTACATTGCCAAATAAACAAAACGATCAAAATGTCCGTACATCAAATCAAATCACAATGTCCCTGTCATAGTAACAAATTGATGTCATATTCAAATCAAGAGATCAGCAGTTATCATAAAGTCACATTCAGAATAGGGGCCCCTTCAGAATATTTCAGAGGACATAAAAATATTATCGTTAATCACATGTCAATATTAGAATTTCACTTAAAATACATTATTTAGAAATAATGCTACTAATTGTTCATTTTAATTTTTTTAAGTCTTTTTTATTAAACTTTGATAATAAATATTTTTATTTTTGTTATATAATAATTGATAAAAAAATATGAATGAATTGGGTTTTAAATGTATTTTTATTTTTTATTATTTTTATCAAGTATTATATAATAAAAATAAAAATATTTATAAAGTTGAACAAAAAAAACTAAAAAAGTCAAATTGAACATTTATTATCGAAAGGAGAGAGTATAAGTTTGTCAACATGTTAAACTTTTAAAACTTCCATATAGTAATTCAAAGTAGTGGTTTAAGAGAGCTGGGTACCACTGCGTTATAGCTTGGCGCCATTCCACCAGCCAAGAAAACCCGACGGCGCACGGTACCGCTGGTGGCGCCATCGGGCCTTGCGCCGTGGTGACCAGCCAGCGCCGTGTATACTAAACTCTATAAAAACCATATTCACTCATCATTTTTTACACACCTCTTCCAATTTCAATCATTCTTTCAAACATGAATCCAAATAATCCAAACAACTCTATTTACGACCCTTATTATGATGCTTTTTTAAATGATGATCGAGAGCGATATCTTCAAAGTTATGCGGCGTACCAACAATTTGTAGCTTTGCATGATCAAGAAGCGGGGGGGGGGGGGGGGGGGGGGGGGGGATCAAGTTCGCGTGAAAAGAGAACAAGGGCATACATACCACGCGAACGGGAAGAGGCGGAACAACGTTTAATCGAAGACTATTTTGGCGACGCTGAGAATGATCCTAAATATCCCGAAGATAATTTTAGGCGAAGGTATCGTATGAGTTCTAGACTTTTTAATAAAATTCTCAATGATATTTTAAGCTATGATGTTCAACCTCTTCCTGCGTATTTTTTTTTTAGACAACGTCTTGATGCATGCGGTCGTTTAAGTATTGGTCCTCTTTTGAAGTGCACATCCGCCATCCGCCAATTGGCGTACGGCACGAATCCTGATGCATGAGATGAGTACTTGCAAATTCGTGAACGTTGTTCCTGACAATGTATAGACAACTTTTGTAAATGCATGCATGTTTTATACAACGAAAAATATTTAAGGCAGCCCAATACAGAAGACGTTGAAAAAATATATGCATTGCATGAAGAAAAACATAAAATCCCGGGAATGCTCGGGAGTATTGATTGTATGCACTGGGATTGGAGAAATTGCCCAAAGGCCTTACAAGCTCAATTCAAAAGACGTGATCATAAATACCCAACTCTTATGTTAGAAGCGGTTGCATATCAAAGATTATGGATTTGGCATGCATATTTTGGGGTTCTGGGGTGAAATAATGATCTTAATGTGTTATATGGTTCACCGTTATTTGATGCTGAACTTGCTGGTACAGCTCCGGTATGTGCATTTGAAGTTAACGGCCACACATATAACAAAGGTTATTATTTAGCCGACGGTATTTATCTGGCATGGTCCGTGTTTGTCAAAACGTTTTGTGTTGCAAGGTCTGAAAAGTATTTGAACTTCAAAAGGGTTCAAGAAAGTGCTAGGAAAGATATTAAACGAGTTTTCGGAGTCTTACAAGGTCGTTGGAGAATTATACGACAACCATCACGTGCTTGGCATATCAACACCTTGAAACTAATCATGTATTGTTGTATAATGTTACATAACATGATATTGGAAGACGAAGGATTCGAAGTGAATTTAAGAGAAACATTCGTTGATCCTACTCCGAACATGCCAGATAGTTGGGTCGAAAGGTGTGATTTACATTTGAGAAAAAAATAAAGAACTTCGAGATACAAAAGTGCACGACGAGCTTCGACAAGACCTTGTGGATCTTTATGGAACTTTGTTAATTAGGTTTATATTTTTATGTGTTGTTTTTTAATGTAATGTGTGTTTTTTTAATGTAATATGTGTTTTTTTTAATGTAATATGTGTTTCTTTTTAATTAATGAAATTTATTTTAGTTAATATTGTTTATGTTTAATTTTATGTAAAAGAAAAAAAGAAAATAGGCCGACGACACCAGAATTTCTGCTGCCAACGGATACGGCCAGAATGTGGTGCCGTGAGATTTTTGGTGCCGTGGAGATATTTGCTAACGTGGCAGTAACTTTTGGACCATGGCCCAAGCCATGGCACTAAGGTTACCATCACTCTAAACAACGGCCTAGTCGCTAGGCCGCCACTATCATACTCGCTTTTACAAATTGGTCAAAAAGGCGGTCAACACGACGGTCAAAGCCCGTTAGCGGCGGTCAACACCGTTTTTTAGCTTTAATTAGATTAAGGGGTTTTTTTTTCAACTGGTCAAATCTTGTTTAAATAGAGTGAAAAAATAAATTTTGTGACGTAATTGTTGTAAAAAAGAACTCTAATTTAACTAAATGAAAGTAAGGCAATGGTCAACTGCTGGACTAGCACCTAACGCTTTTTACAATCTTGATTGAAAGTCATAAACACTTGGAAAATAGCATGCCTCAAGTAAAAATTTGCAAGGTTTCAATCAAATAATATAAACAAGGCATGCATAATTGTTTAACACGTTTTGTTAAATCGTCATGAAATTCACAAATTCTAATTACTGTCAGCAATTCAAGCAACATAGCAAAATGAAAACCAAGTAAATTAACCAGTAAACCAGGCAACATAACAAGTGCATCATTTAAAATCCTGACAGCAATGCATAGCTCGAGTCTAAAACCTCCGATCGTTAATTATACAAATAGTATATCAACCCCATACCATATTCAACTTTCGGGGTGAGATGGTTTTCAAAACATAAAAGTAAAGATAGAACATAGGTCAGCAGGTCACCTCTCCTACTAGGGGTGTAAATCGGGTTATCGGGCCGGGTTAGATGTTTATCGGGTCGGGTCTATTGGGTTATCGAGTTAGACAGTTAATTAAGCCCAAAACCAAAGTTAAATGAACATAATAAGTTCTTATACTCATGCATAAAAATAAAGCAAACTCAATCCTAACACCTCTAATATGGGAGTAACATTATTATTGTATGTACTGAACTTTCGATTTGCCAGTTTCTCACTGTTGGAGATCTAATGTACGTGAGTTTCGCAAGTTTTATACTTGTTTCTAAATAAAGTAATGAAACAAACTAAAGTGGGTTTGTATATATTTGGACATGTAGTTAAAATGAACCAAGAAACAAAGACTAGTGGTAGAGTTTAAATCCTTTAGGAGCATTAAACTCGAAGCCAATGAAGCAAAGAGCAACGTTTTGAAAACCGGGTTCGAAATCGACCCGGTCGAGTCACCGAGCACCGGGTCAACCGGTTCGACCGGTTGAACCGCCGGGTCAACCCGGTTTTCAATTTATTATTATTTTATTTTTTTGTCCGGGTCAACCGGTTCGACCTCCGGGTCAACCGGTTCGACCACCGGGTCAACCCGGGTTTTTATTAATTTTTTTTGGAAAAATGAAACCTGGCCGGGTTCGAGAACCGAGTTGACCCGGGTCACTCAAAACCCGGCGGGTCACACCGGTTAACCCGGTTTTAGAAACCCGGGTTATTTTGACCCGTTTTTTCGGCCGGAACCGGTCGAACCGGTTAACCCGGCCGGGTCGACCCGGGTTTCAAAACCTTGGCAAAGAGTACAAAAATTGTTGACTAATAATTGAGGCGGAAACCGTCTCCTCCATGTTCCTTATTAATAGCATGAAAGTGTGACCAAATGTTGCTTTTGTTTTAATGACTAGGTACTTTTTTATGCCACGGCCCATGAAGTTTTATACTTGTAAAATATGGTTTTATATTTGTATTTCACGGTTGAGCAATGTGAAACAAAATTCATATAAATATCACGATTTGTGTAAATGTCATGTGTTGGTTGTGTGAGGTCACGGGTCCTGGAGGCTGGAAGGTTGATATTTATGCTTTTAATTTATTCGGTGAGTTGTTAGCAAAATAAATGTCCTGGAAGGTTCATTGAGTCAGTCACTATCATTTAGCGTTTTCTTTGTATATTAACCAAGTTATAAACCACTGTCACGTCGAATTTAACTAGTTATCATAGGTTACAACTAAGAAAGTAACAAATTTAACCGATTGCAATAACTTAAGTAACTCAATGAAAGCATCAATGATAGTGACCAATTGAGTTACTCAATCTCCAAGCAAAAGATGAAGAAATAGAATTCTTATACAACTAAAACTACTACCTTTTCTCAAACATTTTTCTTATAAGAGCGGGAGGTGCAGTGAGCAGGTTGGGTTCGTCATTTAGGGCCCACGAGCTGCCACATCACTTTAACAAACTTTCACAAGTAACCCCATTTACTAACAACTAACTTCAACTTACTTATTTGGGGCCCACCATTTACAAAACATAATTAAAAACACTTATATATTTACAAAAAAGGGGGGAAAAAAGCTGACAATGTCAGCTCCAAATGCCTCGTCGTGCAGACGATTGCCAATCAAGTGGCGAGTTTAGTTGAGGGGTGGGGGTGCAGCAACGAGCTTCAACAAAGCTCCATGTGGACTGGCGAGGTGATGGTGGCGAGCTGCACCTCCCGCTCTATGGAAGATTTGCTTGACCACTGCCCTTCCCTAAAAACATGGAAATAACTTTCACTCAAAAGACACCACTACATTGACTAACTACTTTAAAGTTAAATAATACCAAACTAAATTACAAATTTTCATGATTTAAACAAATTGAACTTGCAAACAACTAATATTTGAATGGTGCATGTTTGTTACGTGTAGTGTGAGACTGTTGAACTATATGAAGACTTGGTATATCTTCATGCACATGCACGTATGAGGTCCCATCATCTCGTTTTGTTTTATACGAATTTAAATGATCTCGATTAGCACATGAGTCTCTTTTTCTTTAAAGCACCTAAAAAAAATGAACGAACCATAAACATTTGGTATAGTAGACAAAATCAAAGTTCAAAATATCTTTCAGAAACAATTTAAACATTTCATGAAATATTAAAAAAATAAGTAATAATATGAATAGGAAGAAACTCACTACAATTTATAAAGCTAATGAAAATTGATCTTTTGTTTATGTCTTTCGGTTATAAAATATTTATTTTGTTTAATGCTCATAGTTTTTAGTATAATTTTCAAATACTACGCATAAAAACTATGGCTTGTTTATTTTATATGTCGATCAACAACTCAAAATTTTATTTTACAACATTTTGTATTAAGAACTTGTATAACCCTTGGATAAACATCTTATGTTAAAAATATATATTGGTGCAAGATCTCCCACTATGATAATAAAAGTATTTCGGGTAATGGATATGTATAGTGTAAAAATATTATTGCAAGTGTCTCGAGAAGACCCCTGACCTAATACAATAAAAAAAATGGGAACCCTATTTTCATAAAAAAAATAAAAATAAAAAAAAAATAAAAAAATTTCCAACAAAGACCTAGATTACCATTCTCATCGAGCATAACAAAAAATGCACGTACCTTCACCATTAGCTTCCTAAACATAGATTTCTACATATTGGTGAAAAACAAGGTAAGTGATAATTTAAAAGTTTATCTACGAATTGAAGCCAGAAATTTAGCACACTTGAGAAGAAAATACCCTGTTTCAAGCACTGTAACAAGTTAGTATAATGATTTCCTTCAAGTTGAAGAGCTGGCGACCACTGTCTTCTTTACTCCCACATGCATGGCACCAAGTTAATTACATTGTTGTTTTGAGCCCATGCATTTCCATATCTAAAAATGCAAAAGAATAATTCACTTAAAGCAAGGTATATATGCTAATATGAAAAGATCAAAAAGAAAAAAAGAAACTCAAGTCAGTACCTAGCTTGTTAAGTCACTACATGTCGCCAGAAATGAGAAGCGGATTATTGGAGCTTGAGAGAGATGGATAGGAGTGGGTGAATGATAGAAAGATAGTATAGTTGCTGTGTACATCAAGTGATCAATGACCACATAGTAGCTCACTATTTGAAGCTGAGTTGTCTTCTTTGGAGCCTACACACAGTGTTTTCAATTTTATGTTCACTTTGTTGACAATTTTGGTGATCATTGGCGTTTAACTATGTGTGTTGGAGAAAATTGATATTGTTGACAAAACACTTTGTGATTTTAGCGGGAAAAAAAGTTCATCATGAATACAAAGATCTTCACTTTTTATAAAGGATGGTAATTCGATATTCGGGGTGCTTTTGGTGCTTTAGAGGTACATGACATTATACCATAGCTTTTTTAAGAAACATGAAATAACTACTCTTAGCTTTGGCTAATCAATGATTTGATTGATGAAGTTGTGAGAACCGAAAATGTGAACACCCTTTCAATTGCAACGTATAGAAGTGGCAAAATAAGAACGTCGAAGTAATATAAAGTATAAACCATGTCGATTGAAATTGACCATTTAACATTTTTTGTACACCTATTTTTTGGGTCCTAAGCAAGAAAGTGCCATTTGGACAAGGCCCAATGGGCTAATTCTATATTGATGCTACTGCTATTGTAAATATGAATGGGCTGCTAGAGTGTTTTGACTTTAGGCTTTGGATGACAAAGAGAAAAGAGCTTGAAGTTGTAAGACCCAAAATGAAGGTTGCTAATTCGGTTTGGTTCAGTTTTAAACCGAAAACCATTACATATAATCAGTTCGGTTCGACTTTTGGTTTTTGTGATAAAAACCGAACTGTGAACACCTCTAAATGATGGGTTTTTTTGATCAGTTCTGGCCTTGTATAAGGATCCAAATTTGGACTAGTTAAATACTCACATACTATAAGGGCTAGACACGTCAAAATCTCAAACTAAATTAAATCGAAAGGATCGAGCAAATATTTAACAAGTTGGTTTTCGCTTGACCTAGAAAACGCAGACTAAAATTTATTTGGTCGTGTGATCTTCATTATTTCAATGTAAGTTTATTATTGTTGTTGCTGTAGTTTTTATATATTTTCTAAATTCTATAGGTTTTATTGTTGTGTAGATATATAAATTAAAATGTATGTAGTCACTCGATTAGGTTATTAAAAGTTTGACATTGTGTAAATTTCCCATTTAATTGTAGGAAAAGGTTGTGCCCGGCTGTTGTTGGGGACAGTGTCGTAGCTGAGATTTCGGAAGTCCTAACGGTAATTTAGCTTCAATTTTTAACAAATATATAAAACATAAAATCATATATCATCACATTTTTTGTAAACAATTTTAAGAGTTAAGACGATAATATTGTGTTCATAGAACATAAAATCATATAACGTTACATATGAATAGATTTGTTTCTGTAAAAAGTTAAAACTTAAGAGTTAAGACGATAATATTGTGTTCATGCACTTTATCATATGATAATTTCTAATAACTTTGTAATTATGCTACCTACTTGTAGAAAAAATGTCGGAATATGAAAGGAAGTTCAGAGGAAGAATCAGTTAACTCAAATTCTTGCTTCAACATCCACGACAGAGTAAGACTATCGTGTTGTTGAAACTGACTATATTTTCTGCTCATTTGTGATCGTAGTTAATCATGATAGTTTTAATAAATGGACGTTTATTTTTTAATAAATGGACGTTAATCATGATAGTTTTAATAAATGGACGTCTATTTTTTAAAGTTTTGTGGAAATTTTGATACTTAAACTTGTGTTAAATGAGTACCTATAGTTTGAATTCGCGACGATTATTAAATTGTTTGATCTCCGAAAGTGATAATGTGACTATGGCTTAAGATTGCAGGTGTAATGTTTGTGAATTATGAAGTCAAATGTGCTTTGGATGTTCAATTTAACATGCTTTTGTGTTAATTTCGGTAACTGTTTTGAATTAGTTACACCATAGTTTTATTGTAACAAAATCGTATTGAGGTTAAATATCAGATAGACGTGGTACATCTTTTTATAAAAAGGGACACATACACACTTTGTATGTTCAATGAGTTATCTTGTTTTTGTTGCTGATGTGGAAGTTAACTCAGATCATTAAAGCTACATTTATATGTTCTTCGGTTGTTTCTTATAAATCCATAATGAATACTACGTATGCGACTTATTTTTAAGACTTGTTGTTTGTTGTCTTTCTTTCTGAACAAAAGAAGAAGTTACATGCTGTACCAGATGAATGGTATAAATTAGAAATCAAGAAGATGTGCGAAAATTTCTCAAGAGACGGCATATATGATAAAGAAACGAAAGATTTGTCAGTAAACCTAAAGGATAGTCCCATGGCAAGCCTTGCTTATCTTGATGAACAAGATGTTCTGAAAAGGTATCGAGACTTCAAGAAGTTTGATGTAGTCGAAGACTATTCAGATCATTTTATCGGAGCTCATATGAGGCAGGCAAGTTCATGTGTTTATTGACTTATTCATTTGATATAATAACAACATTAGTAAGTACTATGATTATCATTATTGTTAAGAATACAAGATATTAATTGACATGTTTTGTTCAGGAATATATAAGCGTTAAACATATAGAAAAAGAATGGAAGATTCTTAAGGAAAACTTGCCTGGTACATTCATTATTATAATCCGTATTAGTATTATTGTTTCCTTGTTTCACGAAGAAACAAAGACATTCGACTTTCCCTATATTTTGTGACAGAGAAACTATTTGTGAGGGCTTACAAACCGATGAGGGAATTATTAAGAGCTGCAATCATCGAAGCAGAAGGGACTCCATATCATGACGGTCTTTTCTTCTTTGATGTGTGTATGCCAGGAGGTTATGTTACTTCTTTTAGCCCAGAGCCTGTATGTAGTAACTTGTTCAATCAGTTCAACTGTTTTTTGTTTTAGCGGGTGCGTTATCACTGGCATCACTCTGACTGTCTTTCTATCAATCCACACATCTACGCGTCGGGTGAAGTTTCCTTGAGCCTTTCAAGGAGAGCTCGTAATGGAAAAATAGACCGGGAGGAGATATGGGTTCCTGGCACTTCGAATATGCTCCAACTTCTGGTCTGCATACAAGACATGTTGTTGAACGCTCACCCTTTACTAAATTATGTTTACTACAGAAGTGTTGATAGTGCCTCCATAGATAAACAACAACATTCCTTGCTATACAACGAGAATACCATTATAAAAACACTCAAAACAATTAATGGCTCATCACCAAAGATTAATAGTGTGGCAGTTTCAAAGCTCAAGTTCAAGCCCAAACAACAAAGAAATAGGTTCTGTGTTATGAAGATGTGTGGCAGCTTGTAAAAGTCAAATTAGTTAGTTAGTCAATGTAATAAGTCAACATTTGTAAGAAGTATAAATAGCTTCTCTTTGTATCATTTCTGTAATAATTTTCTCATTCAATACACTGATTTTTTACAACTTCATTTCCCTCTCCTTAATTCTCTCATGACAATGATATCTACAATGAACAAACCAACAAAGGTAAGATTAAACGTATGTGTGTTTTGCTCCTCCATGTATGTATTTTATTAGCTAATGATGCATATTGGCATGCATGTAGCACTTTGAGGAATTGGTTGTTGGGCATTTTCGAAGCCGTGTACGTCATATCCTGACTTCATGTAAATGTTATATGGAAGGACAAAGAAGGAGGAGAGATGCTCAGTGGAGTTCAGGAAGGATGTGGCTTCGTACATCAAACCACTTATTGATGCGTATTATCAAAATCGGTGCAAAAGAAGCTCATGAATTTCTTTACTTGTGTGAAAGCAAAGTACCTTTACTTCATTAACCAACCCTTCTTGTGAGTCATCTCTGCGCGCTTGTTATTATAATTATATAATTAGGCTCATTGGCAATTATTTATTCGTTTAACACAAAGTAACACAGGTGCACCCAAAGACATCAATAAATAAGATAAAGAATAAACAACATGACACCATATTTTGGCAGTGACGGGTACTTTAGAATAATCGGTGTATGCCAGAAGACGTAACAGACTTACAAAGACATCTTAGGAATAATGGAAGGGAGAAGGACTCTCATATGGCCAAGCAATAGTAAGTTTTTTTTTTCTTGGATGCAATAAAAATGTTACATTTGGTATTAGGATAGTACTGCTCTTAATGTTACGTTCTTACCATCGGTTTTACTTTGATAATTTATTCAATGCTTAAACACATAACTATTTAAGCAAAACCAATTAAGTTATTACCTACCATTACCTATGCAACGCAAAATCATGTTGGTGGATGTGTTCAATTTTGGAAAAAGGGATAGGTCTCCGATAGATGTGTACGAAGCTGTTTGTTAGCCTGGTAGATTGAGTTCACTAGCTGGTTGGTTTTTTTACAATTAACTGCAACACGCTCCAAAATGTTGCGTGCCAAACATACCCTAGCAATTTTTTTTAATATGTGATGCATGAACATAAAGTTAGTCTCACACTCCATTTCTACCAGAGAAGAGAAACTAAAAGACTTAATAGAAATAGCACGGTGCCATTCTTATTAGTTGGTATCTCAAATTCGACTATTTGTGCCTGATGCAGATGAGTTAGGTGACCAAAAGACCGTATCGCCACCAATAAGAGACATGATACCTTGGCTGTCCAATTTAACCATGCCCAAGTTGTTGGTTAGTGGAGTTTCACGGTTAGCAACCCATACAACTGTATGAGATGATGTGTTCTTATACCATATCCCCAACTCGAATATTTCGTTTCCTGAAACAATGGTTTCACCATCTGTGAAGTTTTGAAAAACAGTTATGGTGTCTAATGAACTGCAAGATGATAGCATTAGAGAGAATTAGGTAATATATGGGAGTAACATTATTATTGAATGTACTGAACTTTCGATTTGCCAGTTTCTCACAACTTAGTTTTCCCTTTTTATGTGCTTCATTGACTAGTGTTTTAATATAGTTTACCAGGAGGGAAGACCAAAAAAGCTAGTCTTACTAATCACCTTTCTAAAGTGCGAATAAATTATCATTTCTATTAAAGTATATACCGAGTACGTACGTATATCTGAATCACGAGAAGAGTACATGTAGGAAACCTAAACTCCATCAATAAAAGTTAGCATTATGCATCAAGGAAAATAAATTTGGGGAGAATGGGTTGTATATTGATCTGTTTTGGGCTAACCAGCAATTTCAAGTACTATTAACCAAAACTATGGCAAACATAAACTTGTGAAATAGTTATAATGTGCAGTTAAATGCCCGGATTTCATTCATCATTCACTCACAGTTGTGTTGTTAACGCATTATTCATGAGGGCTAGTATGATAGGCATCAGTGTAATCAATTGTTAGCGGGTCATTTCTCAGCAACAGTGTCTATGGGGTTTCAATGTATAGGCAAAATTTTCCACATATAGGTTTCCTTAATATTTTCATTCCGTTTTATAAGGTCTAGTCAAGTTTATAGACAAAAGTGCCAGCATCAAAATCACCTATCTAACTATCTTTATCACATGTGTGAATTGGTCGACCTTGGAGTTAGAGTCTTCATTCATCATCGTTAATAAATGGATATATGTCCCTTTTTTTATGTGGCCAAGTCAAGTTTATATTACCTTGGAGTTAGGGAACATATTAAAGGTAATCACAACACGGGCATATACAATGATAGAGACATAAGAACATCAGAAACCAGAGGAAAACTTAATCAAATTCACACAAAAACCAGTAGCATACAATATAGAAAAAATGTAAAACTCAATACCAAATAAGACAAGTACGGGACCAACCTGGTACTGGCTGATCTTATTAAGCTAGCAAGAGCTACTTTGCAATGTTGATTTGTTGAAGGTGTATGCATGTGTGAAAATCGTGAGCATATATGTTTGTGCCAAATCATGTAGAAGATTGGTACATGTAGCAACATCAAATGCTAGCTATATCTACATTCTTTCTATCAAAAATAGACATATAAAGATGACCTTTAACATGAGTAAACCAAATCTTTTTATTATCTACCGTCTATCTGAGTTAATGTTACTCCATTAACTGATGATAGTGAATGAAGACGTGAAGTGGAGTAGATTTCACTTCCTTGAATAAAGAAGCCAGGTTGTTTGGGAGAAGGTAGAGAACCTTCTCCACCCAACATGGCAACAACTGACGGTGTGCAAGGTCTATCTTCTGGTCGTTGTTGCACACACAATAGGCCAACGTGTACTGATCGCAACACCTCAGAAACAGAATAGGAGTTACCTAAACATTCATCAATTAAATTGAGAGACTTTCCTTCTTTGCAAAGTCTCCATGCCTAAATGAATCCAAATAAAAAACACAAAATTAGTTCAAATCAGAAAGGTCGTACATCTATATCATATCCTTTTTATGTTTTTATATGCTCATACTTGATCACAAATGTGTGTTTATGGACCTTCAGTAGCCATATCATACTGAAATTTGCATATTTGTATCTATATATATGTTTTCATTATTGGATGATTATATTCAACACACTTACATGTCCAAGAAGATGATCATGGTGTTTTTCATGAACGAAACCTCTATTTTTCTTCCCGCTCACAATCTCCAACACTAAAACCCCAAAGCTGAATATATCTGACTTTACCGAGAAGAGACCATTCACTGCATACTCTGGAGATATGTATCCTCTGAAAAGAACAAAAGACCATGGAAATAAATACACACTATATATATAAAATGCATTAAACTATACAAACTTTAGGGATTCTTACAAGGTTCCCACTACTCTCTTGGTATTTGCTTCACTTTCGTGTTCTTTAAACATTCTGGCCAAACCAAAGTCAGATATCTTTGGACGCATCTGATGATCAAGTAAAATGTTCCCGGCTTTTAAATCCCTATGTACAACTTTAAGCCGGGAATCTTGGTGAAGATAAAGAAGACCTCGAGCAATTCCGTTAATTATGTGGAACCTTTTTGGCCAATCAAGTAATGACTTCCTTATTCCATCTGCATAAATTTGCAACAACTTAGTTTAGTAATAAACTATATCCATTTGCAATTACAATTAATATCATTTTATTTTACAAGATTGAAAAAGCTGATAGAGAGCCCAACCAAATATGAAACTGTCCAGACTTTTGTTAGGCATGTATTCATAAATTAACATTGTCTCATCGTCTTCAATGCAGTATCCCAAGAGCTTCACAAGATTCCGATGCTGAAGTTTAGCAATACAGATGACTTCATTTTCAAATTCATCAAGCCCCTGCCGAGAGGACTTTGAGAGCCGCTTCACAGCAATCTCTTGTCCTTCTAGCACACCCTGGAGACTAACATATTTACTACATGCTGTTTTTCTCAATGTAATTGTATAAAAATGTTTTACAGATTATCACTCCGTTCACCCCAACTTGTTTAACATGTACTTATTCATATTATTTACCTTTACTTATTCATATTATTTACCTTGTAAACTGGACCAAACCCACCTTCTCCCAGCTTGTTGTCAACCGAAAAGTTATCGGTAGCCCTAGATACTTCAGATAAGCTAAGGCCCTTGTTGACCACACACTAGTCTATTTTTTAGACAAACCCTCCCCTAGTGGGAGGGTGTACTTGTTTTTGTTTTTTTTTGTTTTTTTTTGTACTTTTGTCTTGTAGTTTTTTTTTTTTTTTTTTTTTTTTTTTTTTTTTTTTTTTTTTTTTAAGTTTGTAATGTTTTTGTTTTGTTTATTTTTTTGTAATGTTAGTAATGTTGTGTATACTTAATTAATAGTTGCCGATATGACGTTATAAAAAAAGATTAATAATTGCCTATACGACATTATAAAAAAATATGACGTTATAAAAAAATATGACGTTGACTTATTTGCATTTATAAACTAATGTTTGTAATGTTTTTGTGTTGTGTATAGTTAATTAATAATTGCCTATATGACGTTATAAAAAAATATGACGTTATAAAAAAAATATGGCGTTATAAAAAAAGATGACGTTGACTCATTTGCATTTATAAACTACTACAAGATCAGTGTTTACACCTAAACTTAAATTATTTAAAAACAACAACTATTATTATAAAATTAAACGTCAACGTTAACATATTATTTAAAAACAACAATATCTACGACATATGAAGATTATTCATTTCGGTTAAAAGATCATGGAGCCGGGCACTTGACTGACAAGCGTGATCCTCAGGATTCCTTGCCATTTTTAACTCCATTTCCAGCGCCTTTATTCTTTGCTTCAACAACTTGATCTCATTTTTTGTAGCAACGCAGTTTGAGCAATGCGTTGAAGAAGAGGCTTGACTAAAGTGCTCTGCTTCAAATTCATCTTTCCACGCGAAGTATCGACACCCATAGTCGTTTGTACCTGGCTGTTACATGTTAAGGAAATAATAAGAAATGTATTTTTAACAAACAAATTATTTACATAACTAAGCAAACGTATGATTATTTACCACTGAAAGAGGACATGCATAAAACAGTCGCCCACGACTACCGTCTTGCCAGGATTTCCGTTGTACAATAAATCCTCTATTACATCGGCACCAGAAAGGATTTCTTTGGCTCATCTGACCAAAGAATTTGCATAATCAATCAATAATGTTATTTACTAATATAAATAAATATTTAATCAATTACTATATAATACAAACAGTTATTTACAACATAAATCAATAATCATTTACAATGTCGATAGTCGATGTTGATATAAACTTATCCATTGTTCTGCAATTGGCTGTCGGAAAAACCTCCATTGTGGGTGGTTACGCGGAAGTGTAAAAGTTGGGTCTAGCGTCGGTATAATGTAATGAGCACATGCGTCCTCCCCCACACGGGCAATCACAAGGGGGTCGATTCCTTGTGTGTTGTTTGGCCCGGAAAAAAGCGGAAAACATGTGTTATAACCACGCATGGATAGAAATACAATCGGTCGATTTAGCATTGAAGCGATAACTAGACCCGTCATTGGCATCACCATCCAGTTACCTTGATGTGCACCTCCGTTGAACCAGTTTATCGTATTCCAAAGAAAGTTAAAGTCTTGTCCCCCCCACATATCTGTGTAAGTACTCCTATGGTAATCTAACTCTTGCAACAACCTATGTCTGGCTTCGGCCCACATATGTTCGTTTTGAAAAATAAAGTGAGCAACGCACCGAAACCCGCAATTCCCATCACCCGCAACATTACGTATACTTATTACGTATGGACGGTAAAGCAGTGGAATTTCCCGAATAAAACCATTGCTCACAGTATCTCCAACATATAATCTGTGCCGTGGACTAGTACCCGTGTACGAACTGTGTCTTGGAGGCTCTTTCGGCAATTTCGGGACTTTCGTAGATCTTGTGTTCGTACTTCTTCGGTGATCTACGATCGGTACTTCATTTAAGTCCGGAACTTTTGTAGCCTTGGACTTTTTGTTCTTTTCGCTCGGACGTCCACGGGTATTTTCCTGAACAACAGGTTGACGTGTGTCCACAGATTCAGGTTGGTATATCCCTCTTAACTTGTTCAACATATTCTTCTTGACAAACGACGTCGCTTTGCCAAAAGCACTCTTGAATTGTCGAACGTCATTTTCAAACTCTCTTTCATCATCATCATCATCATCATCATCATCATCATCATCATCATCATCATCAAGCACAAGGTTACCGACAACGGGCCACGGTACAGACAGGGTTCTCCAAAATATATCAATGCTTTCCAATGGAATTGGCACACCTGCATTTATCAAAAGTGACTTATGTAAAACCATTTCGTGGAAGCATTCCGTGAAAGCATTCATTAATATTGACTTTAATATACTTACCATGAATTCGATACCCCATCATTTGACAAAAGCACGGCAACCCATAAATCTTTCGCAACTGATGGTTACAATCTTCTGCGGCGAAATTCGTTTGAAGGAGTTCTGTGTGCATGAGTGTAAAAGCATGTTTGGAAATGTTATACAACAACTCTGAAAATATTGGTATATCACATTTATTTATTTTCTCGTTTTTGCTCCTGTTAAAAGTCTCTTGTATCGCGCTCTTTTGAGAAATAAGAATCTTATCAATTGAAATCAACAACGTGTTTAAGTTGGATTGTGCTGTGCCCAAATATAATTTCAACAATGCATGTTGAGCCTCAACTCTACACGTTGTTGACTGGCCGTAGCTTTGATATTCATCGGTAACACACGAGACAAACATGTGCCCGTACTCTCGGAGCCAGTTATCCAGATACTGGGCAATCTCTGAAAAACGATGAATTAATACAAGGTCAATCGGGTGCATATTTGTTAAATAATAAAAAACACTAAATTAATAATTAAGTACCCGGTTTGTTGACCAATTTTTGTTGTAGTCGTCGATAATGTTGCTCGAATAAGGCGCGTGATTGAGCTTTAACCATCCAATCCCATGTGCGTTTGATGGAGTCGTACTCATCACTGTCCTCACATCTACCTCTGCAATGCTGAAGTATATTTTGGGAAATATGCCATCGACATAGTACTTTGTGAACACCAGGGAATTCTGCTCTGCATGCCCCAAGCAAGGCTAAATCCCTGTCGGTGACGATAACACGTGGATAGTACCTTTCCTCTATCACCAGCTTTACACGTTGCAATACCCATTTAAAATTAGGCCCTTTTTCACTGTTTAAAAAACTAAACGCCATCGAAAATGTTTTATTTGTTGATGTTACTCCAACAATCTCCAAAAATGGCAATTTAAACAGTGTGGTATTGTACGTGGAGTCTATTAGCATGATTTCAGGGAACGTACACCATAAAGCGTACGACGTAGGGTGAACAAAAAATAGTTCCTCAAGCTCATTATTAGCACTTACCCTATCGTAATATGTGTACCCTAATTGCTGCAGGTGTGAGTAAAGGACTTGAATTGGAGTTAGATTACCCATTTTGGCTTTCCGGATCTTAACTTGTGCGTTATATATAGTTCTTGTGCTAGACACGTTATCCGGATTACGACCCTGTATTGTCGAGAGTATTTTACGTGGCTTTACGGTATACTCTGTCAATTCTTTAACCAACTCGAACTCATCATCATTTAAGCGCATTGCATATGGCACACCATGCAGCGACTCTAACATAGGATGATTATGACTATCATCCTTCACTTTCAAAATCCAACATGATCTTCTTTTAAGATATCTCGCCACCAATTTGAATGGGCAATCGGTTTTACATGTACTGGTATTCCGTTTTCCAGTACCTTCGGGTGAATAAATCCCACCCTTTGTACACCCATAATTGATTTCGTTCATAATACCGTATTCTGATTTACTTCTTCTTTTAACAATCACAAAACCGAGTTCCCGAGCTATGTTTTGCACCCAATCCGTTAATTGCTCGTGAGATCCGAACCCCTGAAAAAACGTTACGAACGCGTATGGTGACGTTTTTTTTTTTTTTTTTTTTTTTTTTAACTAACTTTTTTGTATAACAAAATGGTTTTTTTATAACAAAATGTTTTTTTTATCACAATTTTTTTACAACTAATTTTTTTGTATAACAAAATGGTTTTTTTATAACAAAATATTTTTTATAACACAATTTTTTAACAACTAACTTTTTTGTATAACAAAATGTTTTTTTTTTGACAAAATATTTTTTTTATCACAATTTTTTTACAACTAATTTTTTTAATAACAAAATATTTTTTTGTATAACAAAATGTTTTTTTTAATGACAAAATATTTTTTTTATCACAATTTTTTTTACAACTAACTTTTTAATACATTTTTTACAACTAACTTTTTACAACTAACTTTTTAATACACTTTTTATTTACACTTTTAATACACTTTTAATACACCTTTTTTTTTTTTTTTTTTTTTTTTTAAAGAAAAAAATTTAATAAAAACGCGTATGTGTGAGACAGCTGTCTCACACCACACTCGGTATTATCACCTTGATGTCTCACACACAACACACACACCACACACTCAAAAAAAACTCTCTCTCTCTCTAACTTATCTGCTCTCTTTTTAGATCTAAAATCAAGATCTTGATGTCTCACACCACACTTGGTGATTTGTGAGAGAGAGTTTGTGAGTGTGTGGTGATGTTGGTGATCTGTGATGGTTTATGTGATGTTTTTCTGATGGTTTTGTTAGGTACGTGATGGTTTATGTGATGTTTTTCTGATGGTTTTGTTAGCTACGTGATGTTTATGTGATGTACGTGATGGTTTAATGAAACCCTAATTTTTTTAATTAGGGTTTCGTAAAATTGGTTTGGGGGTTTTTGAATCTGACTTGATTACTTCATAATAAAGTGTGTTAATTGAAAGATTCGTACGTTAATTTATCAAAATCTTGATTTTTTAATGAAACCCTAATTTTTTTAATTAGGGTTTCGTAAAATTGGTTTGGGGGTTTTTGAATCTGACTTGATTACTTCATAATAAAGTGTGTTAATTGGTTCCGTGATGTTTATGTCTGATGGTTTTGTTAGATTGGTTCCGTGATGTTTATGTGGTGCTGGGGTGGTGGTTCTGGGGTGGTGGTTCTGTTAGATACGTGATGTTTACTTAATTGTGTGTGAGACATCAAGGTGATAATACCGAGTGTGGTGTGAGACAGTGTCTCACACATACGCGTTTTTATTAAAGTTATGTTTCTGTGATGTTTGATGTTTATGGTGATGGTGTTGTTGACCACACACTAGTCTATTTTTTAGACAAACCCTCCCTAAATGGCTATGATGATTTAAAAAAAATAAAAGCTTAATTTTGGCGTGGCATTTCCAAATGGATAGGCAATATATTTGCAACCTTTGATGTTGCAGCCAATATGATAAAAGGATTTAATGTAATCTGAGCCTTACCTCCCGTGTGTTAAATTGTGAATTCCACATTTTCACTTGTTTGTGATTCAGACTTGTGGTTGCTTCTGGTTAGTAACTTGTTCAGACTTGTTGTGATACTGCTTCTTGTGTTTCACTTGTGATACTGCTTCTTTCAGACTTGTGGTTAGTAACTTGTTCAGACTTGTGGTTGCTTAGTTGTTGTTTGTGATTCACACTTGTGGTTAGTAACTTGTTTAGACTTGTGGTTGCTTAGTTGTTTGTGATTCACACTTGTGTTTATAGTCCAGGATTGAATCCTGGGAATCCTTACTATTTGGCTTGTGATGTACCTTTTGAGAATCCTGCTGTTTGGGCATGTGACTTTTGAGAACTTGTGCTGTTTGGGCATGTGACTTTTGAGAACTTGTGCTGTTTGGGCATGTGAACTTTTGAGAAGTTGTGCAGTTTGGCATGTGAACTTTTCAGAACTTGAGAATCTTTGGCTGTGTAACTTGTAAATTTTGTAGGGTGTAGGCAATGATGATTGGTTTACAATCTGAGCCGAGGCGATGACGAATGGTTTTTAAAACCGAATGGTATGGCGGAGTGATATTTTTATCACTTTCGCAACCTTCAAATCCGAGCCTTCTAAAAATTCCACATTTGGCTAAAAAATAGACTAGTGTGTGGTCAACAAGGGCCTTGTTTGCAGCTGTGTTTGTGTTTGCAGTTGTGTTTGTGACAAAAAAAAGAGGACTTGGCGATGACGATAACGGAAAAATCCGAGCCTTTGTTTTTCTCAATACTGCAGTTGGTTGTTTTGTGTTTGCAGTTGTGTTTGTGTTTGCAGTTGTGTTTGTGTTTGCAGTTGTGACAAAAAAAAAAAAAAAAAAAAAAAAAAAAAAAAAAAAAAATTTGGTTGTGTTGTGTTTTGTGTTTGCAGTTGTGTTTGTGTTTGCAGTTGTGTTTGTGTTTGTGACAAAAAAAAAAAAAAAAAAAAAAAAAAAAAAAAAAAAAAAACTTACATAAAAAAGACTTGGACAAAACAAAAAAAAAAAAAAAAAAAAAAAAAAAATACCTAAAAGGACAAAACCTGCATGTGGACCCCACCTAAAAGGACAAAACCTGCAGCTATGGTAGTAGACTACCGTGGGGTTAACAACACCCTAAGCTAAACAAAGGAACATCTATACTTCCCTTCTGGCTGCTAGCTTTGTGATCTCTATCAAGAATCGTTACAGTCCTACCTAGAAAATATGACGTGTGGTTCTCAAATTTTTCTCATAAGGTAATTATTCACATGATGTATAGCATACATCTAATATATATAGAAATTCAGATCGATATCACTTGCCTTCTCTTTCTGCATTTGATCTCTTCTTCCTTTTACTCCAAGTGTAGAGTGTCAATATCAGGCCCAACAAAATCAGTCCAGTTGATATTGACAAACTAACTCCAATAACTACTCGTTTTTTTCTGTTGAAGCTGGAACGGAGATCTAAGAGATATTACAAAGTTAAAGCAAACAAAACATTGTCAAATTTACAGCAATAAACAACATATATATGTCTTTGCTGCTAAATTGCTATGACCAAATATCATATGAATAGAAAATTGCATTATTATTTGTTATGTACTGGCTTACCTGATAATTCAGAGGCTGCCAGTCTAACATAAAGATCTTGCCCGTTTTGTGAGTACACTCGAACATCAACCAAATTACCAAACCATTGCAAACATCCAACTCCACCTTCAGTGATGTTTGGAATTGCATATGCGGTGCAAGAGCAATTACGCTTACAAGCTACCTCACATTCCTGGAGGTTCATACTGGCATCATAAACGGCATTTGGTGTGTCTGGCAATTTCACGTTTGAAAACTTCAGGAATCCCTCTTCAGGCCCACAATCCAAGGTTCTACTCCGTTGACATCCACTAGTCCCATTATATGGATTCAGTTCTTGTGGGTTTTTAAGCTCAAATCCTTTCAAGCAGACACAATTAGGAATTGTAGAAGTACTACATATTGCATATGAGCCACATATTCCATAGTTGTCACAATAATCCACGGGAAAGTTCATATGAAGCATCCATTCTTGGCTTTGCAAATTCAGCTGAGAACTCTCAACCTTGCCATGAGGAGTTATTACCGTTCTTAACAAGGATATGGGGCTATCATAAGTATAAATGTAATACATCTCGTTCTGATTCACAATCAGGTCAGCTGTGTACCCAACAGTAGGGTTAGGCTTACTGTTTGCGCGGCCAGCAAATGACATACCATTATACGGCCCATATCTTGTTGTAATAACAGAGCTTTTCCTAATGTATAGTTGAATGTATTTACCCTTAACCATTAAATACCGTAATGTATACTCACCTGGGGAAGGATCATCTGCGCTCCTCCAAGATGTCAGATATGTTTCTCTTCCTGTTACAAAGTTCTTGCCCAACTTCATTCCTGGTATGTAGCTATCTCCAGGGTGATCAAAGCTTTGCCAAATGTAATTTTCCTTGTTGTCAAGATTTTCATCCATGATAACAAAATTTCCTGTATCTAAGAGTTTTGCTATGGGGTTCACATCTGTGCCAGATGCCGAGGAGTTGGATGACCAAGTGATGGAACCACTGCCTTTGAAAAGGGACAGGTTTCCATTGCTGTCCAATTTAACCACTCCTGACGCATCGATAACTGGGATTTCACGGTTAGCAACCCATAAAACTACATGAGGTGATGTGTTCTTATGCCATATCCCCAGGTATCGATTCTTCGAACTTCCTGGGCTAAAGAAGCCCAACTCGAATCTTTCGTTTCCTGAAACAATGGTTTCACCATCTGTGATGTTTTGAAAAACAGTTAAGGTGTCTAATGAAGTGCAAGATGATAGCATTAGAGAGAAGAAGGTAATATATGGGAGTAACATTATTATTGCATGTACTAAACTTTCGATTTGCCAGTTTCTCACTGTTGGAGTACGAGAGTTAGGCAAGTTTTATACTTGTGTCTAATTAAAATGATGAAACAAACTAAAGTGGGTCTGTATATATATTTGGACATGTAGTTAAAATGAATCATGAAACAAAGACTATTTGTAGAGTTTAAACCCTTGAGGAGCATTAAACTTGAAGCCAATGAAGCAAAGAGTACAAGTTGTTGAAATATCAACCATTTGTACTTATGTATAACAGTGGATACAAATGGTAGAAGCAAAAACGTGGGGTGACTAGTAAGGGACCGTGTCTATTGGGTTTCTATGTGTAGGCAAAATTTTCCGCATATTAATCAATAAAGAGTTTTATTCTTAACAAAATTTTCCACATATCATGCTTTGAACCGTCTCCTCCCTGTTCCTTATTATTAGCGTGAAAGTGTGAACACACGTAATTGTTAGCGGGTCATTTCTTAACGACCGTGTCTATGGAGTTTTTATGTATAGGCAAAATTTTCAACATATCAATCAATTTATTCCGTTTTATGTGGTCAATTCAAGGTTATATAGACAAAAGTGCCAGCATCAAAATCACCTATCTAACTATCTTTATCACATGTGTGTGAATTGGTCGACCTTGGAGTTGGAGTTGGAGTCTTCATTCATACATCTTTATCACCTATCTTTATTACTGATGATTTTCATCCCCACGTTTGGTATTAGGATATATAATACTCTTAATGTTACGTTCTTAAACACATAACTATTGAAGCAAAACCAATTAAGTTATTACCTACCATTACCTATACAACACAAAATCATGTTGGTGGATGTGTTAAATTTTGCAAAAGGGATTTAGCTAGGTCTCCGATAGAATGTGTACGAAGCAGTTTGTTAGCCAGGTAGATTGAGTTCACTAGTTGGTTCGTTTTTTACAATTAGCCGCAACACGCTCCAAAATGTTGTGTGCCAAACATATCTTAGCAAATCTTTTCGTAATACAGTTTTTGCCCAAATAAAAAATGTATATGTGATGCATGAACATGAACTTAGTCTCACAATCCATTTCTACCAGAGAAGAAACTGAAAGACTTGATAGGATAGCGCGGTGCCATTCTTATTTTTTGGAATTTCAAATTCGACTATTTCGGAAATATGAATTAGTGGATCATACTTACTCTTTTTGTTCAAGTATATGATTGTTAGTTACATGTTTTAGTAAATCATGTCTGTTGAAACCAAATAAAACTGAAAAATAAATTGATACGTAAAGATACACTATATTAAATAGACTACAACTAAAAGTTAAACGGGCTTAAAAGACGGGCTAAGCCTTTTATTGAACTAACAAATCATGTCCAATATCTTTATAAGGAATGGTTTATTGTTGTGTTCTGTGGTGTATATGTGCTTGCTCTTTGTACTTAGGGTGTTCATCGGTTCGGTTATCGGGTTATTCTGTTTATTCGGTTCGGTTTGTTCGGTTAATTTTTTTGTCTGGGTCAAACCGAACCGAATTCAAATTTGATTCAACCGAACCGAAAACTGAACCGAATAACCGAAAACCGAACTCCTATAACCGAAAACTGAACCGAATAACCCGAATTACGTAATTTTAATAATTTTTTCATTTAATTATATATATTTTTAAAACAAATTTTTTTTCAAGCTTAAATAATGTTATATTTATACTAAAAAATACTTTTATTGATTATTTTTATATATAAATATATAAAAAAATATATATATATTTATATATTTTCGGTTTTCAGTTTTCATTGCCAAACCCATATCCGAACCGATAACCGAATATTTAGTTCAGTTCGGTTCGGTTTTGACCAATTCGGTTCGATTATAAATTCGGTTCGGTTATTTTCAATTCGGTTCGGTTTCAGTTTTCGGTTATCATGAATATTACCCGATCCATGAACACCCCTATTTGTATGTGAAGCAGAAGAAAGCAGCAAATGAGTTGGTGGATATATAAGATAAAAGCATCAATCTGTCTATATAAAAAATAAAAACAAAAATTTGAAACTCACATTTTTGTCATTTGGTTGCTTTAAAGACGACAAGAATTCGGCAAATTAGATTTAGTAAAAGGACAAAACTCGCTTTGCTGCCTTAGCCCATGATTCTTTACATGATAAAAATAATAAAGAAATGGTAGAGTAACAATTTTTTATTTTTATTTTTTTCTTAAATTAAGTATCGCAAAGTTTTTTACTATTAAAGCAATGACTTGACCTACGTTAAGTCTTTAAAAAATGAGATGATTTACACACTCCATCAATTGATTTGCACACTCAAAAGATTTGTGTCATGGAATTTATACCCTTACATCACTTTGTGGAGTGCGCAAATCAAAACATAAATATTAAGGGTATAAAGGTCATGACACAAATTTTGAGTATGCAAATAAATTGATGGAGTATGCAAATCACTTCTCTTTAAAAAATGACTTGAAGAGTTGAGGAAATGTCTTCTTCACAAAATTTATATACATTAATAATAGAATTATGACTAAGGATCAAATAAGAAAAATCTTTAAAATAAAAAGAATGATAAATAACTATAATTACACATTAGTGATGCATCAATTTGAATTATATGCATCTCTAATCTTTTAGATACATCATAATATATTTTCTAGCTAAAAATTAGATGTATATACATATATTAGATGCATTTCGTCAAGTTAGACGAATCATATGTATTTCTCGTCCTCTGCGGGTAAAATTTGTTGATAGTACTATTTTCCATCGTTTTCACTTCAAAATCACTTTCGAAACTAATTGTAATGCATCTAAATAAATAGAGATGCATCTACTTCAAGTCGATGCATCTCAAATATGCAGTTATAGTTATTTCTCATTCTTCTCATTTTAAGGTTTCTTCTCACTGCATTCTTACCCATAGAATTATAAGATAAAAGCTTTGTAAAAACTTTTTTACATCGAAGCAGATGATAGGTAGAAGATAGTGAAAATATCAACAACAATAACGATATTCATTCCGGTCAAATAAGTCTTTCAAAACTAAATGCATTGTTAATGCTCTTCATAGATTATTATGACATTGTTAATGCTCTTCATAGATTATTATGACATTAGTAAATAGACATTATCTTTAAAAACGTATTTAGCATAAGATGAGCTCTGCACGATTAAATTCATGGACCATCACACTAGTACAAACGACGCCTTTCTCGGCGACTATGTTGACGGGAACAAAACGTCGGCTATGCTTCGTCGGGAACAGCGTTCCTGTCGACAATCGCCGTCGACATTGTGGGTCCCACATCATTTTCCAGTCAAACGATTTTGCTGTCCGTCAAATTCTTCCCGTCGACATGTCGACGGGAACGTATAACTAATTAATGTTTTAATTAAGAAATGATAATTAAGTTTTATATGTTGCCGTCTACATGTCGACGGCAACATTAATAAAAAATATTCATTTTTTAATTATGCCGTCGACACATCGACGGCATAATTTAAAAAATAATATACAATTTTTAATTATATCGTCGACATGTCGACGGCATCATTAAATAATCAATATTGTTTGGTTAATGATGCTGTCGACATGTCGACGACATCATTAATAACATGCTGCTAACAGCAGGCTGCAAATATAGTAATTTTTCATATTTTTTCCGGATTTTTCGGAAAAAATCTACCAAAACCTGTAACTGTAATAGCACCTATAACCACTCAATATCAACATGTCCTAAACGTATAACGCGCCATCGGCTAAAACACTTGCAAATTATCGCGAAACACGTTCAAAATGCATAAAAACATATAAAGTCTACAAAACGGGGTGTGATAATATCTAAACCTAGCTGCCATATCCACAAATGTTTTAATATCCGCGACGTTCAAGTCGCCAAAAGGTTAAACTATACAATACTAACATATAGGTCGCCAAAATATTGTTTCAAGCATAAGTACAACACAAAATACCCAAGTTTGTACCTCTACATCCCAAATCACTCATGATCATCACCAGAACCCTCATCATCACCAGAACCATCCTCATCGCCTCTGCGACTCCCGCTCCCTCCAGCTGAGCCACTACCTACAGCGCCACTGCCCGAGCCATCCACGTGCTGAGAACCTGCCTGACTAAGATACTGGTGCCATAGCGGGTTGGACGACATAAAAACTGTCACCAAATCAAGCTTCGCCTTCATGGCCTAACGCTCTTCAGCCTCTTCCCGGCTCTGCTTCTCGGTCTCAGCAATCTTCTTCTCGGCCTCAGCAAGCTTTTTCTCCAAATCCGCTATTTCTAAAAACGAAATAATCAAAATTTAAAAACATCTATTGCAATACTTAATTTAAGTCATGATCGAGTAATCTATAATTAATATATTATCAAACTGTACATACCTGGAGGTAGAGGCGGGGTGTATGGTAACGGTGGCCTGTTCAGCCCGGGTACGACCCTACCCCGTCCGGCGATGTGGCCCCGCTGCTTGCCCTTCAAAACCATAGCAAGTATCTGCTCCTCCGTGTACGCCACCCCTTCCGGCGTATTCGCTCCCAGATCTCTCAGCCGAACCATCTCTTCCTATTTAATTGAGAAAAAAATTGAGAAAATTTATATATATACACACACACACACACACACACACACACACACACACACATATATATATATATATATATATATATATATGTCGGGTTAATTACAAGATTATGTTTCAATGAATCATTAAAGTGCGTGTTTGGGGAAATAAATAAATAAATAATAAAAATTAAAAAAAAAAAAAAGATACTTACATACTGCACCCGAGCCTCATGCAACCACATACCATTATTGTCGCAGTGTGTGTCGTAAAAGCTCTGGATGAGTGACGGGTACTGCTTGTCCTTGCTGTTCAAAAACTGTATATACACATGCATATATATAAGATGAAACAAATAAAAAATGACAAATCAAACACCATATTTATTTTAATTAAACTTAAATACTTTTATAAAATTAAAATTATTTACTTTTATATAATTAAATTTTTAATTAATATATAATTATAATTAAATAATTTTATAAAAATAAAATGTGTCTTACATAGTCGTGGCGAATAGCGGCCAATGACTTGGAACCGTAGCGGCTGTACACATTGTTCTTCTTTCGGTTCTCCTTGTTCACAGCAGCACGCTTCAGGTTCTTCTCATGCATGTAAAACTTGATATGCTCCTCCCACACAGACGGCTCGACATTCGGAGGAGGGTTTCTTCGTATCTCATCCACTTTAGCAGGCCCACCCGGCACATCTAAGTAAGTCCTTTTCATCGTGCCCTTGTTGTCGGAGTAGACCTTAGCAATATACGCATTGAGGCCCTTCTCAATGGTTCTCCAATTGGGATCGCGCATGTGGGTCTGCAAGTCGAAGAATTGCTGCAAACAAATTTAAACAAATATACACAATTAAACAAATTTAAATAAATGTACACATTCAAATAATTAAATATAGAGATATAATTAAAAGGAAAATAAAATAACTGTTCTCTGCTTTATGCCATCGACATGTTGTCGACGGGAAACAGCTTGTCGCCTGTTCTCCTTATCCTTGTAGTGTCACTTTTTATACTCACTGTAATATTAATGGAAACCATCTTGTTTCATTATTTTCTCCATGCTCACATAACAACACAACAACAACAAAAGCGTTCATGACCCACTTCGACTTATCAATATTACATAAAGTTAATTATTGTCCCGAAAATATACGTGTTATGCATGTTACACACTGCAAATTCTTAATTATATATAAACTAGAATAAAAACTATTACTCCATCAATAACCCATAGGTTAACATTAGTCCAAACAAATGGGCTAGTAATTAAAATATCCATAGGTTAACATAAGTCCAAACATACAGGCCGTTACTTTTCTTTAGCTTTTATTTCAAGAGTAACGTTTATCCAAATATAATAAATGGCTAGAGTTAAAGTTGGTATAAAACAAGGAAGGCTTCGGGCCGCCGCGTTGCGGCGAGCTTTCATTTTTCTGTGCATGTAATGAGAATAGAATACCTGTCGCGTTTATTTGGTTGAAAAAAATGATTAGCCTATGGCTTTTCAGAGTAACGGTGTCACCAGAAGTAAGGACCATGCTAATGCAATTCGTTTTTGGTGTTACACAAACAAAAGCTACGAAACATGGTATTAAAACAAACCAAAACAACTAAACATGCTATTGAAACTAACCGGAGGATAGATTGTTATACTACATTTGTACATACTAATTGGACTTAAGTAAGCCGGCATGTGATCACTCTTGTTGCTTATTTTTTTTTCGCAGTCGTGCCCGTTTCCTCCTTCAGCAGCTGTCTTCGAACCGATCTTTTTCAGACTTTGGTTTTTTCATACTGTTTGTGGATAGTAGCTATGGTTTCGATAGTAACAGGGGTGGAGCTTTCTGAGGTGGCAGTTGTAGGTGTGCTCATGCATGTGGTTGTTTCCTTTTCCACTACATGTTTCAATGCCTGTGTTTCAACCGAAGAGTACTCGCTTTCAATCATTTCAAGCTTATTCTGCACACGGGTGACAGTTTCAAGGGTAATGGGTGTTGAGACTCGCGGGGTGTTGCTTGTTATAGGTATCGACGATGTTCTCTTGGCATTAGCTGGTGACTGGGTTCCTGTTTGTGTCTCAGTTTCAGTCCCTGTCAATAGAAGTATTTCATTTTCTGGCTCCAGAACTGCGAGGTTAGCGGGTGCGTTTTCTTGTAGCTGTATCACCAGATGTGGGCCTGTTTCCATTACTGTGTCAAGAATGTATACCGGGTTTTCCTTTGTAGAGTATGTCGAATAATGCAGCTGAAACAGATGAGTGGTTCCCTCGAGTGCTGTTAAAACAGGTGGTAGTGTATATGGGTCTGTGAAGCCTTGTTCTGAGACGACTTTGTTGCATTCTGTCACCATCGAGTGGGCCTCGTTACTGAAACATGTTAACGTCAAAGCTCCGGTGTTGTCAGAAATTAGTATCCTGAAACTGTAACTGCAAAGGGAAACAAAAAAAATTAACGGGTGAAAAGACGTGTCGATAATTTCTGAATGAATTTCATTGTATATTTGTGTTGTTCACACGCCGGTTGTCAGTACTTGTACCTGTAATTGTTGGGTTGTCCAGGATTAGGCGGATGGCAATGTGCGTGTGGGCGTTCGTTGAATATTTTGTGCCTGCAGTCACGACATCTGCGAAAGAACCACGGCCTTCCAGCAACTGATTCCAAGACCCTGGCGATGACTGTAAACCGCACAGTCTGCCAGATTTAGTGGGAAAAAAAACCAAAAAAATAAAAAACTTGACAGTTAAAGCTTGAAATTAATAATGAGATGTAAGGAAAATTAATAACTTAAATGATCAAAGATTAATACAGAGTTTAGCTGTAAATTAGATTTAAATAAAATTAAAACTTATGTGAAAACCTGAAAAAAATATAAAGAGAAATAAGAATGGAAAAAGAATATGGCTGCCATGCTTATCATTTTCCCTAAGAAAAGTAGGTTCCGCCGGACCGGTATTTTGGTAATTTGCGGGTGCTGAACAAGGATAAAGGGGCAAATTCGCGGGTAGAGCCAAAATTGAAAGCGCGATTAAAAACAAAATGTGATGCAAGCAATATTAGAACTTACGACCTATGTGAGTTTTTCACACCAAGAATTCATCTAGCAGAGCAAAGCATTTCGTGCTTAAAATATTGCCTTGGGCTCTATTTATCCAATATTTTCGGTGCTCCGGATGACCATGTAAAAAATGGAAAAAAGTCTATTTGGACCAAACTTATACAGGGATTGAGTCCATGTGTTTCTTTTTTCATAAGGCGTGAATACTTACCGTTTGGTTTCGCGGATCTTCTCGTAGCAGCTCATCGACCGTAACTCTGTTTCTTAACTTTTCCTGTTTGATATTATCATATCGTTGGGTCCGGACATTCTGTATTACTGGTGGTGTTACCAGTTCGTTATACCTGCTCAGTTATTGGAAGTTAGGGATAGCTTTTTATAACGTCAGTATATATCATCTCTAAATACAAAGACTGATTCTGGCTACATACAATATCAATATATTTCAATTTATCACACATGTTCGATTTTTTGACGACTCACATGCTCAGTATATAGTCTGCTTCAGGAATGGCAGGGTTGAAGTAGTAGCAGGTCGCGGGTGTGCTGGAGAGTTGTAACCCTACATTTATACTTGCATTTGTTAGTGACACGCTTATGCAGTTGCCATGAATATAGACATGTAACAATTTTATTACCTCCATACATTTTAACCCAGCAAGAACTGACTGCCATGACAGTTGGCTTGGCTTCTTTTCATACGCGGCCGTGCCAAAGGCTCTGGCATTTTCATTCCACAAATTGAATCTGACAGTATCTCCCCTGTAAGAAAAAGAAGTGTTATTTAATTATTACTGGGAAACATTGTTCCACGTGTGGCTATATGAGGACTTACTCTAGGTTCCGGAGCATGATATCTCTCCAAATAACCTGCCTTTGGTTTGGAATCTTTGGTTCTTGCAGGTTGCTCACATTGAGGACACACCCAATATAATCTGCATTCAGGAATGTGTAGTCGCGAAAGATTTTGGAGATAGAGTAACAATGGTGATGACACGCACCTGTTAATATTACGTCATTCCTGTCTGCACGTAAAGGTAACTCGTCATATGTGGCAAAGTAGAAGTGATGTGCTGGAAAGCCGGTTCCAGAAAACGGCTGAACGTCCGTAACCCTTCCTAGTATCAGTGTAAAACGATTTGGAAATGTCCGCATCCATGTTTTTGTATCTAGCAATCCAAATCCAGTGATTGTATATGCTTCATTCACCCGAAGGATGTTGTCGAAACGGATACGTTCCCGGCCTTCCGCATTCGCTTGTATGGCCTCGCCCTACACCGTAACGAACAAATGGATATGTTAAGGTTAGTGAACTGACTACATATATAAACACAGAGTACAAAGTTATGTTACTTGTTGATCTAGTAATATGCAGCTGAAAGTCGCCTGTCGCGCTCCTCTAGTCCGTGTGAGTGTCCATTTCCGATACACTTTAACCCGCATGCCCTTGCCTATGTCTGATGGACTGAGATTCGCTACACCAACAATTTCAACCTCTTCAACCGGTCTTTTTCCCATGTATTTTGCAGTGGCAGCTACCATTGCGTTATCCGACATTTTGCTATAAATCAGTGAAAACGCGAGCTTCGTTAATATCGATACAATGTTATCATCAAAGGAAAGTGCATAAAATATAAGCCCATGTCAGCTAAACAACACATACTACCTAGTCTAACCGGGAGCCTGCCTACTATGCTAGATTCATAAGAGAAAAAAACATGTTAAGGAAATGTAGATTGCAAAAGGTTGAAAACAGACTCGAGACAATGAACACACCAAACAGTGAACGTACCCCTGTTATTTTCCACGTGTGTCGTTCTCCGTCTTTGTCTTGGTCTCGGCACGTGAGGGCGGGCTGTAACAAAAAAGAGCTGTCAGACAACGCACCGATACATGAAGCAGGCCTGCTACGATTTTGAGAACTGTTTACAGTTTCTGAAAAAAACAAAACAGCAACATCAACCAACCTAAACAACCTGGAGGCGGAGAGAAACGGCATGAACGACCCGACTATAGACATATAACAACTAACCCTCATTGACAATAGGAATGAAAGAAGCACCAGTTGCAGGCGAAACATCATTTGCAGCCGCAATATAACCGGACGAAAGTGAAACGCTGCCACCAACACATTGAGCAGCAAAGGAAGTCTCACAAACATTTCGACCCGTAGACTGCGATCCTGCACACAAAAAAAGCAAGGCAGGCATTCTAAGAAAAAAATACGTATGCACGATAAAGCATAAAGAAAAAACAAATATTACCACAGGAACTGCCCGACGAAGACGATCCGTTAATAGTTATGCCATTGGACAATCACGTAGCAATAGGTACCTCAGGTAAGACATGAACATAACAAAACGGAGCATCTACATCCATGGAAACACCAGACCTTTGACCATTATTAGAAACTAAAAAAGTATCCACACCCATGGAGCATCTACATCCATGGAAACACCAGACCTTTGACCAAAAAGCCGGCCTGAAATTGTTAAAGCAAATGATTTTGAATATAGGGTTTGTAAAATACATCTGTAATCTTCTACACACAACCTAAAAATATTAAACACAATAACAAAAACCCACCAAAGGAAAAAATACTTGCAATTTAAAAGTGGCGGCTGTTAAGTGAAGATCCACGGTGTGTCTTCATTTACGTGTAGAAGCAAACAGCAAGAAACATATGAAAAATCTCATAATCTGATTTGGAGATTTTTTTCTGCATCTCTGATTTGAATCGGTGTATCTGTGTGTGGATTGTGGAAGCCGAGGAGAATGAGAATGAGCAGAGGAAGAAGATAAGTATAAAAGTATTAGTGAAGCTAGTGGTGCAAAAAAATCGGTTTTTTTCGGTTTTCGGTTTTTTAATAACCAGTTATAAAAAAACCAGTTTTTCGAATAACCAGTTTCGGTTCGATTTCGTTTTTTCGGAATCGGTTTTCTTCGGTTATAAATGTTCGGAATCAGTTTTTTTCGGTTATAAATTTTCGGAATCGGTTTTTTTCGGTTTTTTACCGGTTCGCTTTTTTCGGTTAAAAATGTTCGGATTCGGATTTTTTATCGGTTGTTTACCGGTTCGTTTTTTTCCGGAATTTTACTAAAAGCTTCGAACATTTATTTAATAAAATTGTTAATTATCAAACATATAATTAAACAATATTCTCATAACTTTTATTTAAACAATACAATTATAGAATCATAACTTTTTTCTTTAAAAAAAAAAAAAAAACCAAATAAAACCGGTTAAAACCGGTTTTATTTTAAAACCGGATAAAAAACCGGAAAAAACCGGTATAAGGTGAAAAACTATAACCGGTCTAACCGGTCCGGTTTTAGAAAACCGGTCCAGTTTTTTATAAAACCGGTTTTGTCAAAACCGGTCACCGGTTTAACTACCGGTTAACAAAAAACCGGTCATGCCCTTGCACCACTAAGTGAAGCGGTGAGAAGAAAAAGGCCTAGGTGACGGGCTGGACAACACGAATGGGCTAAGCCCAATAAGCGGAGAAACCTAAACGACATTGGTGGCGTCGTTTCACGATGCTATATTATATATGTAGTAATTAGGATATTTTTTAGCACATTTAACTTTATAAATATTCTCTTTAAATGGACGGCACAAATAAACTCAAGAAAAAGACTTATATTCCACTTATAACACATGCATATTCTTTTTATTACTATTATTTATATAGAAAATACAAATCTTGATAGATAAATTAAAACCGTAGCTTATCAAACTCTCCATCACCACCCACGTAGTTATCATCATGGCTTCTTCATCTCCAGCCACCACTTTCCTCCGTTCATCGCCACCGTACAACCACCGTAGCACCACCACCATCAAGTGCACCTCATCACAAGTACCCACAACCACCACCTTAGACAACAACAGCCATGCAAAGCAGCCTTCTCTTAAGCCATTCAAAGCAAAGTACGTACCTTTTAATGGAGTGACTGATGAGTCTCATTCGCTCGATGAGATTGTGTACAGGAGTAGTACTGGGGGGTTGCTGGACGTGCAGCATGATATGGAGGCTTTGAAACAGTTTGATGGGAAATATTGGAGGACGTTGTTTGATTCGCGTGTGGGACGGACTGTGTGGCCTTATGGGTCGGGCGTGTGGTCGAAGAAGGAATGGGTGTTGCCTGAGATTCATGATGATGATATTGTTAGCACCTTTGAAGGTACATGTTTATTATAGGAATAAAACGATGTTAAAGCGGGCTAGTGGTTAGACATTCTGATATTAGGTTAAAATCAATTAGGTCACGTACGTTTGAGTTAAAAGCGGACCAATAGGGGTTCTAAGGTTTTCTTGATTCATATGGATTTTTGCCACGTGGCACAAAAGTATTTCTCTTAAATGAATTTGGTCAAAAAGTTTTGGGTTTAATATGTCTTGTTGTCTATTATTTATGTTTAAAATTTAGGGATAATTAACTAGGAATTAATCTAACTTGTTATTTTTTTTTAGCTGTGTGTAGCAAACTTTTTTTTTTTTACCTATTATATACAATGGCGGAGATAGAAAAATTTCTGTAGGAGGCCGAAACAAATTTTTTTCGGGGAAATACATAAAATAGGATGGTAGAAATATATATATATTTTTTTTCTTCCAAAAGTACACATGAAATCGCAAATAAATACACTAACGGGCTTATAGACCTAGGGGGCCGGGACCCTCTCCGGTCCTCACATAGCTCCGCCAATGATTATATACCCTGTATTTTGTTCAGGTAAAATCATCATTTTACCTTTTGCTGGCAAAGATAAAGGTAAAATGACCATTTTACATTAGCAAATACAAACAAATGTCGAAATTCAAAAGTTTGAGCTAAAAAAAAAAAAAAAAAAAAAAAAAAAAAAGTGACAAGTTAAATATATTTCTGGGTAATTTTTTAGCTAGTCTATTATTTATGTTTAATATTTATGCACTTGATTATTAACAGTTTTGGATCTGCCACTTGTTTAAATTAAAGACAGTTCTTGTGAAATAGTAACATAAACAAGAAAAACCTCTACGTTTACGATAAGGATTGGTTTGTTAGAGTTAGTTATATGTTATGCTTATCAATTATCATTATCTATATTGTACTATATAATGCATTTTAATTACAAATGCTTAAAATTTAGACTTTTACTTGTTTATTATAAAAGGATTTCAAAATTAATTGGTTAGGAAGCAGGTTGGTTAATAAGTTGGTTAGTAAGCAAGTTGGTTAGCAAGTTTTTTAGGAAACAAGTTGGTTGTTCAAACTAAAATTATTTGGTTTAATAATCTCTAACAACTCTACTTATAAAGCATAAAAACAACTAAATGTGTAACTGAATAATCAAATAACGCAAAATATAGTCATAGGTACCCGCTATCGCATTGCGTGGGTACCTTCTGGTATGAATAAAGATAATTGAAAGATATCCCCATAAGTTGTGGGCACATATCTTTTATTGGTGGGGTTGTATTGAAAACAATAAAAAGGAGAAACTGAGAGCGAAAGATTTCATTTTCTTTAGTTACATGTGATTTTTACACCAGAAAATAAAGTATTTGTTGGTTCTCACTTTTTAGCGTTTTTTAGACCGACAAATTTGCGCAATTAGATGAATTTTGAACCCACAAGAACTTGATTAGCGAACATCTTACGACACGTAGATACTTCTAGGGTCTACATCTAATACTTTAATGTATCGAGGACATTTGAAATATTGTCCATAAAACTAACAATATATACAGAGAGAGACATAAGACCATCAGAAACCAGAGGAAAACTTAATAAAATTCACTTAAAAACCAGTAGCATACAATATAGTAAAAAAGTAAAACCCAATACCATACAAGACAAGTACGGGACCAAACTGGTACCGGCTGATCTTATTAAGCTAACAAGAGCTACTTTGCAATATTGATTTGTTGAAGGTGTACGCATGTGTGAAAATCATGAGCATATGTTTGTGCAAATTTGTGTTGAAGATCGGTAATCTGGTATATTGATGGAGTAGTGATGAGTGATGACACCCATCTTTAAAAACTTCAATCATACAAGGTTCTAGTGGCAAATTTAGTCGTTGGTCGGAACTGTTTGATTTGTTAAAATAAGTGAATAAAAAAACCTTAATTTAATATTCAAGTGAGATTATGAGATACAGTGCTTGATAACAACTACATGTAGCAACATCAAATGCTAGAATTGAAAAAAGTTACATAGATACACGAACACACATTTTTGTTGATATGATCAGTACACAATGATCCACTATATATACATTCTTTATATCATAAATAGACTTATAAAAATGACCTTTAAAATGAGTAAACCAAATCTTTTTATTATCTGCCGTCTATCTGAGTTAATGTTACTCCATTAACCGATGATGGTGAATGAAATGAAGTGGAGTAGATGTCACTTCCTTGAATAAAGAAGCCAGGTTGTTTGGGAGAAGGTAGAGAACCTTCTCCACCCAACATGGCAACAACTGACGGTGTGCAAGGTCTATCTTCTGCTCGTTGTTGCACACACAATAGGCCAACGTGTACTGATCGCAACACCTCAGAAACAGAATAGGAGTTACCTAAACATTCATCAAGTAAATCGAGAGACTTTCCTTCTTTGCAAAGTCTCCATGCCTAAATGAATCCAAATAAAAAACAATAATTAGTTCAAATCAGAAAGGGCGTACATCTATGTCATATCCTTTTTATGTATTTCTATCTCATACTTGATCACAAATGTGTGTTTATGGACCTTCAGTAGCCATATCATACTGAAATTTGCATATTTGTATATATGTATATGTTTTCATCATTGGATGATTATATTCAACACACTTACATGTCCAAGAAGATGATCATGGTGTTTTTCATGAACAAAACCTCTATTTTTCTTCCCGCTCACAATCTCCAACACTAAAACCCCAAAGCTGAATATATCTGACTTTACCGAGAAGAGACCATTCACTGCATACTCTGGAGATATGTATCCTCTGAATAGAACAAAAGACGATGGAAATAAATACACACTATATATATAAAATGCATTAAACTATACAAACTTTAGAGATTCTTACAAGGTTCCCACTACTCTCTTGGTATTTGCTTCACTTTCGTGTTCTTTAAACATTCTGGCCAAACCGAAGTCAGATATCTTTGGACGCATCTGATGATCGAGTAAAATGTTCCCGGCTTTTAAATCCCTGTGTACAACTTTAAGCCGGGAATCTTGGTGAAGATAAAGAAGACCTCGAGCAATTCCGTTAATTATGTGGAACCTTTGTGGCCAATCAAGTAATGACTTTCTTATTCCATCTGCATAAATTTGCAACAACTTAGTTTAGTAATAAACTATATCCATTTTCAATTACAATTAATATCATTTTATTTTACAAGATTGAAAAAGCTGATCGAGAGCCCAACCAAATATGAAACTGTCCAGACTTTTGTTAGGCATGTATTCATAAATTAACATTGTCTCATCGTCTTCAATGCAGTATCCCAAGAGCTTCACAAGATTCCGATGCTGAAGTTTAGCAATACAGATGACTTCATTTTCAAATTCATCAAGCCCCTGCCGAGAGGACTTTGAGAGCCGTTTCACAGCAATCTCTTGTCCTTCTAGCACACCCTGGAGACTAACATATTTACTACATGCTGTTTTTCTCAATGTAATTGTATAAAAATATTTTACAGATTATCACTCCATTCACCCCAACTTGTTTAACATGTACTTATTCATATTATTTACCTTGTAAACTGGACCAAACCCACCTTCTCCCAGCTTGTTGTCAACCGAAAAGTTATCGGTAGCCCTAGATACTTCAGATAAGCTAAACAAAGGAACATCTATACTTCCCTTCTGGCTGATACCTTTGTGATCTCTATCAAGAATCGTTACAGTCCTACCTAGAAAATATGACGTGTGGTTCTCAAATGTTTATCATAAGGTAATTATTCACATGATGTATAGCATACATCTAATATATATAGAAATTCAGATCGATATCACTTGCCTTCTCTTTCTGCATTTGATCTCTTCTTCCTTTTACTCCAAGTGTAGAGTGCCAATATCAGGCCCAACAAAATCAGTCCAGTTGATATTGACAAACTAACTTCAATAACTACTCGTTTTTTTCTGTTGTAGCTGGAACGGATATCTAACAGATATTACAAAGTTAAAGCAAACAAAACATTGTCAAATTTACAGCAATAAACAACATATATATGTCTTTGCCGCTAAATTCCTATGAACAGCTGTTCCTTTAGTTTGTAAATCATATATGGGAAAATTGTCCATAAATGCATCTAACTTGCCACCTTTTGCTTTTGTATACCATGAATTTTTTTTTCCCTATTGTATAGACGAACTTTCTTAATGTTCCTATTGTATACACGAACTTTCTTAATCTTCCTATTGTATACATGAATCTGACGTGGCATGGAGTTAATTACATAAATTTACATGAATCGTCCATGTGGCTCAAAACAATTACACCATTCGTCCTTGAAACAATTACATAAAAGGTCCCTGTAGCTCAAGAGTTAAAATATTTGCATCGTTAGTCCTCATTGAGTTAAAATATTTGCATCGTTAGTTCTCATTGACTATTGAGTTAAAATATTTGCATCGTTAGTCCTCATTGAGTTAAAATATTTGCATCGTTAGTCCTCATTGACTATTCTTACGTTAAAATATTTGCGTCGTTAGTCCTCATTGACTATTGAGTTAAAATATTTGCATCGTTAGTCCTCATGTAGTTAAAATATTTTCATTGTAAGTCCTCATTGACTATTAATACGTTTTTATCCTTTTTCGTTCGTTTTTCTTACGTTTTCGTCCGTTTTTCTCATGTTTTCATAGGTTTTTATCAGTATTCGTCCGGTTTTATACGTTTTCATTCATTTTTCTCATGTTTTTTTTCCGCTTCTTTCGTTTTTCTCACGTTTTCATATGTTTTAAAAGTCAATAGTGGGCGGAGGGAGTATAAGTTTGTTTAAGCTTTGTATGATACTAGACTTAAGCAAATAAACTAACTTGCCAAACAATCAAAACCATAGTTAACAAAAAACCAGTAAAAGTAAATAAAATATACCAATCTAAAAACAAAGATAAGCTTAAATCATTCAACCACACAGACTAGAAATTCTATAAATTAATACTCATGAAACCATGGTTGTGGGTAGTGGTGGCGGTGGTGGGTTGGTGGTGGTAGCGGTGGGTGGTGGGTGGATGCGGCGGTGATGGTGGTGTTGGTGGTGGTGATGGGTGGTGGTGGCAGTGGTGGTAGGTGGCGGTGGGTGGTGGTGGCGGTAGGTGGTGGGTGGCGGAGGTGGAGGTGGGTGGAGTTGGTGGGTGGTGGCGGTGGGTGTTGGTGGGTGGAGTTGGTGGGTGGTGGCGGTGGGTGTTGGTGGGTGGCGGTGGTGGTGGTGGTAGGCGGTGGTGGGTGGCGGTGGAGGTGGCGATGGGTGGCAGTGAGGACTAACGATGCAAATATTTGAACTCAATGAGGACTAACGATGCAAATATTTTAACTTAATAGTCAATGAGAACTAACGATGCAAATATTTTAACTCAATGAGGACTAACGATGCAAATATTTTAACTCTTGAGCTACAGAGACCTTTTATGTAATTGTTTCAAGGACGAATGGTGTAATTGTTTTGAGCCACAGGGACGATTCATGTAAATTTATGTAATTAACTCCATGCCACATCAGATTCATGTATACAATAGGAAGATTAAGAAAATTCGTGTATACAATAGGAAAAAAAAAGTTCATGGTATACAAAAGCAAAAGGTGGCAAGTTAGATGCATTTCTGGACAATTTTCCCATCATATTTATCCAACATAATTAAGAGTTGCACACTTAAAAGTATAAACTTTAATAACAGGATGGAACCAGACATCATATGAATAGAAAATTGCATTATTATTTGTTATGTACTGGCTTACCTGATAATTCAGAGGCTGCCAGTCTAACATAAATATCTTGCCCGTTTTGTGAGTACACTCGAACATCAACCAAATCACCAAACCATTGCAAACATCCAACCCCACCTGCAGTGAGGTTTGGAATTGCATACGCGGTGCAAGAGCAATTATGCTTACAAGCTACCTCACATTCCTGGAGGTTCATATGGGTATCATAAATGGCATTTTGCGTGTCTGGCAATTTCATGTCTGAAAACTTCTGGAATCCCTCTTCAGGCCCACAATCCAAGGTTCTAATCCGTTGACATCCACTACTCCCATTATAGGGATTCAGTTCTTGTGGGTTTTTAGGCTCAAAACCTTTCAAGCAGATACAATTAAAATCTGTAGAAATACTACATATTCCATATGGGCCACATAGTCCATAGTTGTCACAATAATCCGCGGGAAAGTTAAAAGACTGCATCCATTCTTGGCTTATCAAATTCAGCTGAGAAACCTCAGCCTTGCCATCAGGAGTTGCTACCGTTCTTAACAAGAAGTTGGGGCTATCATAAGTAAACATGTAATACATCTCTTTCTGATTCACAATCATGTAAGGTTTGTACCGAACAGTAGGGTCAGGCTTTTGTTGTTGGTGGCCAGCAAATGGCACACCAGTATACGGCCCAATTCTTGTTGTAATAACAGAGCTTTTCCTAAGGTATAGTTGAACGTATTTATCCTTAACCATTAAAAACCGGAATGTATACTCACCGGGGGAAGGATCATCGGTGCTCTTCCAAGATGTCAGATATGTTTCTCTTCCTGTTACAAAGTTCTTGCCCAACTTCATTCCTGGTAACAAGGTATCTCCAGGGTGATCAAAGCTTTGCCAAATGTAATTTTCCTTGTTGAGAAGATTTTCACTCTTGATAACAAAATTTCCCGTATCTAAGAGTTTTGCTGCGGAGTTCACATTTGTGCCAGATGCCGAGGAGTTGGATGACCAAGTGATGGAACCACTACCATTAACAAGGGACAGGTTTCCATTGCTGTCCAATTTAACCACTCCTGAGGTATCGATAAGTGGGGTTTCACGGTTAGCAACCCATAAAACTGCATGAGGTGATGTGTTCTTATACCATATCCCCAGGTATCGATTCTTCGATCTTCCTGGGCTAAAGAAGCCCAACTCGAATCTTTCGTTTCCTGAAACAATGGTTTCACCATCTGTGATGTTTTGAAAAACAGTTAAGGTGTCTAATAATGAACCGCAAGATGATAGCATTATAGAGAAGAAGGTAATATATGGGAGTAACATTATTATTGAATGTACTGAACTTTCGTTTTGCCAGTTTCTCACTGTTGGAGATCTAATGTGAGTTTGGCAAGTTTTATACTTGTGACTAAATAAAATGATGAAACAAACTAAAGTGGGTTTGTATATTTGAACATGTAGTTAAAATGAATCAAGAAACAAAGACTATTGGTAGAGTTTAAAGAGTACACGTTGTTGAAACATCAACCATTTGTACTTAATGTATAACAGTAGATACAAGTGGTAGAAGCAAAAACGTGGGGTGACTAATATTAGCATCAAAGTGTGACCACACCTTGCTTTTGTTTTATTGACATACTTTTTTATGCCGTTCAAAGCACGGCCCATGAAGTTTTAGGCCTTTACGCTACTACTACTGTGATGTTAGCGGTTCAATATTTGTATTTCACTGTTGAGCAATGTGAAAACAACAGGTTCTCAGGTTTACTCATAGTATTTCACCCAAGCCGTGATGGTGAGCGTAAGTAGGGTTGTGCTAGACTTCAAAATATGAACATTACAAAAAATAAATAAATAAATAATTAAAAAAAAAGGACATTGTAGGTGATTATGTAATAGATAGAATTATGTTTTTAATATTCCATTTTATATTGATTATAATTATGATGTTGTGCTAAATATGTTTGTGATTGTTAGCAAAATTCATTTAAATATAATGATTTGTGTAAATCTCATGTGTTGGTTGTGTGAGGTCACAGGGCCCTGGAAATTTGATATTTAAGCTTTTATTCGGTGAATTGTTTTTAAGGAAAGAATGACGTTTGTAGTCAAAATAATCATTGATATTTAACCTTTTATTCGGCGAATGGTCTACAAGGAAATAACGATTTTTGTAATCGAAATAATAGGTTAATATATAAAGAAGTTAATAGATTAACAAAAAAGTTGTTCTAAGTTACTAAAGTTTCAAAACTGTCACCTAAGTTACTTAAGTTGTTGCCACCGACTAAATTTGTTAATTTCTTATTTGTAACCTATGATAGCCGGTTAAATCCGACGTATCTATGGGGTTTCTATGTATAGGCAAAATTTTCCACATATCAATCAAAGTTTTATTCCGTTTTATGTGGTCAAGTCAAGTTTATATAGACAAAAGTGTCAGCATCAAAATAAACTATCTAACAATCTTTATCACATGTGTGAATTGGTTGGCCTTGGAGTTAGAGTCTTCACTCATACATGGTTAATAAGTGCATGTCCCATTTTTCAATGCCTGCTAACTTCAGCAGACCGTCGTCTTGCTCAGAGACGGAGACAGTGGGGGAGCCAGGATGCTCAGCCCACTCCAACACGTTCAATCGCTTTGCTATTTATCTTCTAAAATTTAAGCATATGACTCAATTATAGGCAAATGACCCCACCTCCCCCCCCCCCCCCCCCCAAAAAAAAAATAAATAAATAAATAAATAAAATAAAGCTTTAGATGGCAAAAGAATTAAGAAAAGTTTGACACCTTTTATATACAAAGTTTTTGTCTAATATCTTTTTATTATATTAGTTGTCAATGTGTTTTTCTTATTAAAAACGTAAGTTTGTACACCACCATATGTGATCATTAGAACCTACAATTTAAAGAATTAGTTACACCAGTGTTATTGTAACAATATCGCGTATGGAATCTTATCTAAGATATGGAAGATTTACAAGATAAGCAACTTGGGAAGATTTGCTAGTTGATAGCAACTTGAAGCCTATAAATAGATGCATTTCCTTTGAGTTTAGACACACCAAAAAAACACACAAGCAATCTTGTGTAGTTAGATAGTTCTTTCTTCCTTTCTTGTTGTAGTAGTATATGTTTCTAGTATAAGAAATATATAAGAAAGTTTGGTGTTTCATTCTTGGTTTTCTTTTGTATTGTTTAATTTTCAATAAGCTAGTCGGTGGGATATTATCGCGGTTATTCCACAACAAGTGGTATCAAGAGCCGAGGTTATTTTTAGTATGCTCTGTGGTTGCAATTTAATTTGATCCTCCACATCAGAAAAGAATTACGTTTGTTTTTTTGGTTGAAGCTATTGAAAATTAATTTGTACACGAAATGGCGGATGGCAAAGTTGACAAACCTTCCACATCGGTGGATCCAACATCTCCAAGTTGGGCTAGACCGGTCTTGACGAATGCAAGATTGGCGGTGGAGGTTTTTGATGGCACAGGCCATTTCGGTATGTGGCAAAGTGAGGTTCTAGACGTTCTTTTTCAGCAAGGTCTAGACATTGCCGTTGAAGAAAGTAAACCAGAGGATGTAGAAGAGAGGAATTGGTTAACTATCAATCGGTTAGCTTGTGGTACGGTTCGTTCATGTCTTTCGAGAGAGCAACGATATGCTTTCTCAAAAGAAACATCCGCCTATAAACTGTGGGTGGCGTTGGAAGAGAAATTTCTGAAGAAGAATTGCCAGAATAAGCTCTTTATGAAGAAGCGACTCTTTCGCTTCACTTATGTACCAGGTACCACGATGAATGATCACATTACCAGTTTTAACCAACTGGTAACCGATTTGATGAATATGGATGAGGTGTTCAAAGACCAGGATCTAGCATTGATACTGTTGGGATCGCTTCCAGAGGAGTATGAGTTGCTTGAAACAACTCTACTTAATGGGAAGGATGATGTGTCTCTTAGTGAAGTTTGTGTTGCTTTATATAGTAAAGAACTGAGAAGAAAGGACAAGCAGATTAGTTCAAGTGGAGACGCAGAGGTTTTGCTAGTCAGAGGTCGTTCGCAGAAGAAGGGCACCGATAAGAGATGGAGATCCAAGTCGCTGCAAAGACTAAGCAAAGATGAATGTGCCTTTTGTCATGAAAAAGGCCATTGGAAGAGAGATTGTCCAAAATTGAAAACCAAGGACAATCATTACAAAGGTAAAGCTGTAGCAGAGGCGAATGTCACCAAGTGTGATGATGAAGAATCAGATCTCTCACTTGCAACATCGTCAACGAAGAATGCTTCTAACATATGGTTATTAGATTCCGCATGTAGCCATCATATTACACCACATCGAGAGTGGTTTAGTAATTTTGAAGAACATGAGGAAGTTGTTTATACGGCAGACGAAACTCCCCTCACTACTCATGGGATTGGTTCCGTTCGATTGCAGAATGAAGATGGAACAATTGTGACCTTGAAAGGTGTTCGTTATTCACCAAAGTTGAAAAAGAATCTCATTTCCGTCGGTACCTTAGAATCTAAAGGATTCGAAGTAAGAGCAAAGGATGGGGTTATGAAGATCATCTCTGGTGTACTTGTAGTAGTGAAGGGTATTCGTAAAATAAACAACACGTATCACTACAAGGGTAGAACGGTTGTTGGAACTGTAGCAGCTGTTACCGATGGTGATAGAAATTTAGAAGCTGTGAAGCTATGGCATATGCGCTTAGGACATGCAGGAGAGAAATCCTTGAATTTGCTCATAAAGCAAGGATTATTGAAAGGAGTGAGTTCCTGTAAGTTGGATCTCTGTGAGCATTGTATCAACGGGAAGACAACAAGGGTGAAATTTGGGACAGCTATACACAAGACACAAGGTATCTTGGATTATGTCCACTCTGACGTATGGGGTCCCTCAAAGACAAGATCTTTAGGAGGAAGACACTACTATGTGACCTTTGTTGATGACTTTTCCCGAAGAGTTTGGGTGTACACATTGAAGACAAAGGATGAAGTGCTAGGAGTGTTCATCAAGTGGAAAAAGATGATGGAAACTCAGACGTGCAGAAAGATCAAACATCTCAGAACAGATAATGGCGGAGAGTATAAAAATGATCAGTTCACAAAATTTTGTGAAGACGAAGGCATTGTCAGACACTTCACTGTCAGGCATACACCACAATAGAACGGGGTGGCAGAACGCATGAACCGAACTTTGCTGGAGAAAGTTTGGTGTATGTTATCCAATGCTGGGTTGGGTAAAGAATTTTGGGCTGAAGCTGTGACGTATGCGTGTCACCTCGTTAATCGTTTGCCATCTACTGCTATTGATGGGAAAACACCATTTGAGAAATGGTATGGAAAACCTGCTACAGATTATGATTCCTTGCATGTTTTTGGTTCCGCTGCATATTATCATGTAAAGGAATCAAAGTTGGATCCTAGAGCAAAGAAAGCATTATTCATGGGGATCACCTCTGGAATCAAAGGCTATCGTCTATGGTGTCCAGAGACGAAGAAGACGATCTTTAGCAGGGATGTCACCTTTAATGAATCTACCATGTTGAAGAAGGTGAACGCTAAGCAGTTAGATGGAACTCCCAAAAAGGTGGAGTTTGAAAGAATAATTGTACCAGATGATGGAGATGATTCTCCTGTGGTAGAAGGAGATTATGAAGAAGAGGAGGTTCAAACCGAAGAACCTCCACAGCAACAACATGAATCAATTGCTACCAGCAAGCCCAAAAGAAACACTAAAAGGCCTGCTCGCCTTAATGATATGGTGGCTTGTGCATCTTCAATTGCAGCTGGTGATGTTCCTACTACTTACTCTGAAGCGGTTCGAGACTCAGAGAGCGAGAAGTGGAGGATTGCCATGAGCGAAGAAATGCAGTCTCTTCGGAAGAATCAGACATGGGAGTTGACCAACCTCCCAAAAGGGAAGAAGGCAATTGGATGCAAATGGGTGTATGCAAAGAAAGAAGGATTTCCTAGCCAAGATGATGTTCGCTACAAAGCAAGATTGGTAGCTAAAGGCTACGCTCAGAAAGAGGGAATTGATTACAATGAAGTTTTTTCTCCAGTGGTAAAACATTCCTCTATTAGAATTTTGTTGGCTTTGGTAGCACAGTTGGATTTGGAACAAGTTCAGATGGATGTGAAGACTGCATTTCTACATGGAGACTTGGAAGAGGAAATCTATATGGTTCAGCCAGAAGGATTCAAAGTTGCTGGAAAAGAGCATGAAGTATGCAAACTTCATAAATCGTTGTACGGATTGAAGCAATCCCCAAGACAGTGGTACAAGCGATTTGATAAGTTTATGTTGGAGTCGAAGTACACAAGAAGCAAATATGACCATTGTGTCTATTTGAAAAAGCTACAAGATGGGTCCTTTGTATATCTGCTTCTATATGTAGATGATATGTTGATCGCTTCTCAAAGTCTATACGAGATTGAAAAATTAAAGACTCGGTTGAAAAGCGAATTTGAGATGAAGGATCTCGGTGAAGCAAAGATGATTCTCGGCATAGAGATAGTCAGAGACAGAAAATTGAGGAAGCTCTGTTTGACTCAGAAACAATATCTGAGAAAGGTTCTAAAGCGTTTTAGGTTTGACAAGCAAACAAAACGAGTTAGTACTCCACTCGCTTCTCAATTTAAGATTAGTGCTGCTATGTCACCGAAAAATGATGCAGAGAGGGCATACATGGAGAAAGTGCCTTATGCAAATGCTGTTGGTAGCTTAATGTATGCTATGATATGTACTCGACCAGATATTAGTCATGTTGTTGGGATGGTGAGCAGGTATATGCATAACCCTGGAAAAGGACATTGGCAAGCTGTTAAATGGATATTGCGGTATATCCACAACACGGTCGATGTAGGGTTAGTATTCGAACATGGAAATAGTCAGTGGGTAGCAGGATATTGCGATTCTGACTATGCTGGAGATTTAGACAAGCGAAGATCTACTACGGGCTATGTTTTTACTCTGGCAAAAGCTCCAATTAGTTGGAAGTCTACCTTACAGTCAACTACTGCTTTGTCAACTACGGAAGCAGAGTATATGGCAATTACTGAGGCTGTAAAGGAGGCAATTTGACTTCAGGGGTTGCTTGGTGAACTTGGAATCAATCAGAAATTTGTCACGATGCATTCTGACAGTCAGAGTGCAATTCACTTAGCGAAGAATCAAGTTTATCACGCAAGGACGAAGCACATTGATGTTCGGTATCATTTCATACGAGAGATACTGGAAGAAGGTGGAGTTAGAATCCAGAAGATCCATACTTCTAAGAATCCCGCAGATATGCTGACTAAAGTATTAGCTGGGATCAAGTTCAATTACTGTTTGGACTTGATCAATGTTGTGAAAACATGAAGATTGGTTTGAAGACTCCACCAATGACAGCCGATGATGAGATTGAAGAATTGATATTAGCCAAGGTGGAGATTTGATATAATATATTGGCTAAATCAAAATGGATAAATAATTGTCAACTTGTTGCTACAAGTAGCTAAGATCCATTGAATTCATACGTATGGAATCTTATCTAAGATATGGAAGATTTACAAGATAAGCAACTTGGGAAGATTTGCTAGTTGATAGCAACTTGATTTGCAACTTGACATGCATCCTTGAAGCCTATAAATAGATGCATTTCCTTTGAGTTTAGACACACCAAAAAAACACACAAGCAATCTTGTGTAGTTAGATAGTTCTTTCTTCCTTTCTTGTTGTAGTAGTATATGTTTCTAGTATAAGAAATATATAAGAAAGTTTGGTGTTTCATTCTTGGTTTTCTTTTGTATTGTTTAATTTTCAATAAGCTAGTCGGTGGGATATTATCGCGGTTATTCCACAACAAATAGGCCAACGTGTACTGATCGCAACACCTCAGAAACAGAATAGGAGTTACCTAAACATTGATCAATTAAATCGAGAGACTTTCCTTCTTTGCAAAGTCTCCATGCCTGAATAAATCCAAATAAAAAACACAATTTAGTTCAATCGAGAGATTTTCCTTCTTTGGCGCGGAGCTTTTTGAAGCTTTTTGGGGCGATGAGCGGTGAGCAATGAGCTTTTTGATTTTTAGTGTTCGTTTGGCAAAAGAGCGTGATCTTTGCAATTTTTTAGGAAAGCTCCTTTTTACAATGCTTCTTTAAGAAGCGGTGAGCTGTAGCCTATGGCTACTGCTCACAGCTTACTCCTACTGCTCATTGCTACTGCTCACAGCTACTTTTACCAAACACACCCATAGGGTGTCCTTTTTATGTATTTATATGCTCATACTTGATCACAAATGCGTGTTTATGGACCTTCAGTAGCCATAAATTTGTATATTTGTATCTATATATGTTTTCATCATTGGGTGAATATATTCAACACACTTACATGTCCAAGATGATGATCATGGTGTTTTTCATGAACAAAACCTCTATTTTTCTTCCCACTCACAATCTCCAACACTAAAACCCCAAAGCTGAATATATCTGACTTTACCGAGAAGAGACCATTCACTGCATACTCTGGAGATATGTATCCTCTAAATAGAACAAAAGACCATGGAAATAAATACACACTATATTTATAAAATGCATTTAACTATACAAACTTTAGGGATTCTTACAAGGTTCCCACTACTCTCTTAGTATTTGCTTCACTTTCGTGTTCTTTAAACATTCTGGCCAAACCGAAGTCAGATATCTTTGGACGCATCTGATGATCGAGTAAAATGTTCCCGGCTTTTAAATCCCTATGTACAACTTTAAGCCGAGAATCTTGGTGAAGATAAAGAAGACCTCAAGCAATTCCGTTAATTATGTGGAACCTTTGTGGCCAATCAAGTAATGACTTTCTTATTCCATCTGCATAAATTTGCAACAACTTAGTTTAATAATAAACTATATCCATTTGCAATTACAATTAATATCATTTTAATTTTACAAGATTGAAAAAGCTGATCGAGAGCCCAACCAAATATGAAACTGTCCAGACTTTTGTTAGGCATGTATTCATAAAGTAACATTGTCTCATCGCCTTCAATGCAGTATCCCAAGAGCTTCACAAGATTCCAATGCTGAAGTTTAGCAATACAGATGACTTCATTCTCAAATTCGTCAATCCCCTGCCGGGAGGACTTTGAGAGCCGCTTCACTGCAATCTCTTGTCCTTCTAGCACACCCTGGAGACTAACATATTTACCACATGCTTTTTTGTTGAATGTAAATGTATAAAAATATTTTACTGATTATCGCTCAGTTCACCCAAACTTGTTAATTATTCATATTACCTTGTAAACTGGACCAAAACCACCTTCTCAGCTCCCCAGCTTGTTGTCAACTGAAAAGTGATCGGTAGCCCTGGAAACTTTAGATAAGCTATACAATGGAACATCTATACTTCCCTTCTGGTTGCTACCTTTGTGATCTCTATCAAGAATCGTTACAGTCCTTCCTAGAAAAGTTGACAGTGTGGTGGTCAAATGTTTATCATAAGGTAATTTAAAAAAATGGTATTTGGCGGAACCATCTCAAGTCCGTGTACCTTTTTGGTACCGAGCCCCCCACCCAACAAGGAAGGCATATCCCGGTAAATTACCTAGGCAACAATGTCATAAGGTAATTTATTTACATGATGTATGGTATACATCTAATATGTATATATAAATTCAGATCGGTATCACTTGCCTTCTCTTTTTGCAACTGGTCTCTTCTTCCTTTTACTCCAAGTGTAGAGTATCAATATCAGGCACAACAAAATCAGTCCAGTTAATATTGGTATCATAAGAGACAAACTAACTACTCGTTTTTTTCTGTTGTAGCTGGAACGGAGATCTAAGAGATATTACAAAGTTAAAGCAAACAAAACATTGTCAAATTTACAGCAATTAACAACGTATGTCTTTGCTGCTAAATTCCTATGAACAGCTGTTCTTTATCCAACATAATTAAGAGTTGAACACTTAAATGTATAAACTGCATTATTATTAGTTATGTACTGGCTTAATTACCTGATAATTCAGAGGCTGCCACTCTAACGTAAAGATCTTGCCCGTTTTGTTGGTACACTCGAACATCAACCAAATCACCAAACCATTGTAAACATCCAAATTGTAAACATCCAAATTCCTGGAGGCTCACCAAACCATCATAAATGGCATTTTGCGTGTCTGGCAATTTCACGTTTGAAAACTTCAGGAATCCCTCTTCAGGCCCACAATCCAAGGTTCTAATCTGTTGACATCCACTAGTCCCATTGTATGGATTCAGTTCTTGTGGGTTTTTAAGCTCAAAACCTTCAAGCAGACACAATAAGGATCTTTAGATAAACTACATATTCCATATGGGCCACATAGTCCATAGTTGTCACAATAATCCACGGGAAAGTTTGCATACTGTATCCATTCTTGGCTTCAGAAATTCAGCCCAGAAACCTCAACCTTGCCATCAGGAGTTGCTACCGATCTTAACATGAATCCGGGTCTATCATAAGTATACATGTAATACATCTCGTTCTGATTCACAATCAGGTCAAATTTGAACAGAACAGCAGAGTCAAGCTTATCGTCTGGGTGGCCAGCAAATGACATACCATTATACGGCCCATATCTTGTTGTAATAACAGAGCTTTTCCTAATGTATAGTTGAACGTATTTACCCTTAACCATTAAAAACCGGAATGTATACTCACCTGGGGAAGGATCATCTGTGCTCCTCCAAGATGTCATATATACTTCTCTTCCTGTTACAAAGTTTGCCCAACTTCATTCCTGGTATTGTAACAAGGTATCTCCAGGGTGATCAAAGCTTTGCCAAATGTAATTTTCCTGATTTTCACTCATGATAACCAAATTTCCTGTATCTAAGAATTTTGCTATGGGGTTCACATCTATGCCAGATGCCGAGGAGTTGGATAACCAAGTGATGGAACCACTGCCATTGACAAGGGACAGGTTTCCATTGCTGTCCAATTTAACCACTCCTGAGGTATCGAAAAGTGGAGTTTCACGGTTAGCAACCCATAAAACTGCATGAGGTGATGTGCTCTTATACCATATCCCTAGGTATCGATTCTTTGAACTTCCTGGGCTAAAGAAGCCCAACTCGAATCTTTTGTTTCCTGAAACAATGGTTTCACCATCCGTGATGTTTTGAAAAAAAGTTATGGTGTCTAATGAATTGCAAGATGATAACAATAGTGAGAAGAAGGTAATATATGGGACTAACATTATTATTGAATGCACCGAACTTTCGATTTGCCAGTTTCTCAGTGTTGGAGATCTAATGTGAGTTTGGCAAGTTTTATTTATAAATAAAATGATGAAACAAACTTAACTGTGTTTGTATATATGGACATGCAGTTAATATGAATCAAGAAACAAAGACTATTGGTAGAGTATAAAGCCTTGAGGAGCATTAAACTTGAAGCCAATGAAGCAAAGAGTACAATTTGTTGAAACATCAACCATTTGTACTTAATGTGTAACAGTGGATACAAGTGTTAGAAGCGAAGACGTGGGGTGACTAACAAGGGGATGTGGAGCTTGACTTGTTAAGCATGAAAGTGTGACCACACGTAATTGTTAGCGGGTCATTTCTTAGCGACCGTGTCTATGGGGTTTCTATTTATAGGCAAAATTTTCCACATATCAATCAATGTCAGAGTTTTATTCCGTTTTATGTGGTCAAGTCAAGTTTATATAGACAAAAGTGGTAGCATCAAAATCACCTATCAAACTATCTTTATCACATGTGTGAATTGGTCGACCTTGGAGTTAGAGTCTTCATTCATACATCGTTGATAAATGGATGCCCCTTTTTTCTATGCCAGCTAACTTCAGAAGACCGTCGTCTCACTTCTAAAATGTTTGATATTCACGTCGCTTGTTATCACTAATCATTGAACATAGTAAATCACAACATCAATGACTAGATTATCAATTAAGCCAATCTCTGCGGCCAGCACTTCAGGGAACATATTAAAGGTAATCACAGAACAGACAATACATATCTGTAGTATTTCACGCGTGTAGTTACATAAATACACATAAAACAGGGACATATACCCAGATAGAGACATAAGACCGTCAGAAACCAGAGGAAAACTTAATCAAATTCACTTAAAAAGCAGTAGCATACAATATAGTAAAAAAGTAAAACCCAATACCAAACAAGACAAGTATGGGACCAAGCTAGTACTGGCTGATCCTATTAAGCTAACAAGAGCTACTTTGCAATATTGATTTGTTGAAGGTGTACGCATGTGTGAAAATCGTGAGCATATATATGTTTGTGCAAAATCGTGTTAAAGATTGGTACTGTTGCACACGGTTATGTTGAAGCCAATTGTGTTTCATTACATGTTTGTAATGCACCATTCTGAGTTTGAGTGTGAGACAGTATGTGCAAATCAATAAAACAGTGTTTGGGACAATATAGTAAACAATGAACTTTATTGATGAGGAATTTTTGTTTACAGACACTTAGATATCTATATATACTATCCTAAACGACATAAGACAGTTACAATGAACCATTGTGTGGTTTGACACATAACTGTCATTAACTATAATAACATTAACTATCTAACATAACTGCTATTTGCTAACTGCCACTAAAGGGCTGTTTGGTTTAACTGTTTTGACCCAAACTTCCAACCCATTGCAGCCTACAAATTCGACCCATACACTATATACTAAATATACATAATAGAGTTTGGCATATAATGAAATTATTTGGACTATATCTCCTCCCTAATTCATTAATGCCAATATTCCTTTGAGAATGATCCTTTCTGTTCTTCAAACAATGACAACAAAGTCATTGCTATCTGTTGTGCTTCCTTCCTCTGCATCCTTGTCTACATTGCCTTCCAAACTAACTCCAAACTGAGTTGTCTTGTTCTCCTTGTTCATATCTTCTTCCGGTGCTTCTCCTATTCCAACATTAGCCTTCTCACTGCCTTGTGGATCTTTTACCCTAACATTATCACTGCTACTCTCAACCACATTTTCTTCAGGCTTCATTTCATACCAAGGCCTCTCTGCTGTCTCATAGTATACTTGCACCATCTCTATGAACCTTTTGTAGCATCTTTTCACTGCTTCTTTATCATCTTCTGTCACGCCATATAATTGGGCAACCTTCTTCCATTTGTCACTAAAAGTGACACACAGATAACCTCCTAGGCTATCTACAATCTTGTGCAGTCCAAGTAAATCTATTTTCACCACCTCTGTGATTGGTGGTGTATCTTCTAACACATCCTCATTCAGATACACCAGATAGAACCATTTCAACATAAGTATCTTTTGCTGAATATTTCCCAATGTTTGTACACTATGCTATCCTTCTTTATCAGATTCAAAAAAGATAAAAATCTTGAGAATGAATTCACCTTTATGGCATACAGTGAACCATTCCAACTGATATACTCCTCATCCACATAATCATGTACATCATCTCTGTCCCATTTCAAGTCTTCCAATCCTTTCACCAATGAACGGTCTTCTTTTGGATCTATTGATTCAAAATATTCATCAAGAAACTTGTTGTGTTCTTCAATAACACTTCTTGATCCATCATCTTCCTTTGTACTCTCTTCTTGTGCCTGTCCTATTCTTGCTTCATCAAACATGTAATGTAAACTACATTTATTGTTGCCAAACTTCACTATATATACCCTTGTTCTTCTAGTTGATCAATGCTAAGAACATTTCAAGTAGTTTCTGGGGTATATAAGACACAAGGTATCACCAAGTTCTTGTCTCTTGTATGCACAGTGCCTTCTCCACACTACAAGAAAAACTGGGTTTAGTGACAAGTGGAATTTCGTCACTAACAGCAAAAAGTCGTCACAAATCCTAGTTGGTGATGAAAACTGAGGTCGTCATTTGTCGTCACAATAGGTCCGTCACTAATTTTTTTTAGAGACGAAAATGCAAAAGGTCGTCATTAATGTGTGGCAAAATCAGAGTTGTCACTAAAATTTTTGACGACCTCTTTCGTCACAAAATTTGTCACTAATAGCTGTAAGTCGTCACTAATTTTGGTCAAATTGACAATAAAAGGTCGTCACAAATTTACATCAACAGTTACGAAGAAAAGTCGTCACTACAGTCATAAGAATCTGGTCATTATAATCCCACCAATTATTTATCCAAAGACACAATTAGATGCTTTTCAGACACATACAACACTATGATATACCAAATATAATATTTCCGAAAACAATTATCATTCCAAAACGAATGTATGAAGTATGTAATGTAAACAAAGTGCTAATATTATTCTACATCATGGAAGCTAAGCTACATGTATACATTATAAATCCTACAAAGTACTACACATATGAACCGTCTAATGTCATAAAAGAAAGTCGTTCGAACGTCGTAAACTCATATTGCCCCATAACGCCATAAAATGAATCATCACTGCAAAACAAAAAAAGAAAATTCATACAATCAGATTTAACTAACAACTCAGATATCATTTGTGTCGGCTTGTCAACCTTAGCTTTAGCATCAACAGATGTTAGTCTTGCCTAACCATATATATCAATCACATTAACCCAAGAGG